>JANIVQ010000037.1:0-111086 GCA_030555925.1 Insectozyma xiaguanensis | reverse complement strand
ACTATCGTTTTTAAGTCTAATAATGGAACCCATTAACAGAAAAGCAGAAACACCAACTCGATCAACTTGGTAAGATCGGTGCAATACCCTTACTCAATGTTGATTTTATTAGTGTTCGAAGTTTCATCACATGATAGAGTGCCAATTCCATGAAATCAGTAAAAAATGGGAGTTGATATCAGGGTAAGCATAAATGCTTACTTCAACCTATGATAATTAAGGTAAGGATGCAATAAACACTTGAGGTAAAAGGTGAAGTCCTTGATAGTAATTGAAAAGAGGATTGAATGGTGAAAAAAAACGCGATTAAAGTATAAACAAATAATTTATAACTAGAAAAGATAGTTCCGAACAGGACGCTTCCGGACAATTGTATGGTCTTTTTTCGCCTTTTTTCCAGATTTTGTCGTGTTTATAACCTGTAAAATGTATAGTTAAGATGAAATTGATTTTACAGATTAGCTATTTGCGCATTCTTGTCCGGAAGCGTCCTCTGTTCGGAACCATCTTTTCTAGGTTAATTTATAGCATTGTTGCACCATTTTGATTGGATGATTGATGGAGGGTCAATCCACTTCATCGACCATTGATGAACCAGAACGTTTGGAGACGATAACATATATTTCTGATTCAGAAGAAGAAGTAGAACCTTTGCAATTAGACAAGAAATTAGATGACAAGATATCAGATGACAAGAGATCAGATGACAAGATATCAAAGGAAATGAATCCAACTCCAACACCAGTTGCTGATCCCAAGAAGAGGTCCAAACCTTTGTCTGAAATTTGTAATCAAACAAGTAGAGTTGGATTATCAAAAAGAGTTAAAGTAGAGCCTTTGCATAAAAATATATATAATCGGTGAATAATCTCTAATTAATTGGGTGAATCAAGATCTTAACATTATTCTCCTTATTGTTAATCAATTCCAAAATTCCTTCAATTCCTTTATTTAAAGGAACTTTCTTTGTAATTAATAATCTCACCTGTTCTGGATCAATTAATCCTTGTTCAAAAGCTTTAATTACTAATTGGAAATCAATTTTAGTATAACACATACTACCTGTGATGTAAACTTCTTTCAAAGTTAAATTCATTGGATAAAAATTGATTGGAGTATTTGGCCAAATGGCTAAATTTGTACCAACACCACCAGGTTTTAAACATTCAAGCATGAAATTGAATGTTTTTTCAGTACCACAACAATCGTAAACGTAATCAAACCGGTTTTCCATTACATCTTTGTTTGGATCAAATGTTGAAACGTTTAATTTACCAGCAATATCTCTCCTAGCTTTAGCTGGTTCACTTAATACAATATTCATAATTTCATGACCTCTTAGAGCAAAAATTGTACATAAACCAATGGGTCCACCGCCAATAATCAAAGCTTTTGTGTTTGGTTTAGCTTTTGACTGACGTACACCATGCCATGCCACGGCTAAAGGTTCAATCAAAGCAGCAACATCATCATCGATGATATCCTCATCAAAGGGTAATACATGTGAAGAATTCACAACGCAATAATCAGCGAATCCGCCATCACTAAAACCTAATCCGTAGAAATTGATGAATTCGCAACAATTATATTTACCTAAACTGCAATTACGACACAATTCTTTAGAACATGTCCCACAAGCTTCAACAACGACATGTTGACCAACCGATAGATTCTGATCAACATCACATCCTACCTCGACGATAACACCTGAAATTTCATGGCCCATTGCTTGACCAAATTTCTCTTTTTTACTTATCGGATTTACCCCATCTTTGAAGAATATCGGACCGTCCAAATATTCATGTAAATCAGAACCACAAATTCCACAAAATAAAACTTTAATTTTTACATCATGTGGGAATAGTAACTTTGGAATCTCTTTGTTATTAAACTTTAAATTTCCACGTCCGTGGTATTCAATAGCTTGCATTGATCATTTTATCCCTACATAATTTTACAGAAAAAAGTTCACAAGCTAATGTCTGACAGAATCATTTCTCATATGAACCAAGACCACCAGTTGGCCTTGGTTGATTATGTTGTAGTTTATGGAAACGTCGATTCAAAGTACCTTGTTGAAGATTCAGTTCAAATCACCTCGGTCGATGAAAAGCAAATTGTTATTGAATATGATACAATCAACCCCAACAAAACAAATACTTTATCATTATACTGGCATGATGCTAAAGAAGGTGAAGATGTCAAGGTTGATTCATTATCAGATATCAAGGGTAAATTGATTGCCATGGCAAAGTATACAGCTAAAGAACAAGGGTATGAAATTAAGAAACTTACAAAAGTTGTTGGACCAAATATCTGGAGTTTACCAATGTATCCAATTTGGTTAATATTAGTTTTAAATTCAATTGATCCAACAATTTTGAGAAACTTATTCAAGAATGATTCATTATTAAAACATGCAACTGTGTTATCTGGTGTTTATTCATATTTTGAATCTCATGCTTTAAAGATTTTAATTGGGTTAGCTATTACACATTTTGCTGAAGTTTTATTATTTACTAAAGATTATCTTAGAAGATATAGAACTCCATTAAGTCAAAGATATAAATGGTACGCTATGCATTTAATCGAAGGCTTTTTCGTTATTCTTAGACTTAGAAAAGCTACTAAATAAACGTGATAAAAAAAAAATCTCTATGATTCCAGCAGGTAGGAGGTCAAAGATCAGACCACCAAGAAAATCATTGATCAGCTCTTCAGTTGAGAATTCAACTACGGATCCAGTAATTGATTTTGATAAAAACTGGTCTGTGTTATCAAGTGCAATATCTCAGATTCAAAATAAAAATGTATCAAATTTATCTTATGAACAATTATATCGAAAAGCTTACGTGTTGGTATTGAGAAAATATGGTGAAAAGCTCTATGAAAAGGTTTCAGATGAAATACTGAATCATTTGTTAAGTAGAAGAAAGAATTTATTAAACCATGAAATGTTTATGTCAAATTTGATTCAAGAATGGGATGAACATTTACAATCAATGAAATTTATCAGTGATGTGCTAATGTATTTGAATAGGGTATATGTAAAGGAAAATAAGAAGCTATTGATTTATGATTTGGGGATACAGTTATTTAAAGACTATATTATCCAATTTAACAATAATGAAGTTGGGTATAAAGTAGTTGATGTTGTCATGGATGAGATTACAAAAAGTAGAAGTGGGATAGTGATTACATCGAATATGTATATAACAAAGATTATCAACATGATGGAGTTGTTAACCAGTGATTTGGGTGAAACTTATTATCAAACAGTTTTTGAACCAAAATTTTTATCCATTTCAGAAACATTCTTTCATCAATTATCTCAAGAATATGTATCTGGATCTAATTATTTATTTGACACAACACAGTTTATAAAAGATGAGGAAAATAGGATCAAATTTTACCTACCATCATCAACATACCCAAAACTTATCGATTTGATGAATAATATATTGATTAAAGATAAGTTGGATAAAATGATTACTCAAGATTTGGATTACTGGTTGAAACCAATTGTGTCGAATATATTTGATGGGAATGAAACCTATCATTTTACAGATTTGAAATTGTTGTATAATTTAAATGGTAGATTTGATGATGAATATCAATTATTACGACTTCGTTTGAAGGAAGGTTTGATAGCTCAAGGAAATACCCTACCAGAGTATGTTAAAAATACCATAGATTCTAAGAAAGCAAATGCATTTGCAGTGAAATGGGTTGAAATTGTATTAAAATATCGTGAACAAATGAATTTAGTTTGGAAAAACTCATTTGATCAGAATCCATTATTGGAACAAACAATCACATTTGCAATGAGGGATTTTATAAATGGTAAGAAAAATAATGCACCTGAATTGTTATCAATTTACATGGATCATTATATAAAAAGTAAAGATAATCAAGAATTGATTAATAATTCAATACAATTCTTGCGATATATTAAAGATAAAGATGCATTTGAAGCTAATTATGCAAATCATTTTGCTAAAAGGTTTTTAAACTCCAAAGGTCAAAATAAAGATGTTGAAGAAATGATTATTGGTAAACTAAGTGAAGAAATGGGAACATCTTCATTAGACAAAGTGATTAAGATGAATAAAGATATCAAACTGTCTCGAGATTTGACCAATGAATGGAAGGGTTTAAACAATTTAATTGAATTGGATTTGAAAATTTGTAATGTCAATGATTGGCCTAAATCAATGACAAAAGATTATAAATGGTTTAGTAAAGAAAATGAATCACCTTTTAAATGGCCAAAACAATTGAGACAAACAATTAAAGAATTTGAAGAGTTTTGGTCAAATGGTAAGAAAAATGATAATAAATCATTATATTGGTCACCTAAATTTGGATCAATTGATTTGAAAATAACTTATCCTTCTAAAACTTATGAATTTAACATGTCTACATATGCGGGGATAATCATGTTGTTGTTTGCACCACAACTGACAAATAATGATGGTTCATTAGTGCTGGCATTTGAAGAAATGAAACAATTGACATATGTTGAAATTGTTGAGTTAACAGGTATACCTGAATCTGAATTGAAACGACATTTACAATCGATTGCAGTAGCTCCAAAACTGAGACTACTAGTTAAGACTCCAATGTCAAAGGAAATAAATGAAACTGACACTTTCAAATTGAATGAGAAATTTAAATCTCCCCTGGTAAAAGTTAAAGTGTTGACTGTATCAAAGAGTAAGAATCAAGATGAAAAAGAGGAGGTTAATTTAAACATATCCGAAGGTAGAAAGATTGAAGTTAATGCTGCAATTGTAAGAATATTAAAATCAAGACAAACAATCAAACATAATGAATTGATTGAAGAATTGATCAAACAATTAAGTAACCGATTCCAACCTCTGGTTATCTTAATTAAACAAAGAATAGAAGATTTGATTGAAAAGGAATATTTAAAACGTGATGATGATGATAGAACTGTATATCATTATATAGCTTAATAAATTTTTTATGCGAACAATTATTTATCATGTCAGCTAGTGATGTATTAGATGTTCTCAACATCCAACGAGATGATCAACCAGTAAAGAAGAAGCAAAAGACGTCTACTCCAGACTCGGCCAAGCAACTCACAGGGATGGCTAGAGAGTTGTATAATTTAGTTGGACCAAACACACCACCAATCAATGTATCAACAGTAACAAACAAAAGACAATTTAAACCATCACCATGGAGTAAAGTCAGTTTCAAACCTAAAGAAGGTATAGAGTTTCATCATTGGGTTAAAGGATCTGAAGAGTTGTTGAAACAAGAAAATGGGGAATATTTCTTTGAGAAATTCAATGTTAAATTGGATATACCTGAATTTGTAAATGAAGAAACGTATCAAAAATTCATGGATGAAGAAGAATCTGATTGGACGTTTCAAGAAACTAAAGAGTTGTTTGAATTGTGTGAGATATTTGAATTGAAATGGCCAATTATTCATGATCGATTTTCACAAAATCGTTGTTTAGAAGATTTAAAAGAACAATTCTATCGTATATGTGTCAAGATATTACAACAAGAAAATAAGAATGAACCATTGATTGAATCATTAAAATCATTTTCAAAATCAAAAGAACTTGAACGTAAAGAATATTTAAGTAATTTACTTAAAAGAACACCAGCTGAAATTGCAGAAGAAGAAAGTTTAGTTATTGAAGCAAGAAGATTTGAATTGGCAGCAAAGAAAATGTTAGCTGAACGAGCTAATTTATTAACTTTATTAGATTCACCACAATCAACTCAAAATGTACTGCAATATCAATCATCTCAAGGTATAAGCAATTTGTATAGCAATTTAATGATTTATGATAAACATCAAAAGAAGAAACAAAAGAATGTCAGTGATCCTGTACCACCGCCTATTCCATTAGCTGCATCATCTTCAATAAGAAAAGATCGTACATTCCAAACACATTTACAACAATATTTAGCAAGTTTATTAAAACAAAATCATCATACAAATCCAGCTATCAAACAAGAAACAAGTGCTGTACAACAATTGTTATCAAAACGACTTACTCAAAAGGAAGAAGAAGCATATGGATTATATTATCATGGTACAGAAAAATTGACACCTGGTGTAACCCTAAGATCTCAACAAAAATTATCAGGATTACAACAACGTCAATCAGTATTGAAATCAGTTACCTCAGTGTTACAAGAAATGGATTTACCAACTGCTGGAGGTACAATGTGGAAACCAGTAATGCCAACAAGGAAAACAATGGCGAAATATGATGAATTATTAAGAGCAGTGGTTACATTATTAGATGTCAAAAGAGGGAAAGATAAATTGGATGCTGAAATACAATTGATTAAAAGTCAACATGGTTATAATTCATAATCTAAACAACAATCATCTTGATAAGAATATATCTCTCTTTTCTCTATTTCTGGATCCTCCAGTCCTTCTCCTAGGTCAATTTGAATATCAGTATAGGATTGACTATCTATTCTAATCAATTTCTTATCATTATATCCGTCAAATAAAATGAGACTATTTTCAAATATATCATAAATCAACTCATCTTTAACCAAACCTAATGAGTTTATAAATTTGAAAAATCGACAATCTATTTGGAACTTGCCATACATGAAATGATTGTTGAAAAATTCTAACAATATATTAGCCAGCTTCCATTGTTTGTTGTTTGAGTAAATGCTAACCATGCAATAGATAATTTCAACATTTTCACCAAATGTGTATTTCTTCAACACTTCATCATAATCACCAGATCGGTACAATGCATTGGAAAATTCATTATGAAACATGGTCAACTTAGTCATCATTGGTAAAGCATGAAATTTTAAATCTTTTAATTCAATTTGGGATATTCCCAACTTTAAACTTAAATCATTCAACAATTCTTGATCTATTAAATCATCATCAATCTTTTTTTGAATCTCTTTTGTAATCTCTGAACAATACTCTTTATACCAGATAGATGAAAAATACTTTTCAAACTCGGAGATCAAATTTTTCAACATATATCTCACATACATTTTAATATCACAATTAAAATTTGAAATAATCTTTTTTAAAATGGATAACCTTTGACTACCAATATCTTTGAAAACTTTCCATCGATTCACTTTTGATAGTAGTTCAAATACTCTTAAATTTGGAGTAAAGTTTGTCAATTCTTTTAAAACAACTTTTATAATCACTTCTTGACAGCTTTTTAAATCATGGTATTGCAGAATTTGCAAATAAAAATACATTGCATATTGTTCCCGCAGTTGATGGTTACCAGTATATGGAAAAGTTTGTAATATTAATCTATCCCAATGTTCACCTAATATGTGAGCACACTTGACCCATAATTTGATCCCCAATTCAATTTGTTTTCCAACCCTCTCTTCTTCATTCAAACTAGGTAAAGGTACTCTCCCCATGTGTTTATTCAAAATTTTCAAATTCACATCATACAACTCACGGATTAATTTACAATCTTTTGCAATTTTAAAAAATAATTCCAACATTGCAAAACTGATTCTATCCGGTGTTTGTAAAGTCAAACATTTTGTTAAATGTAGAAACTCAATCAGAGCTGTTCTATTCAATGTTGTGATATATCTCCTCCATAATTTCAAAATACCAGGCACGGAATAAAATTTATCAATAAAATAATTTAACAATACTTGTAAACCTTCAATTGGAAATTTAGAACCTTTTTTTATTGAAGTCTCCACTAAAATGATTACTGTATCCAACGACAAACTTATCAATTTTACATCATCATATTTAACAACAACATTTAACAAATTTAACAATTGACTTTTCAAATCAACTGTGGATATCAGTGATAGTAAAATTATAAAATTAAGCCTGTTAATGAAAATAGTCTTGTTTTCTTGGTCATAGATATAATCACTCGATGTAAATAATTTAACAACTAGTCTTTTAATTTTTACATCCGGTAAACCTTTCACATACCATGATAATAGTTGCATGAATTTGTCAAAAAATGAATCATTTGGTATATTTTCTGTAATCAATTCAGGGGCTATAATTTCATCAGGAAAGTTGGCAAATTTCCTTGCTGTGATACTCTTAAACACTTGTAGTATAATTTTTTCATCCAATGGCCAGTGGAATTTTTGATTAGCAGTGTAAATAATTTCAATGTATCGGTAGTAAAACTCAAGATCGGTGTATTCATTGATTTTAGAATACACTAATTGTAACGACTCCCAAGAACAAGATTTTCTCATGAAGTAGCATAAGTTATAAACACATTCTAATAAAAGTGTGATATCAATTGGTTGATATTTTAATAACGCTTTGTTCAAAAGTTGTCCTTCAAACAAAGAATAAATGAGATAAAATGATTCAGCTTCTCTTCCTTTTGAAAGTTCAAAATTGTACAATGATTCCCTTGTGAAACAATCAAAAAAAAATTGCCAATAAACAATAACAGGTTCGTTATCAAACTGAATTGATTGTGAATTTAATTGTGAAACTTGTGATAAAACGTAATAACAAAATAAAAAATATGGTAGTATAAATAATATTGATCTTGGAGGTAATGAACTATTAATAGTATTTGTAATTATAAGTTGTACCAATTTCACTTCTTTTTGAGGAGGCTTTTGTAAAATTAAAAACCAAGTGATTAAACCATGCAAAGATTGATAAATTGAATCGATGATATCATTATTGTAATTCACAATTGATTTATTTATTTGATTTAATAATCTATAACATGAAACTTGAGATTTCTCAATGTCAACTAAGGTAAAGATATAATTCTCACTCATGAAATTGATAGAAACTGAATCTTTCATTGTTGGGTAAGGTTTACCATGATGTAAATTTTTAATCTTCCTCAAATCTAAATCATTTAACATACATCCAGGATTGAATACTGGTTGGTGAGTGAAATTCGAAGTTATTGGAAGTTTGAATTTAGCTAGATCTTGTTGATATGATTCTTCAACTTCAAGAACCGGTGTAGATAGTATTGGTGCTCTTGAAAATAGGTATTCATCACCAGTGAAATTTTCATATTGAATTTTTTCAATTCTTTTGGCAGGTTTTGATACCACTTTTGTACTTTTCTTGAATGGTAATTTCATATATACTTCTCCAGATAATGATTTGTAAGCTTTCTGTGTGGTTCTTTTCCTAACCAATTTTGCCAGGGCAGATTTTGGTGTTTTTGAAAACTTTTTGGGTACTTCTTCAATAAATACTTGTTCAGATGGTTTTCTAGAAGTTTTTGTAAAAGCATGATCTAAGGACTTTGGCTCAGTTTCTCTATAATGACGTTTTCTAGTTGATTTCTTTCTTCGATTTGAACCACTCAACATATAATTGATTTGATCATTTTCACGTACTTCAAAATCTAATACTTCACTTTCACTTTCTAAAACCATTTCATGTTCCAATTCACGTACAACCTCATGTTCCAGTTCACTGTCACTTTCACTTGACGATCGGTCGGATATCACAATCTCCAATCGAGATTCAATTGGATTATATAATTCTTTATCATAAGTGGTATCATCAATGAAATCAAAACTTTCAATTGCATTTCCTTTTCTATTTAATTTCTTAACTGCCATACCTTTTCTAAAAGTCTGCTCTCTCTGCTTTTGAACTGACTTTTTCGGTGGTTTATAAATAGCCAAACGTTTTGCTGATTCAGGTAATACACCTCGTAATGCACTTTTCTCTTTTCGAAACCGACCTCCAACTCTAACATATGTTTCTTCTGCCTCATCATCTGAACTATCAATAATTGAATGGTGACTTGTATGATTTTCTAGTAGATCTTCATCTGTCTCCAGATCTTCATCATATAATAAATCATTTTCTGAAGCAAGATTTAAATCTGGTACATCATTTTCAACATCATTTTCAACATCATTTTCAATATCTGGATCATTTTGAATATCTGGTAAAAAGTCTTGAGAAAGCTTCATCTCTTCCTTTTCCCTTGCCAATTTAGATTGTTTTCCCAAAATTGCATAGAAACTTTTTGGTTTATATTTATCATCTTTTGGATTTGTCTTTTTAAGCTTTAAATAATTAAAATTTAAATATTTCACAATTTGTTCCAAGTCTTGACTCTCTTCATATATCTCATTTAAATAATTCAAATTTGATAACCCTAGGTAATGAGCTTGATCAGCTAAATATGGATGAGTACTTGCAAATTTCCGTTTTCTTAAACTTCTTCTTGTACCTGATTTAAGGTAATTTTTCAAATGTAGTTCATCTTCATCTTGGATCATGGATATATCTCGTCGTAGACTTAATGTATCACTTTCTTCACTATCTTCAATTACTTCATCTAATAGTCGTAGTCGTATTTCATGTTGTTGAGATGGACTCAAATTTTTTAAATGCTGGTCCAACAATGTCGGTGAGATCATCGTTGAATCAATATAGGGTAGACTCTCATCTGAATCAGAGATATAGTCCAGCATATTATTGTTATAGAATCATAAGTGTTTATTAAATCGCGAAAATAAGTCGCGAAAAATCTATAAAGGTTTACCTTGTCTATTTAATTCTTCATTTGAGAACAGAATTGAATTTGAACCAACAATGTCATCTTCATAATCGGTGAAAGTCAAATACCCTTCGACATTGTGAGTATAGAAAAATTTTCGATTGTATAAATCTAATAATTGACCTTGTTTTAATCTTTGTACGAAATCTGGATTCGATGTAAATGGTCTTGAAAACCCAATCAATGTTCTATCATTATAACTTACATCGTTGATCAAATTGTTATAATGGACAACATTACCATGAGCATCAACCTTTAAATATTGTTTATTTGAGTCAACAATTTCTTTATAATTTGTTGCATACCCACCTGTTCTGATAAATTTCCCTTTAAATAAATTGATCAATTCCTCATTTGAATGATCCAAAGGGTTTGCATCATTTGAGCCAGATACTCTAGGTTCAACAATTGATACATATGCAATTTCATTGCCATTTTCTAATTCCAGTTGTAAATGAGTCAAAATGTATTTACAAATTTTATAAGGTTCAGAAAACTCTTTATAATCCATACCATTATGAGTCGACCATGGAGTTAATCTGATACCAAATTTCTTAGCACCAATTTGAGGATGATTAATAAATTTGTTGATAATTTCAATTAAAAATCGACAATTATTTTCAACCGACCCACCATATTCATCAGTTCTAAAATTAGATAATGGGGATAAAAATTGTTCAATTAAAAATCCAGATGTGCAATGTAATTCAACAAAATCGAAATTTGCAATTGTCAAACAATTAACAGCTGCAGTTACAAAATCATCTTGGATTTGATGAATTTGATCAATTGTCAACTCTTGTAAATGATAATCCAATTCATTAGCTTTCTCTTTTTGAATTTCAGAATGATACACTTTACTAGGTCCAATTAAAGGTATTCCATGTGATTTCATCAATTCAATATTTGCAAATCTTCCAGGGGCAAAGACTTGACAAGATACAAAACCATCATTATTATGAATAGCATCTGTAATCTTTTTCAACCCATGTAATTGTTCTTTAGACCATAATCCAGATTTAAAAAGTGTGAGACCACCTTGAGGCGAAACCAAACAAGACTCAAAAATGATTAAACCACCATTTCGCGATCTAGATTTGTAGTATTCCAACATTAAATCAGTTGGAAAGTTATCTTTAGTTGATCTTGAACGTGATGTAGGAGCATGTACAACACGGTGGCTCAATTCAACATCTCCAATCAGTATAGGTTTGAATAAATTAGTTTTCAACATTGATTAATTTTTAACTTTGCCCAGATCTTTAAATATTATATCCCTCGATCCGATTCCAGCCACGTTCCGGAATTTAACCATAACTTTTTCATTTAATATATATCAATGTTCTGATGTTCTAGTTGTTTTCATCAATGTTTTAACCAATGTCTATTTCTATCATTTTTTCTCGACATGTCTTTCGAACCAGAATTTCAAAATGTCATGCATCAAGTTGAGTTCGAAGGTGAGATTTTATCTATCGACTCAACAAACTGGAGAAATTCATTGCTATTGAAATTACAAATTCTAGCTGCATTTTCAGTGTTTATTCTATTTGGTTTGGCTGAACAAACTGTGGGGACATTGATACCTAAATTACAAGCATATTATGATTTAAATGATCTACATATAAGTTTAATCTTTCTAGTTTCAACATCAGGGTATTTAACGTTGGCAGCTATAAATAATATCACTCATGATTACCTTGGTATTAAAGGTGTTGCATTATTTGGTTCAATTGCAATGACAACTTGTTATTTGATTGAATCTACAAGACCACCATTTTTTGTCTTTGTCCTTGTATATTTTATGAGTGGGATTGGGTTTGGTTCATTAGATGCTTCATTGAATACTTGGATGGGGAATTTAACTGACTCCAATCAATTGTTGGGGATTATGCATGGTTGTTATGGTATTGGTTCATTAATATCTCCATCAATGATTACATACTTATTAGAAAAGGAGAACAACCCATGGCAGTGGAATAGTTATTACATTGTTCTTGCAGTTGTAGGTGCAATCAATATCATCACAATCACTATCTTATTCAAATATGAAACTCCAAAAAAGTATAAATACATTTCACAATTGAAACATCAAAGAGAAAATATGGATTTAGATAATCTAGATGAAGAACATTCAGTTACAATATTCCAAGCTTTACAATCAAAATTGGTATGGACATTTTCAATCATTTTATTCATCTATGTTGGTGGTGAAGTTTCCTATGGAGTTTGGTCAATATCATTCTTTCTTAGAATTAAAAACTGGTCATATAAATCAAGTTCTCACATTTCTACAATTTTTTGGACAGGTTTAACTGTTGGAAGAATATTATTAGGATTTGCAACTGTAAGATTCTTCAACAATGAATTAACAGCAAATTTCACATACATGTTAATTTCATTTATTGGATATTTAGCATTCTGGTTGATTTCAGGTCTCAATCTTTGGTATACATTTTTCATCCTTGTATTTATTGTTGGTGTGTTTGTTGGTCCAATATTCCCAACAACTATAGTTGCATCTGTTAATATTCTACCTGCAAAATATCATACTGTTGGAGTTGGTTTCATTTGTGCATTTGGTGGTGCTGGGGCTGCGTTCCTCCCATTTTTAATTGGTTTATTAGCTCAACTGAGTGATGCAGGGTTGAAGTCATTTCCAATATTGATAATGTTGATGTTTGGTATATTAGTAGTCTTATGGTTATTAATCATGAAACATTATACAAAATCATATAAAAGTAATAGATTTTAATATATATTAGACTATATCTTTCCTCCTTGATCTTTCCATTCCTCTAGTGTAAAACCCTTTTGAGTAAATGCATGAATTGATGCTATTTCATCTTTTAATTCACTATTCACTAATCGATGTCTTGCCAATTTATTCTTCCCCTGGAATATATTTGATACTATTATGACAGCAAATGCTTGACCACATCCTCCAGACATGTCTTCTACTTGTACCAACTCAGCATTTAATCTTTGTTGTATTATATCTTTTAAAGAATCCGATGTTAACATTGATGAGAGAAAAAAAATATTTATATATTTTCAGTATTTCCATTCAATTCATTTTGAATTTTAGATTCACTTCTTGATACAATATTTCGATTAACTTCTTGATTCTTTATACCTTCAGGATTTCGTATTTCAAAATTATCAAAAAATTGTGGATTTTCTTTAGATAATTTATCAATTTGATTCATAATTTCTTTAGTTGTTAATTCCTTTTCAAAGCCACAATTATCGAAAAATTCAAGTAAATCAGATGGTATTATACTCAATTCTTCATGTAATTCAATCAATTGATTAACAACCTCGATTGCCAAGAAATAACCATCGCCTTGTTCCAATTGTTGTTGTTGTGCTTGATCTGATTGTTTTGATATCAATATATTTGGTGCAATGACAGTAGCTAAATTATGTATATCCATTTTAGAACCTGTTTCTTCATCAATTTCGGAAAATGATGCAACCCAACTAAAGAAATATAACAAAACTTCAACTAAATTTCGATGACTTCGTGGTAACATACAATAAATCAATTGTAAAATACGTTTACGAAGTACTAAATTTTGTTCATGTTGTGATGATATCCATAATTCATATAAATTAAATGTTAATAATGGATTTGGTAATTCTCTCAACCATTTCTTCATCAATGCAGCTAATTGTACAGCACTAAGTAAACTAAAATCAGGACTTTTCAATGGATTTTTATTAATTTGTTCAGTCAATTCACGTAGTTTCTTGATATTACCATTTAATCTAAAGATACCTTCAACTGACATATCCTTTTGTTTTAAAGCATTGATTATATCATCAATAACAATGGGTATTCTCAACTTTGAAGGTCCAACACCTAAATCAGAATCAATTCCATATTTCTTTGTCAATGAATTTAAATCAACACCAAACACTTGAATTTGTTTTTCTTTATTAAATCTAAATTTATCCCAAAATGTAGGTTGTTTCTTTGTTTGTATCAAATTTAGCAATTCATCTTTATTGAAACTATTATTTACATGACTCAATGCTTCAACGGCAACGTGACGCATTATAAAGTGTTCTTCTTTGGTTAACTCACTATAATATTTCAGTTTCTTCTTTGTTATTTGTTGAGTTTCCAAAATTTTATCCAATGCACCACTAGGGTTTAAATTATTTGGACTTGATGGTTTCAATTTCAGATTTCGTTGATATAAACTATTATGATGCTTGAAAGCATTTGGACGTTGATCTCTTGCTTGCTCAGCAGCAACAATTCTTGGTATATCATCCAATGTTAATGATTTTTCATTCTTTAACAAATCAGATGTACGATCAAGATGAGTATTTGTTAATTGACGTTGAGGTTCATCTCTAATTTTCAATGATTTCTGTCGTACAATAAAATCCCCTTTATCAAATGATAATTGAGATGCATTAAAATTCAATTCATTTAATTCTTCAGATATTACATCCTCTGGTGGCTTAATTTCATCTTGACTTGCTTTATCTGCTTCTGGAGTTTCAACAATTACTGATTTTCTAGCTTTCTTTTTAATTGATTTTGATAATTTCTGACTTTGACGTTTACTTCTTAATCTAGTTACATCATCTAGAGTTTGAGTATATTTATCATCATTCAGTTCTTGAATTGGTGGCTTTTTAGTAAAATCAACCTTCATTACTAAACTCGATCTTGATAATGCAATTTTCAATAAATAAACAAGTTGTGATAAATCACTAACAATTTGAAATCCTTGAATTGTATTATTATCACATTTACAATTCTTACAAACAATTGCTTGACGTGTGATATCAAATTTCGATTCACTGGTTTCAGAAATTTGTTTGTTACAAATTGAACATACAAAACATTTCCAATGCCAACGATTATTTTCCAATTTTACACATGATTTCTCAATACTTTTCGCACATGATGAACAAGCATCTGTTGAACTTGATGGTATGGATAATTTTTCACTTATAATTTTCAAATCATCATTAAAATTTTCATGTTCCAAAGTTAATTGTAAAAATTTCTCAATTGCATTTGTAGTTCCATATAATTTATTCAATCTCAATGCATTAAATAACCCGATCCGTATTAACAATTTCAAATAATGTGCACAGCCAGTAATCAAAGATAATAATTCTGCTGATAAACTACCTGATTTTGAAATTTGATTTGATTTTCGAAGTATGGCTAGATAACTCATAATTTTCCCCGTTATATTTCTTGGTTCCTTTTTTAAATATTGAAAATATTCATTTTCTGATGATTCCTGATCATTGATAAACTTTTCTTGTGCCAATTCTTGTGAACTATTACACATTAATATAATATAATCTAGTGCATTGAATAAAACTTCAACATTTAAGATCAATTTCCCCGTTACAACTAATCCTTTATATTTATTTCCAGTACATGCATTTAACAACATATCTGAAATACAAGTTGCTGTGATTTCTTCATAACCAGATAATGTCATCCAACATTTCATAACAACTTGTTCAATGTGTTGCTCAATCGATAATAACAAGTCTGAATCTATACCACTTGGTAAATTCATCAATGAATCATTAGATAAGTTATACAACTTCTGTAGTCCAACAGAATCAGCAGTAATACAAACATTCCAAAATTTATAAACCATATAACATTCAGGATGCCAATGTTGATTACGTCCACCTTTAAATAATTCAACAAATTGTTTCACAATAGAAGAGTTACAACCTTCACATCTCGACGCATGCAGTTTGATATAATCAATATGACAATAAACTTGATTTTGATATTCATAAAAATTTTCATCCAGTTTGAATACACGTTGACAAATTGTACATTTGAAATGTTCAAGATGATATTTATTACCCAATGCTGTTACATAAGGACCACGCAATGGTTTATTACATTGATGACAGATTAATTGTAATCTTGTGAAATAATCTTGTTCACATAATGCAACTTGTTTATATTTACCATCAATCATACATGTATGAGCAAAGAATTTCTTTGAACATTCAACATTACAATCATTACATGTAAAACACATCAAATGGTATGCATTATTTAACGCACGAACAAATTGACCAGTGATTTCTAACCCACACTTGTCACAAACTTTACGACTCTTTTTCCTTACTGATTTCGAGAAATCCTTCTTGAATAGATCATCATTATCATTTTCTTTTTTATCAGGGGTTGGTGATACAGCTATAGAATGTCGTGACCTGGAATTATTTTTAAATGGATTATTTGAATTTAATAAGTTTGTATCAAAATTGAATTCATCACTTTCTCGTGAATGCCTAGTATTTTTCAATGGTGTGATTACAGATGTCCAATCTTGTGGTTCTTGTTGTCGTCTTGATGGTTGATTCGAGAAATAAAACTGTTGATGTTGTTGTTGTTGATTTAAATTCAGTTGTGGAGTAGTAATTAAAGATCGTGATCGTTTATGAGTAGTCGAAGATTGTGCAATTGGTGATGGTAATGGTATATTTGAATTCTGCATAGTATGACCTATGATATAATTGTCATTCATGCTAAAATGAATAAATGTATATTTTTAGTAAATAATAAAAAATGTTTTGATCTTTTATTTACACTTAACACACTACACACATTAAAAATTTAAAAATAAAAACAGTATACGAAAAAAAAAATGTCAACAAGTACACACCCACTTTAATGATTCGATATTTTTTAATATTTGAGTCAATGAGTGTAAAATTGAGATAAAGTTGATCTTAACCTCTCTGGTGTGAATCGTTGAAGTTGAGTTTAATATCAACGTCATCATCAAATTCTCGTTTGAAAATTTAATTTTTCCCCCTATTCTTTACATACGGCTAACCTCTTATTTATTACATCTTTAAAATTGAATATTTAAAGTCAATTATATGTGCAATCATTCATCTACTAGAAAGCTGTTTTTAATAAAACAGATATTGTAAACCTTGAATGTCTCAGATTTGTCAACTTCATTACAGATTCTCGGTTCTAAGTATTCTTTTCTGCGATGATGAGACTATTCCTACGAAATATAAGTAAATCATCACTTTTACATAACATAGAGACAAGATTACTCAAAGATGAGTTGCTAAATTATAAACTACATACAGAGAAACCTCATTTTCCTGAAGTTAAACCTAAAACCTTCACAACTGCTCAAGATGATGTACTTATCAAATTAAATGAAATTGTACCCTTGGATAAATCTGAAGTCATTTTTGGTCAAACACATAATTATATGTCAATTATGGATTATTTCTTTGAAAATATTCATCATTCTCATCATGTTTTTTATTCAAATTTAATCAATGAACGGGCTAAAAGGGCATCAAAAGTTGAAAAGAAAAAGTTTATTGATTTAAAAATTATAAAATGTACAACTGGTAGAGGAGGTAATGGAAATATTAGTTTCTTCAGTGATACTTTCAAATCTTTTGGTCCTCCAGATGGTGGTGATGGTGGTAATGGGGGAGACATTTATATAAATGTTGTTGATAAAAATTTAAATTCATTACATTATTTAAAAAAGAAATATATTGCTGGTAATGGTGAAAATGGTAAAAGTGGTCAATTAGATGGTAAAAATGGTCAAGATATAATCATTGATTTACCATTGGGAACAATTATAAGGTGGATTCCAGAACCAACAGTTATAAAACCACATTTAAGTGCAAGAGAAGGTGATTCTTTAGATGATGTTTTCCTAGAATTTTACATGGATCATGAGAGAAACATTCAACTAAAAAGAGACGGTGGGTATAAACCAGGGCAAGGATGGATTTTTAAGCAAAACCCTGAATCTTATTATTTAGAAAAGGATTTTTTCAATAATTTAAATAAAAAAGTTATTGAATATGATGAAGAATTAATAAATGAAGAGAATTTCAATGATAAATTTCCAATCATGGGATTGGATTGTAATCAAGTAACGGAAAAACCAATGTTATTATTAAAAGGTGGTAAAGGAGGTTTAGGTAATATGCATTTTTTAACAGCAGATGTTAAAAATCCAAGATTTTGTAAAATTGGTAGAAATGGTATAACAACAAATTTTTTATTAGAATTGAAATTGATTGCTGATTTAGGATTAGTTGGTTTACCAAATGCAGGTAAATCATCATTGTTGACTGCAATTTCAAAAGCAACTCCAAGAGTTGGACATTGGGAATTCACAACTTTACAACCAACTATTGGAACTATATCTACTAAGATTGATCAAGAACCATTTACTGTAGCTGATATACCTGGTATTATCAAAGGTGCATCTGATAATAAAGGAATGGGATTAGACTTTCTAAGACACATTGAAAGATCAGGTGGTTTAGTATTTGTCATATCTTTGGAAAGTAAAGATCCAACACAAGATTTGAAAATTTTGATTGATGAAGTTGGTGAAAAAAGAATGAAGGATAAGAAAATATTGGTCGTTGCTACAAAAGCTGATTTGAGTAACAATGGTGAAAATTTTAAAATCTTAAAAAATTATATTGAAACTTTCAATCATTGGAAGATTGTACCTGTGTGTGCACCAAAGGGTGAAAATATTGATCGTTGTATACAACTAATGAGTGAAGTAGCTAAAAAGTAAATAGAAACCTGTAAATATAAATTTAAACAGCAACCATAGAGTGTAATTTTTTTATAATATTAGACTGTCAATGTATGTATCTGAAATTTCAAGATTTGTCTTTGATTCTTTTTTATCCTTGCTCTAAGTCGAAGCACATTAATTAAAATGGTCTTTGTCAAAGCATTATATCAAATCAACTTTCCGTCTTTCTAATTCCGTAATTTAAGGTTGCTTCCTCATTCAGTGTGTTACCCAAATCATAGGTAATAAATTTGATTTATTTCTACATACTGTAATTAATCACTTGATTTTATTATGATTTCCAACTTTATAAAATGAATCAAAACTTCTGAAACACCATGCATTCAACACCAGATTCTTTTGTCACAATTGTCTTGGAATTCCAGATAAATCGCGCACAAATTTGATTATTTTTTTGTACCTGAAATTTAATGCATGATTACGAGCCCGGTTTCTCGCGTATATTCATGAGCACGCCCTGATTTCAGATCGATAGAAGAATGAACTTTTGATTATATGGTACCACTTATTTTTAAATACTCCGGTCCATTAAATATTAAATTCATGACATTTAATGATAACAGTAGAAATAACAATTAAAATTTTGTTATTTTTTTCTTTTAGAAACTATTATTCTGAAGGCTTAATAAATTCCAAACTCAAAGATTATGAGCTATTGACTACCTCAGATGTTATTTTAAATCTCATTTTAGTTGTCTTGTTTATTACCCCATTTTTCGAATGGTTGAGTTTTAATAACGTTAGCTGATGAGTAAAATTAAAACACAAAAATTATTATAACCTAGAAAAAATATAAATTTAGTACATAAATACTAAGCTGATGTTTTTCTATTTATTTTAAATTATTCTATTATTGTAATGCAACTTTATCTTTTTAACTTCTTATCAACAATTTTCTAATCCCAACGGATTTACGAACCAACAGTCAAGAAATAATTCTTTATGGCTTCATTTCTTGGTATTCATCACGTTGATCTCTTGATCTCCATTTCAAATAAATTACCAATAAAATTAGTGAAATAATAAGAACAATTAATGATTGTTTGGTAATGCTTACTTTAAAACTATTGCCTTTGCCAAAATTAAATTCATGTTCCATTATATAATTTAAACCAGTTTGTGTAATTAGTAATGATTTCAAACTTGTTAATAATTTGCAAATTAAGCTTTTGAATTATAAATTAAAGATAACAAAATTTGTAATTTGAAGATTAGTGCGCATCAAAATTGATTATGTAATAATCGAGATATCAGATTTAAATAAAACATTCATTTACATATTATATATGTATATGTTCTTTCTACCATCAGTAATTGCCATAGTAATACTTGAGTAGCTACTGGCTACTGCTAGTCTATTTATTTACATTTTCTTTGGTTAAAGAAAATATTATTTTATCTATCGAAATGCATTTGCAGGTTTTATCTATAGGTTCCTAAACTTAAGCAATTTGTAGGTGTATCGCATTTATTTATTGACTAATTGAATACAAAATGAAACACCTGCTTATACTTCATATTTTATGAAAAAATTTGTTCAATCTAATTGATGATTGTAGATGGCTGCAAAAAACAATTCCCATTACCTTCTTCTTTTTCAAAACTGATGTAATCCTATTAAAATGAAGCTGATCCTTTCAAAACTTCATTGTTGTATTGTTTCACCTAATATTTTTCAAAAACTTGTCCGTTCACTAATGTGGCTTCATGCTTGCAAAAACTTGATATTGTTTTACTTGTTTATACTCGTTGCAAGTCAGAGTCAACAATTTAAAGAATAAAATGAAAAAATTTCACATTCATTTAAAATTGCTTCTAGAAATTAATTCAAATTCAAAGCGATCCAGATTTGTTTTATTTAATATACAATTATTTCAATTACATCATAGATAATTTATTTTTAAAACATGTGTAGATGAAGTAATCTAGCCGAATTCTAAGACATCTCTAAAATTAGATTATACAAAAGAGAAAGCCGGAATTCTCATATTTCCGTTTGGACCAGTTAACTTTCGTATATCAATATGGAGAAAAGTGAGCCATGCCCGTAGCTAAGTAAAGATTAAGACTATTAAATTTATTTTCATCTAGACTTTTCAAACGCAAATATGCAAATGTGATAATTTAATTATTGCATTTGAAACAATTTTTAAAGGTTTTACATCTGTAAAAGTTTTGACAATCCCTACCGGGATTAAAACAACTTACTCCGATTCTACCAATAAATCTTACAATCAATATAGATAAGACTCAATCAATTGAATGATTGTAAAGTCAGTTAAAGGATTATGATGTGTATTCAGAAATCTACTAATTTATAACGCATTTATACATTTTCAAATATGAAGGGCTAAGACTTTTGATGGTTTATGGAAAAAGTATTATCCAAATGTATAATGTATTAAATATTGCATTTTGAAGTAGATAAATTTTTCGGTAAAGCAACCTTAATTCAAAATTGAATATTACAAAGTTTTACAATATATTTTTATTTCGTTTAAAGATACTTGAATCAAATGACATGGGTTTAATTTGTGGTACAATAGGTCTTAATCTGAGACATTATCAGATTCAATTGTTATATGTAGTACAAGACAATTACAAACGTTGTAGCAATGATTGCTAAGAATCAACAAATTAGCGGTTATTTTTTTAGTTGTACGCAATACTATATGGATGAGAAATTGGAATTAGACCTAAAAAAATATATAGCAACTGGATATTAAGTTACAAAAAACAATAGAACTTACGTGTTCGTAAAGTGAAACAACATCTAAAATTGAAATGCAAAGATTTGATACAGTATGTTTCTTACAACTACATAATAACATTTTTATAACTACTACAAATACTAATTGTGGAAAATCTTGTTACAAAACTAGTTCTATATGCTGCAAACATCATTTATCGTAAATTAAAACATATTCAAAAAGTAAAACCAATACGAAATACCGAAATCATTGTAGACTTGATTTAATTAAATTAGACCAAAGAAAGGTTTTAATTTTAGATCAATTTAAATCCGTTGAATCAAATTAGCAATCGTATTAAATTAATTGTACTTGTAAATAATGAGGAGAATGCAAAATCTAAATCTACATACAATTGTATGTTAGTTTTATCATATAAGTAACAATACTTGATTTACAATAAGAGTAAAATTATCAATTGTACTTTATAATAAGAATAATGTATAGTCTTAATTAGATTAAATTGTGGGTTGCTCTGATGGATTCCAAGTATCAAATTTATTCAATTAAAAGTTTTATATTGAAGGGAAAGTTGTTATTATATATGACATTAAGAGATGGAAATCAAAGGCGGGATTATATTGCGATGGAATAATGGTAGCTCTGGTTTTTAAATGTAAAAATCAACAAAAATAACTACTTCCATCTGCACCTCTTGTATCACCTGTCTGCGCCCAAAAACAATTTGAAAAAATGGACGGAAAAGAAAAAAAAAATAAAAAAAAATAAAAAAAAATAAAATAAAAAAAAAAAAAATAAAAAAATAAAAAAAAATAAAATTTTTTACAGGGCGGTCCATAATTAATAATTATAATATTGGGGAGGGAAATTTATCATCATGGAATTGATGGTATATATATAATCATTACAATTTCATCTTTCAATCTTTTTTGATATTTTATTCTTCTTTTCAATTAACTATATCTTCATACTTCATATATACATATATTATATAATGAATCAAATAAAATCAAAGAATTCATCTCATGATTCATTCTTTCCAACTACAATCAACAATCATATACAACAACAGGAACTGGAACTACTGCAACCACGATCATTTGATTACTTCAGTATAAAACCCAAATTGTCCCTTGATGTTCATTCTACTTCAGATGATCCTTATAGTGAGGTTGATACTGATGAAGATGATGAAGAAGATGATGATTTGATAGAACCATTTGATCAAATTTCAATTGCAAATCCAAACGAAGAAGAATATTATTCTCCATTGACACCATACGAAATACAAGAGAATGAACCAGCAGTCAAACACTCACCAAAAGTTAATCCATCTAATCAGTCTACAGTTTTACCATCACAATCAAATTTTCAATTGACACTTCCAAATTTATACCTTTACAAATTCTTAATTGTTGATGATAATTTAATCAATCTTAAAATATTGAATAGAATATTGAGTAAATTATATCCAAGAGCTGTAATAACTCAAGTACAAGATAGTACATTGGTTAAAGATATATTATTAGACCCAAAGAATCAATTTGATTCAATTTTCATTGATATTGAAATGCCTGTTGTAAATGGTATTGAAATTGCAAATATGGTACGGAAAAATTCAATTTTTGATCAAGTTGGTTTAATTGCAGTTACAACAAGAAATTCAACAAAAGATCTACAATTGTTCAAAACTTTAGGTATTGATTATACTTTTAATAAACCATTGAATTATAAATTAGATTTCATTGGTTCGATGATTGATAGAGTCATTGAAAGGAAAACAACAAAAATTACAAACTAATTATTCATTTACGACAACAACAACTATTTTTACGACTTTTAAGAAATATTCAAAAAAAAAATTTAATTTATACGGGGAAAGGAAATTTTCATTATTATTCTATATTATTTATTATTCATTATTTATTGTTATTATTATGTTATTATTATTAGGGGGTTCTGATTCATGGTTACAGTTATATAAGGTTGGTTTTAAAAAGGTTTTATATATTATAGATTATTATAAGATTAAAATCATTTTATCATTTATCTCTCTATTGTTGCAAAAAGAAATTTTTACCCTGTTTTGTGACAGTTTTACATTTCAGGTTTTATTTTTTTTTTCTTAGCCTGCAGATGGGGGAAGATCAGATTTGTACCGCCTTAAAGCAACTCACTTTTTATCGGATCACCCGTGTCATTTTTTACGCAGTTTATTCCATCGGATGCGGATGTGAAAACCACCACCACCACAGTTTTTTTATTCAGATCATCAAAATTCCCTCTCATTAGTTTTTAACTTTTCACAAGGATTGTTCTAATTACAGGATAAGGTGCTTTTGATTTCATATACAATTGCTATCACACCTACTTGGATTCTTAATTGAAGCGTACCTTTTTTTTCCTTGTTCTTCAACCTTGCTGTCATATTTCCGTTGTAACCAACTTTTATCTGCATCCAATGCATTATACATTTTAATTTAAACCTGTCTTTGGTAATTTCGGTAACCTTTGTGTTTAGAAAAAACATTCCATTTTATGTGATACACGTCTATAAACATTAAAAATATAATTTTATAATGTTATTTGAATCTTTATTCATTTATTACACGCCTTTCACATATCCATCAAGGAGAGGGAGCATTCTTTAAAAATCTGATTCAACGTTGATAATGGAAACAAAAAAAACAAGTTTATATGATTCATTTTAAAAAATTACAAACACACAGTTCAAAAAAATTAAAAAAGCTCTTACCCGGGATCGAACCAGGGACCAACAGATATTTGAAGTTTAGTACTTGCAATCTGGTGCTCTACCACTGAGCTATAAGAGCTTTTTAAGCGGCATTACCGCAATTTTTCATTCCGTCGTTACGTATTAAGGCACGTTTCTCTTATTTTAAGCGGCTTTTGGGGGTAATTTTTTTAAATTTTAGGCGGCTTTTAGGGGCTAAATTTTCAATTTTAAGAGGTTTTAGGGGGCTTCTAAATTTTACACAAACAGTATCAAGTTGACAAAACTGAAAGATAGTTTGTATTTTAAATACTGATGTAATAAACTCTAAAAACTGATTGCTAACTGGTTTACGATTTAAGTCAACATTTTACAAATATTTGAATTTTTTTGCAATCATTCTTATTTATTTTGAAAAATCAAAAAAGATTAGTGGATAGTTCATTGAAGATTTCGAAACAAGTCAACACTTAAAATGCTATTGTATTGTTTGAACTTATAAATTCGAGCAGAATTGATAGTTATATATTGAATAATTTCTACTCTACATTACGAATTAAAAGAAAACTTCCATTTTCAATAAAGTTTTGAATATATACAGTCTATACTACTATTGACTCAACATATAATTAAACAGAATTGTATAATGAAATCTATTCATTAAAGGGGTATACTAACTGTCGTAATTTATCAACATGGTAGCAGGTTGATGCATCTCTCATCTCAGAAAAATTGGTTCAAAAAAAATTAAACTCATCGTAATTTTTCAATTATAATGGGGAAAACATCTAAACAAACGAAAAAGTTTCAAAATAAGCATTTGAAGCATACGATTGAGCATCGTAAGAAGGTACAAGATTTTAATAAGAAAGCAGCAAGAAGAAGAGGTAATAAATCTGGTGAAGATAAACAACCTAAACGTGCAGATGGTAAGGCCAAAGAAGTTTTTGAAGATATGTCAGTAGATGACTTTCTCGAAAGTGGATTTGAAGTTCCAAAAGAAAAGAAGAAGAAGAGAAAACAAGAAGTAGAAGAAGAAGATTCTTCATCAGAGGAAGAAGAAGATGTTGAAGCCATGAAGGAAAATTTAAAAGCTTTAGAAGGTAAAGATCCTGAATTTTATAAATATTTAAAAGAAAATGATAATGATTTATTAGATTTTGAAGGTGTCAATCCATTAGATGCAATGAGTGATGACGAAGAAGAAGATGAAGAAGAAGAAGAGGTTGAAGAAGATCAAGATGTTAAAGTCAAATCTAAAGATACCAAACTTGAAATCACTCCAGAATTGGTTAAAAAATGGAATGAACAATTGGATAAACCTTCACCTAAGATAATCAGAAACATTATCATTGCATTTAAAGCAGCTGTTAATATCAATAATTCTGATGTTGAAGATTATAAATATGCAGTTACAGATCCAAAAGCATTTTCAAGTTTAATGTTGTTAGTATTGAAAAAGATTCCAATTTCAATTCAAAAACTTGTTAAATATAAGACTAATCAACATGGTGTTAGAACTTTACCTCAAAAGAATCAAAATGTTACACAAATATCATCAATTTTAAAAACTCATGCTGGTTCATTTATACAATTGTTAAAAGATATAACTAATACTGAAACAGCTGCATTGGTTTTGGCTTCTATCTATGAAGTTTTCCCATTTTATTTATCTCATAGAAGATTATTGAAACAAATCATTACAGCCGTTGTTGATGTTTGGGCAAGTTCACCAGAAACTGATACTCAAATTGCTACATTTGCATTCTTGAATAACATTGCAAAAGAATATCCAAAATCAATTTTAGAATCGATATTAAAATCTACTTATTCATCATTATTACAAAATTGTAGGAAAACAAATATTCATAGTATGTCACAAATCAATTTTTGTAAAAATTCAGCAACTGAATTATTTGGTATTGATGAATCTTTAAGTTATCAAGTTGGGTTTGAATATATAAGACAATTGGCAATACATTTAAGAAATAGTATAAATGCAACATCAAATTCAAAAGAAGGTTATAAAACAATTTATAATTGGCAATATTGTCATTCATTAGATTTCTGGTCCAGAGTATTATCACAACATTGTAATCCTGAAAAGGAATTACAACATAAAAATAAGGAATCTCCACTTAGACAATTGATTTATCCATTAGTTCAAGTTACATTGGGTACAATTAGATTAATACCAACAGCGCAATTTTTCCCATTAAGATTCTATCTCATTAGATCTTTAATTAGATTGTCGCAATCAACAGGGGTATTTATACCTTTATATCCATTAATTTCAGAAATTTTAACCTCAACAGCAATTACAAAATCTCCAAAACCATCAAATTTACAAGCTGTTGATTTTGATCATAATATTAAAGTGAATCAAGCATATTTAGGTACAAGAATATATCAAGAAGGATTATGTGAACAATTTATAGAATTAACAAGTGAATTTTTTGGTTTATATGCTAAAAATATTGCATTCCCAGAATTGGTTACCCCTGGTGTGCTATCATTAAGAAGATTTATTAAGAAATCTAAAAATGTTAAATTTAATAAACAGTTACAACAATTGGTTGAAAAATTAAATTCAAATGCATTATTGATTACACAAAAAAGATCAAATGTTGAGTATGGTCCTTCGAATAAAACTGAAGTACAATTGTTTATGAATGAAGATCTTTGGGAGAAAACACCTTTGGGACAATATATTGTTGTACAAAGACAATTGAAGGAAGAAAAACTCAGGATTTTGAAACAAGCTCAAGAAGAAGAAGAACAAGCAAAAGCTCAAAAGAAGAAAGAAGAAGAAGAAGATGAGATTGAAATTGATGATGATGAAGAAGAAGAAGATGATGAGGAATAAATATATTATGGATCTATAGGTATAAAGTTTCCAACAATACAACTAGGTATATTATATCTATCCCTTCTGATTGTAAAACTGAAACAACAACTTTTCCTCTTTATACCATCTCTTGTTCTTAAATTACAACTTGTCAATACTGCTTTTTGACCTTTATCAAATGCAATTGCACCATATTTTTCCCAAAAATTAACTGCACTTTCTTCACTCATTAATTCATATATTGCCAATTTACCATCTTTTAGATCATCGGTTGTAACACCAACAAGCGATGCAAACTCTTTATTACCACGATATATTTCTCCAGTACGACGCCATAAACAAGCTGGAATTGCCATTGATGTAAACACACGATCATAATCCAATAACATTCTTTCAAAACTTTCTTCAACCAATACTAAATCTACATCCTTCAAAGTTCTTGCAATAGCACGAAATGCAGGACGAAAGATTGACAATGGTTTGAGAATACGTTGTCTACTTGAAACATTCATATAATTATCCATATAACTTTGTAATCGAGCATATCCTTTTGCGTAATTATAAGGTTGTAGTAATCCAGCTTCAAGTTTAGCTTTAATGACTTGTTTCAATCTTTCTTCAGGTGAGATTTCTGTAGTTGGATCAGCCGCAGTTAAAAAGAATTTATCTCTGGCTGAGTCTGATATTATAGGTTGATGATTCAGATCTAGTTTCGGTGATTGGATTTCAGGTGGTGGCTGCTGCTGTTGTGGTATTGGTGGTGGTAATTGTTGCTGTGGTTGTTGAGGCACTTGAAAATCATTTTCATTAAAAGTAGTTGGGAATAAATTTGCATTTGGTGAAAAAGCCAACACATTATTTAAATTTGTACTCGAATTAAATCCATTATTCATTTGATTATTGACTCCAAATAATAAATTATTAGGATCATCATTTAATGCACCATTCACCAATTCAGGATCATCAATCATTGATAAGAAATCATTCAAAGAACTAAACTCACTACCTGCATGTTCTGATGTGAAAAATGGTTCTTGATTATATGGTAATGTTTGTGATAGCACTGAATTTTTAATTAGTTTCCCTTGTGGTGGTTGGAATTGTTGATTAGGTTGTTTCTGTTGATATTGTGTTTGAGGTATTAATTGATTATTATTCATTTCTTGAACAACTGGTGGTAAAGGTAATGCAACATTTGTATTTTGTGGTTTATTACTACTACCTTCACTTTGTGTCTTCCTTAATGCTTCTGCTTTCTTCTTTTGTCTTGAATTTGAAGGTTCATCATAACATAAATGGCCAATTCCTCTTTTGATACATCGTTGACATGGTCTTGACTCATCACAAATCATATGTGAACGTCGACAATAAACACAAGCAATCTCCAACTTCTTCTTTCGCTTTTTAACTGGTTTCTCTACCTGTTTGACATCTAGTTCTTGTTTAAGCTCTTTTAGATCAGGTTTCGTTTCATCTGTAGAACTCATGTTATGATATTCCCTGCATACAATTTTACACTTGGGGTTTTTATTTTTGGTGAAAGAGAATCGAGAAAAATAAATTTCAAGCTATGCATTTGATAAATTAATAGTCGAATCATCATTATCCAATTGATCTGTTGAAGAAGAGTCAATTGATTCGTCATCACGATTGAATTCATTACCTGAATCAATACTAACACTTAGATTATTACCATGCCAAGACCCACTTTTAAATTTATTCAAAATATCCAGCGGTCTTGAAATTAAAAATGGTCTTCTTGTAGAATCTGTTGAAAACCTGCTTGAAGTTCCTTCGATAGGGTTACTATTTGCAGTATAAAATGAAGTCTCAGACCCTGAATTTTCAGAAGCAATACTTTTTGGTGTGAATTCATTGTCAAGTTCCATCCTTGGTTGAATTTCTGTTTCCTCACTTTCAACTTGTGATGGTGTAAATAGTTCAGCTTGTGATGGTGTAAATAGTTCAGCTTGTGATGGTGCAAATGGACTTTGAAGACCAGCTTCTAAATCTAAAGTACTTCCATAATTATCATCATCTTGATCTGCTAGCAAATATGATAATTTTTTCGAATTCAATGTTGAATTACATAATGGACAATTTCTTTTAAAATTTATTAACCAATTTGATAAACATTTTTCATGAAAGAAATGTTTACAATCTAAAACAATAACTTTTGATTTCAAAGGAATGTACTTGTCCAAACATATTGAACATTTATAAGCTGGGAAAAAATCATCAGGAGCAGTAAGAACATGTAATGATTTTTTAGACGCTCTAATATCAATACCTCCAACTATAACTTTATTAATTGATGCTGATGATCCAAATGGTGAAATCTTTGGTGATTCATATAAATTATTTTCAATATCTTTTGGAATTTGATTATATTGACCTGTGACTTTTAAATATTTTTCAATCTTCAGTTCCAATATTAAATGATCAATGTTGTATATATAAATTGGTAATGATTTAACCAATTTAGCATTGCGGATATTCACTTGTCGTTTTCTAATCTTTTGACCACATAAAATTAAAGTATAAAATAAAACAATCAATAATGGTGGTGACAATATCATTGATAAAACTATACTTAACCAACTACCAATATATGCAGTTGTTATTTCCAATACCAAATTTTTATCTTCAATTTTTTTCAATAAAGTGTAATCTTCGTTGGTGATAAACATTATTGGTATAGTTAGTGACCCATCTTGATTAAAATTATTAGAAAACATTGTGATCAATCCTCGATATGGCTCATCATTTGCAATTATAATACTTTTTGGATTCAATTTTGAATCAACCAAATTTGAAACTTTATCAACAAATGTACAATCTCCTCGTAAGACTATAAGTATTTTATTTTCATATTCTTTGCCAAGTTCCACTGTTGAACATGCATTTATCGGTAATATCTTATATTTACTAAACAATTTATAATTCAAAACAGGACTAAATGCTGCATATCTTCCGATTAGTTCATGATGTGTTACATTTTCTTTATTCTCCGATAATGATGCATTAAAAGAGATTATTGAATCGATTGGGAAAAATGAATTAATTACATTGTTTAAAGGATAATCAAAATCTCCATTTTCAATCTGTATATCACCACTGAATTGTTGTTTCATTTCTTTTAAAGAATTTTTAGTTAAATACATCATCTCTTCAAACCCAATTTGATTATGACTGAAAACTTGTTGATTGATTAGATAAAAGCATAACAAAATCAGTAAACATATACCTATTATCCTAGGTTGAAATAATGACCTTGTAGGTTGCCGAGGCTCGACACTAACAACTACTGGATTCATTAACTAATGTTTCTTTCGTAAATAATTAAGATTAAATTTTTTTTTTTTTTTATCAAAAAATTAATTTTGTGTCGTGTTGCAAAATATAGAGTGCATTTTGCAAAATTGATTTATTCTTGTTAATTTTTTCTCTATGTTTAACGGTAATATTTTATGCACAATTACCAAAACAATTATGTCAAGTGAAATAATACTCTACAATTAAATATGTTTCGATCAATTTTTAAGGTATTAACTTATGAATTATTGATACTTTAAAGTCATCATAGAACATGAGAGTGAAGAATATATTAATTATTTGAATATAAAAAATGCAATTTAACACAAAGCATATTTTGCTTTTTTGGTAACATTCAGTAGTGCAATAAAGAAAAAAACTAAGGCTGCCCAGTATATAGTAGCCCAGCGGGCACCTTAATTAAAATACATCTCCTAATCTTAATCTTGGAGCAATGTTCATTGATAATAATTCTTGAAACAACAACTTAGCAGCATATGGTATTGTCATTTTAATAACGTTTTCACTACTTTTACAAGTTGTACACCAACTATTATAACCCATTAATCCACATTTGTTACAACAATCTATTTCAAATGCATCAGAAGATATCATCAATCTTTCTAGTAATAATTGAGAAGCACCATAAGCAATAACACAATCTCTTTCCATTTCCCCCAATCTTAATCCACCATCTCTTGATCTACCTTCAGTTGGTTGTCTTGTTAACACAGCTCTTGGTCCTCTTGCTCTTGCATGCATTTTATCCAACACCATATGTTTCAATTTTTGATAATAAATTGGTCCAAAAAATATATATGCTTGTAAACATTCACCAGTTATACCTGAATAAAGCATATCTTTACCTGAATAACTGAAACCTTTATCAATTAAAATTTTTGACATATCATCTAATTTACTACCACCAAAACATGTACCATATTCTAATGATCCATTTAAAACACCTGCTTTCCCAGAAACTAATTCAATCATTTTACCAACCGTCATACGAGATGGGAAACCATGTGGATTCATAATAATATCAGGTGATATTCCATCATCATTGAATGGTAAATCTTCATGTTGTACAATAATACCACAAACACCCTTTTGACCATGTCTTGAGGAAAATTTATCACCCAATTCAGGTCTTCTAGTTTGTCTTAATAAAACTTTGATTAATGCTTGATCATTGTCACTAACTGACATCATCACTTGATCAACATATGAAGGTTCTGGTCCTTTATATACAGCAACTGATTCTCTATGACTTTCAGCTGATTGAACTTCATTATTTCCCAATGATGATTCACCAGAATTTGTTGGAACAAATTTATTTGCAAAAACTTGACCATTTTCAATTCTACTACCTACTTCACCTAATCCATCTGGACCTAATGCTCTATGTGGAAAAATTGGTTTATTATTTTCATCAACTCTCATACCTGATAATATATCTTTTGTATGATTTGGATATTTTTTCAATTGAACTGTGTTTTTACGTACAACTTGACAACGACCAAAACCTCTATCCAATGATGATTTATTCAAAACTAAAGCATCTTCAATATCATAACCTGAATATGACATGACTGCAACTGTAGCATTTTGACCAGCGGGTAATTTATCATAATTAATCAATTCAATGGTTTTTGATTTAACCATTGGTTGTTGAGGGTATACCATGAAATATAATAATGTATCAATTCTTCTAAATTGATTGTAAGCTATAGCACCAATAGCTTGCTTACCCATCGCACATTGATAAGTATTTCTTGGTGATTGATTATGATGAGGGTAAGGAATTAATCCAGCAACTGCTCCCAAAACTGTAAATGGTTCAATCTCCAAATGTGTTGTTGTTACATGACTTGCATTTTCATAAATGTCATCTTCATATAATGCTATTAAACTATCATTTTCTTCATTAACATCAAGATATTCAACTAATCCATTTTTAAGAAAATCATCAAATTCCCATGAACCTTGTAATAAATTTCTTAAATGATCAGCTGTTACTTTTGACCTATTATTCTCCACTATAATTAATGGACGACAAATTCTACCACCATCTGTTGCGATATGAACAGCTTGATGATGTGTGTTTGTATAGATTGAAACAAATGCAGAAATCTTTCCTTGTCTTCTTAACTTACGGAAATCAGTGACAAATTTCACTGGAAATCTAGTTGTACCAATCAAAGTACCATTTAAATAAATACCAAACATTCCCTTTGTATGTAATGTTGCTGAATCCAATGCATAGATAGATTCACACCCCAAGGCAAGACATAATTTTTTAATTGGTAATTCTTCATCATCAGTTGTAATATGTGTCATTAAAGCTAAATTTTTAACCAACCCACAAGCTTCACCTTCTGGTGTATCTGCTGTACACAACATACCAAATTGAGAAGGTTGTAAAGCTCTTGGACCTGAAACTTTTCTTGATTTTTCAAATTGTGATGATATACGAGTCATCATACCTAATGCTGAAATATATGATAATCTAGATAAAACATGTGTAACACCTGCCCTTTCCATCTTAAAACGTTTCAAAGACCAATTACCTGTTGATATAGCACGATTCATACCCATAGTGATGTTATTAGAATGAATATTTATCGATAATAATGCATCAAATTCTGAAGTTCTACTTGGTTTCTTCAATATTTTATCAATATTAGCTTTAAAATCAGAATTAAATTTTTTAAATAAATCTTCAAATAATAAAGACATTAATTGACCTGCTAATTCCAATCTTTTATTACCAACATAATCTCTATCATCAACCATTTTTGGATTGTACATAGCCATCACAACTCTTCTAGCCATAGTGGCAATATAAAGTGCTTTTTCTCTAAATTGCAAGTCTGAAACTGTTAAATGTGCAATCACAGTTGTTGCCAATGCTTCTATACCTTCTTGTAATTGTGATAATTTAGGTGCACCAGCTCTTCTAATTGTTTTCACTCTTTTACCAATATAATATAAAGCTTGTTGTTGGGTAAACACTTCCAATTTTGCAGCTTCTTCAAAATTAACAACAAATAAATCTTGATAGTTTGGATCTGTACCACAAATTAATTGTAAAATTTCTAAATCCGACGTTATACCTGCTGCTTTTAAAACTATAACAATTGGAATATCTTCACTTATAGAATTATGTTTTAAATAAATTTTCCCATTTTTTGTTACAACATATGTTTTAGATTTTCTTTCATGAGTTGATGAAGTAACTGAAGCTTGTACAACATTTTTCTTTTCATCAGCTTCTACAATAATTCTATTTTTTGATAATTGTTCTTGAACTAAAATAACTTTTTCCGTACCATTTACTATAAAATACCCACCTGGATCTAATGGACATTCATCAACTGATGCCATTTGTTTCTCATTCATACCATCCAACATACATTTATTTGATCTTAACATTATAGGCATTCGACCTATTTCCAAATCATTATGTCTGATAATCTTTCTCCCTCTTGTATACTCAACATCAACATATATTGGTGCTGAATAAGTCAAATCTCTCAACCTACATTCATGTGGAGGTAAAATCACTTCTTTATGACCCGGGGGTGAATTTGTTTTATGACCAATTTTAATATCGAGATATTTGACATAAAAATCAGGATCAACATCAGATAAAACCAATGAATTCGCTTTAAGAATCTTTTTTAAATCTGTATCAACAAAATAATTAAATGAATCTAAATGTTGTTTCACTAATCCTTTAATTCTAAGAAATGCTGGTAACAAATTCCATTTATCTTCAGCTGTATTGATTTCATCAGTCAATTTCTTACCCTTGTATTCACTTTTTAGTAGTTCATTAAATGCAGAGTCCGACTCTGTATCATCATGTCTTGATCTTTTTGGCATTAGTAAGTAAAGTTTGATCTCATCTAAATATTTTTTTTCGTTTGTTTTGTGCTGCAACAAAATCGCCAACAGTCGTTAGAGCAAATGTCATCCAATTTATTTAAAACAACAGTAAATGAATATCTAGAAAGTCTACCGAAGACTGTTCAATCTAAATTGTATGAGGCACCAGCAACATGTTTGTCAATTTATCGATTATTATCACCAATGGCTAAATTTTATATCATGTCAATGATTTTCAATGAAAAACCAATTAGTTTAAGAGATTTAAATAAATGGTGTAAACCTCTGGCGAGAAAATTGGAATATGAAGCCTTGAAGAGATTAGAATCACTACATTTAATTGAGTATGATAATAAAGGGTCACATATTAGATTACATCCAAATTTTCGAAAAAACTTTCGAGATTGTTTAACTGGTGCTCAAGAACCAAATGCATTTGGTAGTATAAGTATAACAGCAGATAAAAATAAGATAGATTTGAAGTTTTTAGATAAATATGCATCACAGAAATGGGAAAACATTTTACATTTCATGGTGGGGACAGAATCAACTCCAACACCTTCGAAATCAGTTTTAAGTTTGTTACAATTGGGTGGATTAATGGAAAATAATAAAGGAAATTTATCAATTACAAATACTGGGTTTCAATTTTTATTACAAGATGTAAATGCTCAAATATGGACATTGCTATTACAATATTTAAATTTAACTCAGGAATTAAACATGGACCCTGTTGATGTATTGAATTTTATTTTCATATTAGGTTCATTGGAACTTGGAAAGAGTTATTCAGTTTCAAGTTTGAGTGAAACTCAAAGAAGTATGTTGGCTGATCTTCGAGATTATGGGTTGGTTTATCAAAGATCAGATACTTCAGGAAGATTTTATCCAACAAGATTAGCAACAACATTGACATCTGATTCAGCAGCATTGAAAACTCCATCAATGGCAGTTGAACAATCATTGGGTGAAGAAGAAGAAAATACAAGCTCAAGAAATATTCAAGAATCCATTATTATTGAAACAAATTTCAAAATTTATGCATATACAAACTCACCATTAGAAATTGCTATATTGAATTTATTTGTTCATTTGAAAACAAGGTTTGAAAATATGGTATGTGGTCAAATTACCAGAGAATCAATACGAAATGCATTATATAATGGGATAACAGCTGATCAAATTATAAAGTTTTTAGAAACTCATGCTCATCCACAAATGAGAGTATTGGCAAAGGAAAAATTGGATAAGAAAATTGAATTTGATACTAGTAACAACATTAATACCGCTGGTGGAGCACCTCAAAGTAAAGCTGAAGGTTCAATAGCACAACATAAATTAGAAATAATACCACCAAATGTTTTAGATCAAATTAAATTGTGGCAATTGGAATTGGATAGAATTCAAACATTTGAAGGTTATTTATTCAAAGATTTTGCTAATCAACAAGAGTATGACATTTTATCTAAATATGCAACTGAGTTGGGTGTTTTAATCTGGTCAGATAAAATAAAGAAAAAATTCTTTGTTACAAAAGATGGTATGTCACAAGTTGCAGACTTTGCAAATAGAAAATTAAAACGATAATTTATTTACAAGTTATTTAATACATATTTACATTCACCCAGAACATGATTGACAGCTATCTTTATTCTCTATATCACAAGCAACGGGGGTAGAATCGTAGATGTCATACAGTTCTGAGTCTGGTGTAGGGTATATTGAAACTTTTGATCGTTTCATTTCTAATCTTTGATGATATTTTTTCCTTTTCAAACCATCTTTGGCTTTTAATTGATTAACTTTTTCAGCTTCTTTAGTATCAACTGTAAATTGAATAGCACGTGCAGCAGCTTGAGTACGTAAATAGTACATCCCGGTTTTTAATCCCTTTTCCCAAGCATAAAAATGGCAACTCGTTAATTTACCAAATGTTGGATTTTGTATATAAATATTCATACTCTGCAGTTGATCAATAAACTTTCCACGATCAGAAGCCATATCAATTATTACTTTTTGACTAATCTCCCAAACTGTTTTATATAAATCTTTAATATCTTGAGGAATATTTTCAATTTTTTGAATTGAACCATTTTCAATAATAATTTTATTTCTCATAGCAGAGTTCCATAACCCTAAATCGATCAAATCTTTGATTAAAAATTTATTTACAACTTGGTATTCACCAGATAAGACTCGACGATTGTATAAATTTGAAGTGTATGGTTCAAAGCATTCGTTATAACCCAATATTTGTGAAGTAGATGCCGTTGGCATTGGAGCAACCAACAATGAGTTTCTTAAACCAAATTTCTCAACATTATCTTTTAATGTATCCCAATCACTATACAAATTGGAAGGTTTGTGTTTCCACAAATCAAATTGTAATAATTTTTTTGAAGCTGGTGACCCTTCAAATGTTGTATAAGGTCCTTCAATCACACTTAATTCAATTGATGCTTCAATCGCTGCATGATAAATAGTTTCAAAAATTTGAATATTCAAAATTTTAGCTTCTTCAGAATCAAATGGCAATCTCAACTCTAAAAATGTATCAGCCAATCCTTGAACACCTAAAGCTATTGGTCTATGTTTCTTATTAGAATATTCAGCACTTTCAGTTGGGTATTTAGTCACATCTATAACTTTGTTCAAATTTTTAGTCAACACTTTAGTTATTGAATGTAGTTTTTCAAAATCAAATTCAACAAATTCATTACCATTTACCACAAATGCTGGTAACGCTATTGAAGCTAAATTACAAACAGCAGTTTCCTCCGGTGATGAATATTCAACAATCTCACAACATAAATTTGATGATTTGATAGTTCCCAAATTTTTCTGATTTGATTTAGTATTACATGCATCTTTATACAACATGTAAGGTCCACCTGTTTCAGTCTGAGATTCTAGAATAGCTAACCATAATTTCTGAGCTTTGATTGTTTTTCTTGCCAATCCTTGCTTCTCATACAGGGTGTATAATTCCACAAAATCATCACCATAAACATCACTTAATCCAGTTGCTATATTTGGAGAAAATAATGACCAGTCACCATTCTCTTTGACTCTTTGCATAAACAAATCTGGAATCCATAATCCATAAAATAAATCTCTTGTTCTCATTTCTTCGTTACCATGATTCTTTCTCATTTCTAAAACATCAAATATGTCGGCGTGCCAAGGTTCTATATAAATGGCAAAAGCACCAGGCCGTTTTCCACCTCCTTGATCGACATATCTAGCTGTATTATTAAATACTCTCAACATTGGCACCAAACCATTCGATATTCCATTAGTACTGGCAATGTAAGTACCACTCGACCTAATATTGTGAACATGTATACCTATACCACCTGAAGATTTTGAAATCAATGCTGATTGATGTAAAGTTTTAAAAATCCCATCTATAGAATCATCATTCATGGCTAATAAGAAGCATGAAGATAAGAAATTATATTCACTACCAGCATTGTATAAAGTTGGAGACGCGTGAATGAAGTATTTTTGAGACATTAATTGATATGTTTCAGCAACTGAACTTAAGTCGTCAAAATGTATACCAATAGCTACTCTTAAAAACAAATATTGTGGTAATTCAGCTACTAGTCCATCCATTTTCAATAAATATGAATTTTCTAATGTTTTGATACCAAAATATGTAAATTCATAATCTCTTGATAAATCAATCAAATCATTTAAGAAATTTTTATGAGCTATTACAACTTTATAAAATTTTGTTGATATTGGCGAATATGAGGCATTATTAGGTTTATATTTCCTTAGCCTTTCAATATTATCTGTGAATGTATAAGGAACTTGGTAATGTAACTTTTTAGCTTCTAGTCTTCCTGCCAAAATCGAATAGTCAGGATGATAAATAACTCTACTTGCTATTACTTCAGCAACAAAATTAAAATATTCTATCATTGTTAAAGATTGGGGCAAGCCATTTGAAACTGTTTTTACAACATCATCAAACATCAAATTCGACGTGTCTAAATTGTACGATAATGACGTTAACAACTTGGATACCTTGGATTCATCATATTCAACCTCTTGGCCAGATAGTAGTATTAGTTTCATAATATTTGGCTAACTATTTTAAATTTTCGTGTGTTTGAAATATAAGAGCTAGCAATGACATCCTGTATATTATATATGCAAGTAATTAATTATACAAATACGGAACTCTAATTACCAAACACTAAATCATAATCCTTATTCAAGATTTTGTACAACTCGTTAATGGTAAATTCATTATGAAAGTCAGCCATGACCTGATTATCAATTTTCTTGATAAATTTTTCATATTCTTTTTCAATTTCTTTCTGTTCAAACAAGCTTGATTGTTTAAACGCATCTGATTGCATGTATTCTTCGTATTTTAAGAGCATATCATCATTGATACGTTGTTGTTGAAGTTCCCATTGTTGTTGTTGCCATGTGTTAAACCCACCTAATTTTTCAAATTTCAATTTGTAATCATTAAATACGTAAATCGAAGCCATCTGTGCAATGTTTCTCCATTTATCAATCAATTGATCAACTTTTGTTTTCTCTTTCTCATATTTGATAGCTTTGATTAAGGTATCTTTCTTGAATTTCCAATACTTGATTTGTTGATCCAATTGTACTTCCTCTGGAATTAAAATTTTAGAAGCAGCCAAAGGTTTGAATTCTATCTATTAATATTATGATCAATATAAAAATTGTTAAGTTAAACTTACTCTTGTTGGATTTGTTTACTTTATACATTGTATAAATTTTTGGTTGTAAAAATCTGGTTGTAAAAATAAAATTAATGATTGCAACAAAAAAAAGCTCTTACCCGGGATCGAACCAGGGACCAACAGATATTTAAAGTTAGAGTTACTTGCAATCTGGTGCTCTACCACTGAGCTATAAGAGCAAATTTCCAAAAAAATTTCTCTCATAAGCCACCCGCCTCTGAATATCTCAGCACGTGCTGTTTTTAACCAATTTCTCTCCGAATTTCCAAATATATAGTAGGTTAACATTGAAAGTTTAATCAAATGGCAGATATCTTTAATAGTAGCTAATACCATTAGTTAGATTCTAAAACTTAAACACTTTTGGGAAAATGATAACAATATTTAGAATTTTTCAGAATTTTTGCAAAAATGAGTAAACAGTTTTGTAATCCCCAATTAGACACATTTTAAATAAAGAAAGAGCTGAAAAGTAAATCGTTAAATGTATATTTATAAAAATCCTTTATCATATTTACCATTAAATGCGTTTTGCAACCAATGATATAATTTGTTATAAATAATTTTATTTGCATTGTGATAATAAATTCCATGATTACTATCTGGAAATGTCATCATGTCATAATTTTCAACATTATTCATGTTCAACTTATCTAAAAACCACATTGTATTCTGAATATTTACATTATCATCTGCAGTGCCAGTGATCAACAAAAATCTTTTCGTTTCTTTGAAACTTTTAAAATTATTTAATCTTGCATATGTTTCATAATTGGAATTGACGCTTGGTTGATTCATATATCTTTCTGTATATACAGAATCATAAAATAACCAATTTGTAACTGGAGCAACTGCCATTCCAAATTTAAAAATATCACCTTGATCATATTCTAAGGTTTTTAACGTTGTGAACCCACCGTACGACCATCCCCATATGGCGACCTTATTCTTATCTATAAATTTCTGGTTCTTACTAATATATTCAGATGTGATTAAAGAGATATCTCTTGGTTCCCAATATCCAATTTTTTGATTAGCATAGGATTTATACTTCCAATCTTTACCACCAGTACCTCTTGGATCTATCACCAATATGATTGAATTTAATCCCGCACTCACACATTGTAAATAATCAAGTTCAAATGTTGTTTTCACAGTTTGTGATCCTGGTCCACCATAAGCGTGTACCAATAATGAATATTTATTCTCTGGATTGAAATTTGGTGGAAAAATTTGTTTGATATTATCAGTTACATTGTCGTCTTTGAATTTAATTTCTGTATACGTTACTGTAGGTAAATTGGTTTGCTCAAGTAAATTTCTAAGACGCGTGTTGGAATCAACAATCGGAAAGCTTGAAATATCCAAGTTGTCACTCATCTCAATCAATCGTTGCCATGGTTCATCGGGACCTAGATACATCAAATTGACATACCTTCCATCACTTGAAATTTGGGTTGAATAATAACTATCTGCATCAGTATATTCTGTTTTTGAATCACTTGAAATATTTATACCAATGAATTGAGATCCCATTGAATTTTTACTATTTGTTAGAAAATAAATCATTTCGTTGTTTCTGTTATAAGTAATTTCACCAATGACATTTTCAGCTAATAGCTTTGAAGGTTCCACAGCATTTGCACTATCAAATAAAACTAACAGGTCTTTGTAATCTTTTACTATTACATCAAGGTACCGACCATCACCCAATGGACAAATTGGCGTCATCTTCTCCAACCATCCACCATATTTCTCAGTCACATTCATTGATTCCAATGTTTTCACTTGTTTCCCAGGTTGATATAATTTTTTTGCTAGCAAAGAACTAGTTCTATCAGTTTCTTTGATTAAAAAGTAATCATTATCTATCCACGTTCCTTGATACATAAGTTTATCTTTCCCTAGAATTGTGTCCGTATCTATAATTGGATCTATAAGCTTTTCTTTAACATTATAATTGAACAATGTGATTATTGGAATATTGGTCCCTGGTTTTGGATATTTAATCAATGTCTCTATTGGATATTGATTGACATTTTCAAACTTTTTCTCATCAGATTGTTGGTATTGAGTTCCAATTTCAGTATTAGTTTTCACATAATAATCAATATCTATATTTTCAACTTTTGTATCATTAATCTTGGCAAATATAAGATTGGATTCATCTGGTGACCACCATATTAATTTATCAGTAGGCATAACTTCTTCTTCATAGACCCAATCAGGTTTCCCATTAAAAATATCAGCAGAACCATCAAATGTTATTTGGTCAATCTTACTTGTTTTAACATCTTGTAAATATAAATTATGTTCAAAATTGAAAACGATGTAATTTCCTTCTGGTGAAAATTCAGCAAAATGTAATTTATCCAAAACTTTTTCCTTATGATAATTTGAATCTTGCAGTATATCTCTGTTTTTAGGTGGTTGGATTGGTGTATATGATGATGTTATTGGGTTATATAACCAATATAATGAAAATGACAGATGTCTCCATTGTGAAATTTGATCTGTTACTATTATATGATAATTATTCAATTCTTCAATTGATTTTGATGGGTTTAGATGTATATCATTTATGTTGAAAAAATCATTTCCATAAATAAACCTTTTACCATCTATGAAAATATCTTCAAAATCACTATTTATTTGTTTGATTCTATATTTTATATTCTCATAAGTTAGATAATATCCTCCATCTTTTGAATCTTTAGGATATTGTTTTTCATCCAACCATTTCACAAATTTGAAAGTTGATTTATATTTACCATCCAACATATGAGCCAAACTCAAATTATTGAATGTAGGATGATAAGCATTCAACGTTATATTTTCATAACCCAAACTTATAGTCGTTTTCCAATGCAAATTTGATACTATTTGAAATGGTGATAGTTTTGAATAAAATGTAAGAGCTGTAACCCATAGCACTAATATTGAAAATGTTATGACACCACATATTTTAAGATTAAACAGTTTTTTCTCATACCTTGTTAGCACAGTTTGATACAATGGATCTGTGTTGAAATCTTCAATTGACTCTCTTGTTTTTGAATAATTCTCTATATCATCAAATATGTATGAAAATTGTGAATCAGTAGATACCTTGGATGATCCTGGTGTTGATACAGAGTCATTTGTTTGGTTGGTTGTAATTTGTTCTTCCAATTCATATTCCTCATCAATATGCCTATCTCTGGAAAACATGCTATTGAACAATTAAATTTAGATTACCAAGACCAAACCTAGTATTTCCCAATCTGTCGCGTAAAGTAAAGTTTTCAGAACACAAAACTGAAACATAGTATACAGGATCTAAACATTTCAAACCACATGAATAGAATAACATCTCAGTAGTTTAAATAGTTATTGATCAATTGTATCCTCTGAATTCAATCTACGACATAATATTGTTTAAGTCATAGGTTGAAATTGAATTCTTTTAAATCAGCCCACGGTCAATGACTTCACTAAAATAAGATTTACACACAATTCCAAATCAATCACTACCCTCATCGAGCCATAGAAATCTTCTTGATTATTAACACTTGGTTTTAAGATGGATGTAAAGTAGGATTGCGCGATTGTCGATAATTTTGCGCTCTTTAGATCAACTTGATTCGTTTAACATGTATTTGATTTTACACAACATAAAATTATTTATATATACATTATTTCAATGGAGTTTGCTTACTTTCTTTTTTATCTTGCATTTCTCTAAAGAAATCCATACAAGCAGTGAATACGACCAATAAGATACCACCACCTGGACCTAATCTCAATACTTTTGGAATGAAACCTTTATACAATGAAGCAAAACCTTCTTCTTTAGCTACCATGACTAAAGATGGATAAGTCCATTTATATTTGACTGAACCAGCCTGGATTCTTGATTTGACAACATCAAATGGAGTGTTTAAAATTGTACCAAATGTACCACCAATAGTACCACAAGTTAAATCAATCAATGTTTTTTCAGTAGAGTCTTTTGGTTTTGGCATCAATGATCTAACTTGATGAATTAAACCGAAATATCCTGCATTCCACCAAATATGTCTCCATAAAGTACTTTCCAAACCTTTATACAAACCCAATACACCATTTTTAGAAATAATATCTTTGACAACTTCTCCCATACCGTTGAATTTAGTGGTTCTATCTTGTAATCTGATTTTTATTAATTCAAAAGGTACAACAACAAAAGATTCAGTTGCACCTGCAGTAGCACCTGTCAAAACAGCCAATGATTGATTCATTGTTTGAACACCAAATGCGTTTCTGTAAAATTTACCCCATTCATCATTAGCAGCAAATTTTGTAGCTCTTTTAGGTGCTTCCATCAAAATTGGAGCAGAAATACCTTTATATAATCTTGAAAATCCTTCTTCTTTAACAATGGTTTTTAAACAATTGAAAGTTCCTCCAGTAGAATTTGTTGAATCCAATTGTTGTCTTGTTTTAACAACATCCAAAGGATACATAACAAGAATTTCAGAGACACCAGCAACGGCACCTGATATGAATTGGTAAATAAATGGTAATGGTTTTGGTTGTTCAGACATTATGAATAGATAACTTTAAGGTTCCCCTGTAGAATTGAATTGATATAAAACTTAAAATAATAATTGAAAATTTAATGATAAATTTGATTTTTGTCCTGTGGGAAAAATTCAAGAGTCAATTTAATGCGTAATTAAGATTACCAAGTGGGGACGATAAATGGTACAATTATCGGCCGTTACCGCGACTAAAAGGGATTTTTATCTCTCCACTTACACCAAAATAGGATCCGTGCACACGACTCACAAATGCCATATATAATTTGCCAATAACACTAGATGTATTTATAAATAATACTTTAAACACCAAATTTTGAGATCTAGTTGATATTATTATGTGGATTAGTGTGACTAAATATCTTGTTGAATTCCATGTTAGACTTAATGTTTTTTATCCCCTCAGCTTATAAATTATATTTTTGAAGTGCATGTAAACTTTGTCATAAAGCTCAACTCGCTTGTCAATATTTCACTAGGGTATTCGAGTCTTTAATTAAATAAAAAGTTTTTGCGTTATCATATTATCTTTTGCAACCAAACTAAATAATGTATGTGGTGCAAAAAAAACTCATCTCTTTTTTTTTTTCGTTTTCTTTTTAATTCAACCAAAATCTAATCCAAGTTCAACTATTCATAATGTCAAACAACGATCAAAAATTTTTGGTTTTAGCTTATATTAAAGATTATGTATCAAGAGATGAATCTTTAAGCAAAGTTGAAAAAGCTCTTGATAAAATAATTGGAGAGAAAAATTTACCAGCTATTAATGCCAAACTAGAAGATTTGGTTGTCAAACCTGCAAAACTTATAGCCAAGGTAAAATCAGCATCAACATCAACATCATCGTCCTCATCCTCATCCTCATCTAGTGAATCAAGTAGCTCCTCAAGCGATGACTCATCTTCCGACAGCGAGTCATCATCCAGTGAATCAGAATCATCATCCAGTGAATCAGAATCATCCTCTGATAGTGATAGCGAAGACGATCAAATTGAAATAAAGAAAGACGAAGCCAAGGTAGAAGATGAATCAGAATCAAGTTCAGATAGCAGTTCAGAAAGTAGTTCAGACTCCTCGTCTGAAAGTGAAAGTGAAAGTGACAATGAGTCTGAAATTGAAGAAAAGGAAGAAGTGGTTGTATCAAAAGCTCTGTCAGACTCAAGTTCAGACTCAAATTCAGATTCAAGTTCAGACTCTAGTTCAGATTCAAGTTCAGATTCAAGTTCAGATTCAAGTTCAGATTCAAGTTCAGATAGTAGTGACTCGGATTCTAGCTCTAGTAGCAGCTCAAGTGATTCAGACTCAGACTCAGATTCAGATTCAGACCCAGACTCAGATTCAGACTCAGACTCAGACTCAGACTCAGATTCAAAAACCTCAAAGAAAAGAAAACAAGAAGTTAATGAAGAGCAAGTTTCCAAAAAATTAAAAAAAGATGATTCTAGCTCATCTTCAACTACTGAATCAATAGATTCCATAGCTGCTACACCAGAACCAGAATTAAAACCTGGACAAAGAAAACATTTTTCCAGAATCGATAGAAACACAATCTCATTTGAAAACCAAGCTTTACAAGATAATACATATAAAGGAGCAGCTGGAACATGGGGAGAGAAAGCTAGTGAAAGATTATTACAAGTTCGTGGTAAAGATTTTACAAAGAATAAGAATAAAATGAAAAGAGGAAGTTATAAAGGAGGTTCAATTACATTAGCCTCTGGTTCCTATAAATTCACTGATTAAGAATTTTAGATTATATAGCATATAGATTGATTTGGAATGGTGTTTTAATAATATTTAATTTTGTACTTCGTATTATTACATAAGCAGCATTGCTTTATTTTTTCTTTCTTTAAAATTAATCATACATAGTAAATTACTAATGTCAACTCGAAGAACTGCACCAGTGAATTATACAGAGATAGATGATGACATACTTTCAGATGAAGATGGGAAAATTGATGATGATTATACTGGAAAGAAAAGAAAAAGAGTAAAGCAAAGTTCGCCCTTGGATGATAATCAATTAAAAAAGCGTAAAGCATTAGAAGCGATGGAAACACTAAAGCATGATTTAAATGATGAGAATTTATCAGATGAAGAGTTGATTGAACTTACTCCAGATATACCCAAAGGTTATATACCTGATGCTGTCTCGAAAAACTTTGGTAAAAGTGATTTTTCATTTTTAAAATTAAAGCCTGATCATTTTTCAAGACCAATATGGATATCACCCAATGATTTAAGGATTATACTAGAGTCATTTTCACCATTAGCAGAACAAGCACAGGATTTTTTAATTACAATAGCAGAACCTATATCCAGGCCTTCACATATACATGAATATAGAATAACAGCATACTCATTATATGCAGCAGTTTCTGTTGGGTTAGAAACAGATGATATAATATCGGTGTTGAATAGATTATCCAAAGTCCCTGTTGCAGAATCAATAGTCAATTTCATCAAAGCAGCAACTGTTTCTTATGGTAAAGTCAAATTAGTTTTAAAACATAATAGATATTTTGTTGAAAGTACACAAGCTGACATTTTACAAATGTTGTTGAAAGATGAAGTGATTGGACCGTTAAGAATACAAGAAGCTCTGGAAAATGGTCAAGTTAATAATGGATTAACTGAATCAGCTGCCCCCACAAGAGATATAAATATACCAGGAACAAAGAAACTAGATCCTGAAAGTGAAGAAGCGAAAAAAGCAGAAGCAGAGGATATATTTGCATCTGTAGTTGGTAATAAAGAAGATGACGATGATTTAGATACTGTGCATTCATTTGAAATATCGCATGATTCAGTTGAAATTGTTAAAAGAAGATGTCAAGAAATAGATTATCCTGTTTTAGAAGAGTATGATTTTCGTAATGATGCAAGAAATGTTGATTTAGAGATTGATTTGAAACCTTCAACACAAATTAGACCATATCAAGAAAAATCTTTATCTAAAATGTTTGGTAATGGTAGAGCAAGATCAGGTATTATTGTTTTACCATGTGGTGCTGGTAAAACATTAGTTGGAATCACAGCAGCATGTACAATTCGAAAATCAGTCATTGTATTATGTACATCTTCAGTATCAGTTATGCAATGGAGACAACAATTTTTACAATGGTGTACGATTCAACCTGAAAATGTAGCTGTATTCACATCAGAAAATAAAGAAATGTTTGCTAGTGAATCAGGGTTGGTTGTATCAACATATTCAATGGTTGCAAATACAAGGAATCGATCTCATGATTCGCAAAAGGTGATGGATTTTTTAAGATCAAGAGAATGGGGGTTTATTATTCTAGATGAAGTTCATGTTGTACCAGCAAATATGTTTCGTAGAGTGGTTACAACAATTGCAGCACATGCTAAATTAGGTTTAACAGCTACATTAGTTAGAGAAGATGATAAAATTGATGATTTGAATTTTTTAATTGGACCAAAATTATATGAAGCCAATTGGATGGATTTAGCACAAAAGGGTCATATTGCAAATGTTCAATGTGCAGAAGTATGGTGTCCAATGACATCAGAATTTTATCAAGAATATTTAAGAGAAACAGCAAGAAAGCGTATGTTATTATATATTATGAATCCAACGAAATTTCAAGCATGTCAATTTTTAATTCATTATCATGAGAAAAGAGGTGATAAAATTATTGTTTTCAGTGATAATGTTTATGCATTACAAGAATATGCATTAAAATTAGGTAAACCATTTATTTATGGGTCTACACCTCAACAAGAAAGAATGAAGATTTTACAAAATTTCCAACATAATGATCAAATCAATACAATTTTCTTATCGAAAGTTGGTGATACATCAATAGATTTACCTGAAGCAACATGTTTAATACAAATATCTTCACATTATGGTTCAAGAAGACAAGAAGCTCAACGATTGGGTAGAATTTTACGAGCCAAAAGACGTAACGATGAAGGGTTTAATGCATTTTTCTATTCATTAGTATCTAAAGATACACAAGAAATGTATTATTCAACGAAAAGACAAGCATTTTTAGTTGATCAAGGTTATGCATTCAAAGTTATTACCCATTTGAGTGGTATGGAACAATTACCAGATTTAGCTTATGCATCACCAAGAGAACGTAGAGAATTATTACAACAAGTATTATTGAAGAATGAAGATGCAGCAGGGTTAGAAGTTGGTGATGATATTGATACAAATTTCATATCAAAGGAGAAACGTGCAAGATTAGAAGAATCAAACAATTCAAGCGCAACAAGAACTGCTGGTTCATTAGCTGGTTTAGCTGGTGGTGAAGACATGGCATACATTGAATATAGTAAGAATAAGAATAAAGAATTAAGAGATTCACATCATCCATTGATTCAAAAAATGTATTATAAACAACGTAATAAAGATAAAAAAAAATAAAGTAAATAGTTATTGAATATAAATTTTCAAGTGTGCACTTGATCAAAAGTTTAAAATTTTTTATAATTTTCATACCATGTTAAGACATACATTTAATACAAGGTTGATTCCAAATAAGATAGTGTCGTTGAGTTCGATACGTTATAATTCAACATTTGATCAATTGGTAAACAAAACACAGGAGACGAAGGAAACACAAAATAAACAAACATTAAACATTGATGATTTATTAAATAATTCCATACCTACAAATGAATCAGATACATTATTTAATTCATTTGAGAAATTCAATTATGATTCAACAAAGCAACCATCACCAAAAGATGTTGCCAAAAATTATAAATCAATGGGTACATATGCAGGAAGAAGTGTTGATATAGATTATAATAATGTATCAAGAGGGTTCAATCAAATTAAAAGATTAGTCACTGATAATAAAATAAGGTACTTACAAAGAATACAGGCTAGATATATCAAGCCTGCAAAATTAAGAAAACAACAACAAAGTGAACATTGGAGAGCCCATTTTAAAAAACATTTTAAAGAAACTTTGGGTCTTATTAAAGATGCAAAAAGAAGAGGTTACTAGATCATTTGTATATAGAGTAAACTTCAAAAGTTAATAAATGAAAAACTAATGAGATTGAAAATTGTAGCAGTTCATTTTGAATTGAAAATACAGTATTTGAGATTTTACTCTTCAAAATTTATTGTAGTTGAAGTACCGACGTGAGTGGCAGTTCAACTGCTCAAGTATTTAAACAATTAACCTTATAGAGATATGTTTGTCTTTAAGATTAAACTTTTACCATAAACCGGGCATTAGTCTAAATGGCAGTAAATTGATAATTTCGTTTTCTAAAGTACTATCTTTCATTCACATTGCAACTCGTCGGAGGAGGGATTAGAAAAACTGAAAATTCCTTGACTGATTCTAGTTTTATATTGCAAACCATTTATTTATAAATCAGAGAATTAGATAATTGATGTAATTCTAAGTGAAATTTATACAAGACTCTATTTCAAAATTATAGTTCAAATGGTATTAAATTGATAATTCATGTGTTTGAATAATATAACCCGTATACTACTTTTTCAAAACTTGTCCGACGAGGTTTAGAAAATTGAAAGATCTTCTTGTCTATATTTTATAAGATGTAAATAAACAAATCAGATAGTATAATAAATGGTCTAATTTTGAGTGATGTTTAGTATAATAAATGGTCTAATTTTGAGTGATGTTTGTATGAAAGTTAATTTTAAAATCATATTTCAAACAGTAGTAAATCGGTAATTTATGCGTTTGAATATCCAACTTATAAACGTTCTCAAAACTTGTCCAAAGAGGATTAGAAAATTAAAGTTCTTTTTGATTAAATTTTACAAGATGTGAATTTACGAATTAAAGAATCAGATAGTCAATGTAATTTTGAATGATATTTATATGGGACTTTACTTTGATATCTTAGTTTAAACGGTAGGAAATTGATAATTCACGTATTTAAGTTTGTATACTTTTTTTAAAGTGCAACTCGTCCGAGGAGGATTAGAAAATTGAAAGTCTTCCTTGACTAGTTCTACATTTAAACTTTTTTAAGCCATTTATTTATAAAGTAAAAAATGTGATAAATGGTGAATTTTTGAGTGACATTTGTATTGGATTTGATTTGAAAAGTTTTAGTCTGGACTATTATCAGCCGAAATCAATCAATTTACAAAAAATAATCCAATAGAGCCTAACCAAGGATGATTTAAATACTATTTGAATTATATCGATTTGATAGTTGATGTAAAACTGGTTTTCCAATTCGATAATAAAATGAGTTTAAAATGAGTTGAATAAGAGTAAAATCATAACATTTGTCAAATAAAGAGTCTATATAAATTATCAAATAAATGGTTTAAGTTAAGCCGATGGAAAGCTAAATCAGTACACAAAATCAAAATTTTTAAAACCGACTTCTCTACATTCTATATCGATTCATTAGATCTGATCTACAAAAGACACCTTGTAGATAAATTAATAGAACTTTTAGAACCTAATCATTGGTGACTAATTGATAAAATACTATACGCTGATTTTTTAGAAAAAAAGACTGTCTGGTGCGTTTAAATAAATGTTATCAAAGATTTAATTCAATTCGCATTCAAATCTTGATATTACAGCATAAAAGAAAAACAACTCACATTCAACCACACTCTTTTTATCAATTAATTGCTAATAAAACATTACATTTGCTAAGACCTGAATGTTTCCAACTACTAAACAACATTTTTTTTTAATTTAAATTATAACTAGATTATTTTGCAAAGATTAGATCTAAAACGTGCTTATTATGCCAATAGAATCAGACAATAAATCACATCTAAGAGCCATACCTGCAATCACAGGACAAATAGATTATAAGAATGCATTCCAAGTGTTTCCACCATATTTAGAACCATATAGAACTAGTATCATGGCATATGGAGCTTCATTGATATCGACATTTGCAGGATTCCCCTTTGATACAATAAAGACAAGAATGCAAACACATAAGAATTTTATAAATTATTTTGATTGTGTTAAAAAGACATATTTAAAAGAAGGTACAATTGGATTTTTCAGAGGGATATGGGCTCCATTAATATCTACATCATTTTCAAAATCAATTAGTGTATCAATTTTTACATTTGTAAAACCTTATTCTTATAGATTATTATATGAGAAAGTACCAGGTTGGAACCAAATTGATGATTCTCATCCATTTTTAAAAAACATCCCTGTTTGTTTCATATCAGGTTCAATGGCAGGTGGTGGAGTTTCATTATTTGCTTGTCCATTTGAATATACAAAGATATTTGCTCAATTGGAGAAATTATTGAAAAATCAAGCATTAAAAGATTCTCCTATAAAGCTACAAACTATTAACTTTGAAAATAAATCAACTTCAACTTTAAAAATCTTGAAACAAATTATAAAATATGATGGGTATAAAGGTTTGTATACTGGTTATAAGTTACATTTATTAAGAGATTCAATTGCAACTGGGACCTATTATTCACTTTATGAATCGATGAAATGGGCAATGAATGATTTAATAAATTCAAGTCCTTCAATATCATCTCCAATATCTGTATTATTAGCTGGTGGATTATCTGGTGTATTTAGTTGGATGTTGATTTTCCCAATTGATACAACTAAATCTTTAGTTCAAAAAGATGCAGTTACAAATATACTACGGAAATCTCAAGGTTTACAATCATTACCTGTTAAAATTAGAAAATTAGAAAAATTTAATAGAAGAGCTTATAGAGGTTTGGGTGTATCAATTACAAGATCATTTATTGTAAATATGGTATTCTTTGGTGCATTTGAATTAGGTATGATATATATAGCATAAATAAAACATTATCTAGATTTTTGACGTCCTCTATCAGAATCATGTTCATAAGGTTTGGTTGGTGCTGATGGTACTCGAACTCCACGAGTTTTTCTTTTTGGTAATTGTTTGGGTTCAAGCATATCTTTTAATGAATCTTTAATTGGTGATTTAGATCTTGTTCTTGAAGCAGGTCGACCACTCATTTGTTCATATCTAGATTGTCGTAATTTTTTATACTCTTCATACAGTGATTTTCTTGATGGTAAAGCTGGTATATCTTGAGTTGAAAGTAGTGGAGATTCTTCAGATTTAATATTTCTAACTTTTGGATTATCCAATTTTTTTAAATTATCTTCATCTTCAATTTGTTCTTCATTAATATGCTCCAAATTATGTTTTGAATCTAATTCTTCCAATTTTATCAACTCATCTGTTTTAGAACTGTTTTCTTCAATTTCAGAAATAGGATTTGCTGATTCTTCAACTAATTCATCTTCAACTATTTCATCTTCAAGTTTCAGATTTTCAAGTTGCTCTCTGAATTTTGATCTCTCCAATCTTAATCTTCTTCTCCTTCTAAACCTTTTAATTGGACGATTTGATGGCGGTAGTAAATTTTCATTAGTCATTTTGTTAACTTTATGTGTAAGCAGTTTTGTGAAAAGTGTTGACACCACTAATTTAAATCTTTTAGACACTGATTCTATTAAATCATCTAGCTTGTGTTTATTAGAATTTGCTTCATTTGAACCAACTATATTTGATTGATCAACATTAACATCTAAATTATCAAGATGGTCAATTTCATTACTTGCATTTTCAAAATTTGATATGACCTCTGTTTCAAAATGAGATGGAGATTTTTCATCATTAATTTTGACAACTTCTTGTTCTACCAATTGTTCTTTTTTCAAGTCATGTTGTATGATACCATCGTCAACTTCGTCAACCATGTTTTCATCCATTATTTCTGTATTCCCATCATCATCATGAATATTTTGTTCCTCCAAAACTTCTTCTTCCTCATTAGTAACTTGCTCAGATTCTTTTTCAATATCAACATGAATTGGTTCAATTTCTATTTTTACATCGTTATCTTCATTACCAACATCAATTTGTTCTAAATCATCTTTAATATCAGCATTTATACTTTCCACTTCACTATCAATTTTGTCATAAACTTGCTCTGATGCTTCATCAATATAATTTTCTTCATTTTCACCTTCTTGAACTGAATCATTATTTTCATCTTCTTCATCTTCTTCATTTACAAGTACTATATCATTTTCATCTTCTTCAATTAAATCATTGTTCTCTTGTTCATTTTCTTCACTTAAAAAATCATTTTCATCTTGTTCTAATTCTTGCTCTTCAGAAGTATAGTCACTTGTATCATCATCAATTTCTATAATATTAGGAGTTTCGATAACTGGCAAAATCAGCAATATTGAACCTGTTGTTGAATTCAGCTCGACTTGATTCGTACTTGGAGTTTCATACGATTCTCTATCATTCAAATTTTCATTTTCATTTCTAATTACAATATCTTCTTGATCGTTGTCAATATTCTCCACATTATTATCATCGTTAATGACAGCGGTTTCTTCATCCACCACAATATTTTCATTCTCAGTTGTAATATCATTAGAAATCTCTTCAGCAAGATTTTCAATAAGGTTTTCAGCAACTTGCTCCACTAAATTCTCAGCTACTAGTTCAACAACACTTTCAGCTATACTTTCAACGTTTCCAGAACCTTCATTATTAATAGTTTCAGCAATAGTTTCAGTAGCATCAGATATACTTATGATAATTTGTTCACCAGTTATTTCAACCTCTTGATTTTCATCTTGATCATTGTTTGACATTTCATCATCATCAAGATTGTTTACATTTTGATTTACTTCTTCAACTGATTCTTCATATATATCTTCTTGTAATATTTCAGGAGACTCAGATTCTGATTCAATTTGTTTATCATGTTTCACTTGATTATCAATTTTCTCTTCTTGATCATTTAATTTATCATATTCTTCTTCTACTCTTGCCAAAACATTTTCAATCAATACATCTTCATGGTTAAAGTTGTTTGTATCATTTATTGAATCATCTATATTTTGAATTTCAGGGACTAAGATTGAAGAAACATTGATTTGATTATTTGGAGTAAAATTTGATTCATGAGATGGATTTTCAACTTTATTTTCATCATCCTCATCTTCAATTGCTTCCATTTCTGAATCTTTTTCATGGTTTACGGAAACAGGTTCCACTTCTGGTGGTTCAATATTTGTTAGATCTTCAACTTCATTCTCTTCTTCAACATCATTTTCTTCATCATTTTCAACTACTTGCAATTCTGAATCTTTTGTTTCTTCACTATTTACTGAAATAGGTTCAACTACTGGTGGTTCAATATTTGTTAAATCTTCAACTTCATTCTCTTCATCGTTTTCAATTATTTGCATTTCTGAATCTTTTGTTTCTTCACTATTTACTGAAATAGGTTTAACTTCTGCTGTTTCAATAGTTGTCAAATCTTCAATTTCATTATTTGCATCATTTTCTTCATCTTCAAGTATTTGCATTTCTGAATCTTCTTCATCATTTACTGAAATAGCTTTAATTTCTGTAGATTCAATTGTTGTTAAATCTTCAACTTCATTTTCATTTTCAATATTAATTTCATCATCATCTTCAACTAAGTTCATTTCTAAATCTTCATCATCTTCTTCTTTTGCTGAAATAGGTTGAATTTCTGGTGGTTCGATAGTCGGTAAATTTTCAATTACATGATCTTCTTGAATACTATCATCATCTTTAACTATTTGATCTACTAGTTCTTCTTCTTCCTCTTCATTTACTAAAATAGGTCCATCTTCCGCGGTTTCAATAGTTCTTAAATCTTTAATTTCATTCTCCGCATCGTTTTCTTCATTATCTTCAACTATTTGAATTTCTGAATCTTTTTCTTCACTACTTACCGAAATAGGTTTAACTTCAGGAGGTTCAATGACTGTTAAATCTTCAATTTCATTCTCTTTTATGATATTGTTTTCATCATCATTTTTTTCCTCACTATTTACTGATATAGGTTCAACTTCTGCTGTTTCAATAGTTGTCAAATCTTCAATTTCATTTTCATTTTCAGCTAAATGCGTTTCTTCTTGTTGTTCTTCACTAGTTACTGAAATAGGTTCAACTTGTGGCGGTTCAACAACCGTCAAATTTTCATTTTCATTCTCTTCAATATTTTCATCTTCATTTTCTATATGTTCTACTTCTTCCACTTGTTCCTCAAGTTCAACTTCTGGTGAATCAACAGTCAAATCATCAACTTCATTCTCTTCATTTTCATCTTCAATTATTTCCATTTCTGAATCTTCCTCATCTTGATCATCTGGTAATTCATTTTCATCATCAATAGTTTCCAAATTTGATAATTTTTCATCTTTTGAAATTGGTAAAATTTCATCATCAGTTTCCAAATATGAATTTTCATCAATAGTTTGTAAAATAGGTGGATCTATATGATTCAACTTATGTATATCAATATCTTTAACTTGAGGAGGTTCAATAATAGTTAAATTTCCACTTGATGAATCCATATCCATTTCATTAATTGAACTTTTTAATTCAATTTCTAAATCTTTAACAACATCTAATTTTAAATTAAATTTACGTTCAGTTTCTTTTAAATTTTTCAATACAATTTCTGGATCTTCCTCATCTATAGATTTAAAAATTGGTAAAGGAGGTTGATAAATTTCATCATCTTTAAAATCAGAATTTAAATTTGTATATGAATTTTTAACTTTTGAATTCATTGATTCAAATTGTGATTCATCAGCTAATGAACCTTCTGAACGATTATCATCCATATCATTTACTTTCATTTTTTCATTACTTAATTCATGTGCATAAAATGCATCTGGTAAAGGTGCAAAATTTTTGATATTATTAAAATTATCTTCCAATTGTTCAATATTTGAATCTTGAATTTTAATTGCTGGATTATCAGTAAATTCAGAATCTGCCATATAACCAGATTGATTATGTATTGATTTATGTTCATGTTGTTGACGTTGATATAATACAGAACTAGCCAATTGTAATAAGTTGTTATATATCGTAGGTTGGGTTTGACCGCTTTCTTCTCCTTCTTCATCTTCATCTGGTTCACCTTCATAACCTTCAGTTGAGAAATCATCTTCTTTTGATTCAAAATTCTCTTCCTCATTTTCACTTTCTTGAGATGATGAATTGTTTGATGCATTTGAATCTGTATCTAAAACTATGATTTCATCTTCATTTGAGACATCAACATCAGCATCAACTTCTTCCTCTTCGTCTAAATCTTCTTCAGCATCGTCCTCTTCCTCAACTTCAACATCTTCTTCAACATCTTCTTCTTCGTCAACTTCATCTTCTTCATCGATATCTTGTTCTTCGTCAGCATCTAGATCCTCATCAACATCAACGTCTTCTTCTTCATCTACTTCAACTTCTCCATACCCATCTTCGTTTTCATTGTCAAAATATCTATTTTCATTATTACCATGTTCATATTTTGATTCAATATCGGCAGCTTGATGAATTGGATTTTGATAAATGTTTCCCATAGTTTGATGGTTTTGAAAATGTGAAAAATCTTGTGATTGTAAAGATAGCAGTTGATCATTGTATTGATTATTAAAATTGTATGAAAGAAGGTTATTATCCTGAACTTCTTCTTCTTCTTCTTCATCTATTTCTTCTGCTTCATCATCATAATATTGTTCAGCATCAGAATTGTAATTGTCAACGTCATTGAAAATTTGATCAGATAATCGTGGTCTACCATCAACTAATTTATACGGCACATTATTTATACCATAACCTTGGAAAGCACTTTGAGTATTATAATTTGTTTCTTCGTAATCATCAGATCCATCTTCTAGGTCCAACTCATCTTGGAATTTTGTATCTTCAAGATCTTCTTCCTCTTCTTCTTCTTCTTCTTCATTGTATTGTTGATTAGGTTGTTGTTCTTCAACTTCTGATTCTGATAATATCTCAATTACATCATCATCTTGGCTAATTTCCTCATCTTGATCAATTTCTTCCTCTTCATCAAACTCTCCTTCAATTTCTTCTTCTTCTTCATCAAACTCTCTTTCAATTTCTTCTTCCTCTGATTCTTGATTTAATAAACCATTATTTATCAATTGACCCAATTTATTAAAATCTTCATCAAAATGTTTTTCTCTATACTTTTGTTTCAATTGCTGTAGTTTTAATTCATTTGATTGATTCAATGATTCAAGTTGTTGTTGATTATCTAATTTTAAATTTTTATACCTTGATTTCAAACCATCTATCCAATCAATCACATCATCAACTTCATCATTTGATGGTTGTACAATTGAAACTATCGTATCATCCTTTGGCGGTATTTCCTTGTCTGTCTTTTGTGGTTTATATTGAAATGGTGATGGAAATTGATTTGATCCCATTCCAAGAGCTGATTTGATTCCACTAGTTTATATTTTTACAACTCAATTAAATTTTTTCCGTTGCGCAAATATCAAGAAGAATAAAAATATGTAGAGAGATAGAGAACCAATTGTGAAATATTAGATAGAATCAAGGTTTATAGAATAAGAGCAACATGAACTGAAGTAGAATAGTTATAAAAATGTTCAATTGGACTGTACTTTAGAAATTGGTAACAATTACGAAAATGTAAACGTGAAATGTACATATTACAATTAAACATCGAGTTTTCAATATTAAGATTAAATGCAGTTGGAAATGACATGGAAGTTTAAAGTTTAAGCTAGATAAATCTATTTTTAGATAATCCAATTTCTAAACAAACACAACCTTGTAATGAAATGAAATTTTGTATCCCTGATTCCAAGAATAAAACCAAAATTTCAAAACCATACGAGTCCAAAATTGAAATAAGGTGAAATTTCGAAAGATCAACTTGAAATAGAAATTATAAAACTTTTAGTAGATCCTTTTCAATTTAAATTGTCGTTTCAGATTTAAAAATGTTTCTATTAAAATGAAAATTAATAAATAAAATGTCAAAATGTGTGAAATGTATGTATGTACAAGCCATGTCAAGAAAATCGGGTATAAGCTTAAAGTGTAAAATTAAGTTTCTTTCTTTTCAATTTCTTCAAAACTAAATTATTTGGTTATACATAATTTATAAAATTAGAAGTTTGTACATGTTTAAAATTGAAATTTGTTAATTGTTAAAACTGAAAAAAATTTAACCGTATAATTTCAGTTTTAGCACAAAGGTACACGACTAGCTTTAAATGAAATGACACAAAAATCAAAAGAACAAAGAAAAAAAATATTTTATTTTTCGTAAAATTGTATAGAGTCATTCGGAAATATAAATTCACGATATTAGTAAAATTAACACAATAACATAAAAATCTTAACAACAACTATGTAAATTATACTTAAAACGGTATGAAACTAAAACGAAAAAATTAAAATTAAAATATTCAATTGAAACACTAAACAGGATAAAAAATTTTCACTTGCATAAATTTCAATTATAATAAAATCATTGAAAATTTTAAAACTTATATCGAAATGGTGGCTAGGGTAAATTGAAATTGAAATTAAAAATTGAATAGAGAAAATATGAAAATATAGAAAAATACTTAGATAACGTCTAAGGTGATGAAGTCAATTCAATTGAATGATGATAATGGTGAACTCACTATTGTTTTACAATTCAACCATCCGACGAAAATAAAAAAAAAAAAAAGTCTAGAAAAACATCGCACAAAAGAATATATAGAGAAATAAGTTAAATACAATATTGTAATCAGATGATACACGCCTAGTCTTTTAAATAGTGATCAGCCTTCTTTTCCTCATTTCCTCCGTCTGCTTGCGCTTTCAAAATCTAAACTGTGTTAATGACTATAAAAGATTAACAAGTATGGCCATGGGTTCATAACTATACCGAATAGCTTTCCGATTGGAATAAAAAACAACAAGGGAATAAAGGAATTGGGGTTAATCAAAAAAGAAAGTACAAGAAAAAAAAAAAGAATTTGGAATCACAAAATTTGGAATATGGTTTAAAAGTGTTGGTGGTGGTAGTAGGAAATGTGAAATTTATTAAATTTTATGGTTATGTGAAATTCAAACTAATTAAAGTGATGATGATGATGATGATGATGATGATTAGAAGAACCAACGGAACTCAATTGTTGATATCATCATTGGCAAAAAATGAATGGGATCTCATGTAGTTAGTATGAGGTGTTTATTTGATTGGTATCATCACTTTATAATGAAGGAGATATTGTAGAATTCGTCGTAAGATTTCCCCTCTGTTTCATAAATTTTAATCGCGTTACTATACTACCAATTACCACTCTCAATCTACAATACGACTAATACTCCAATTTTTTTTACAATTCCAATTGGAAACAATAACAGGAGTAGATCCTCCATTTCTTCTTTCTTCTCATCTCAATTTCACCTTAATTTCATCTTTAATTAAATGTAAAACTTAATTGAAAGAAAAAAATTTAAATGTATGTAATAAATGTTAAAATGCGGTTAATAATTTAATGCAGTAGAAATTTATATTTATATTTTTTTTTTTTTTTTTTTTATTTTTAAACTACTTACTAAATGTACTTTAACTATGGTTACTATAATTAGTTAGTTTCTAATGTAATTTACGTATAATATGTTTCATTATTAAAATTTGTATAAATAGATTAATTTAATCCTTAAAATTTCTTTCAATTCTTTTTCTTTTAACATTCTTTTAATTTTTCATTTATTCATCCATTGCATTTTAAACGCTCTCATTTATAATGACTGTTGAAACATCTACAAATTCAGATATTGAAGCTCAAGTTGAAAACCCAGTTAGACCATTATATGAACCTAAATATGATGAACAAGATACACCATCAACATTAAAAAATCATGCAATTGCATTTCTTGGTGAATTTTTTGGTACATTTATCTTTTTATGGACTGCATTTGTAATTGCTCAAATTGCTAATCAAGATCCAAACATTCCAAAAGCTCCAAATACAGGTTCAGATCCACAACAATTATTAATGATTTCATTTGGATTTGGTTTCAGTGTTATGATGGCTGTTTTTATGTTTTTCAGAGTTAGTGGTGGTAATTTAAACCCTGCTGTTACATTGACATTAGTATTGGCACAAGCTGTTGAACCAATTAGAGGTGGTATCATGATGGTTGCACAAATCATTGCTGGTATGGCTGCTGCTGGTGCTGCTTCAGCAATGACACCAGGTGAAATTGCATTTACAAATGGTTTAGGTGGTGGTGCATCAAAATCAAGAGGTTTATTTCTTGAAGCTTTTGGTACAACTATTTTATGTTTAACTGTATTGATGATGGCTGTTGAAAAATCAAAAGCTACATTTATGGCTCCATTTGTTATTGGTATTGCATTATTTTTAGGTCATTTGATTTGTGTTTATTATACTGGTGCAGGTTTAAACCCAGCAAGATCTTTTGGTCCTTGTGTTGCTGCTAGATCTTTCCCAGTATACCATTGGATTTATTGGGTCGGTCCAATCATTGGATCTTTAATTGCATTTGGTATTTGGAAATCATTGAAATTATTGGGTTATAAAACTTGTAACCCAGGTCAAGATTCTGATTCAGAATAAAAATAATAACTAGAATTTAGAATAATTTAACTATTTAATCTTTAATATATTAATAATAAAAATTGAGAAAATCGTAAGTAATTGTAGGATTGTCAGGGAAGAGAATTCTTGATTCAAATTTGATAGAGTTGTGTTTTTTAAATTTTTTTTTATATTTTCTTTTGCAGCAAAATTATTATCAATTTGCCGATTCACATATATATATACAAAAAAATTAATAAAGTTAATCTTCATCTTAAACTCATGGTGAATAACAAGTCGTCATCATCTTCTTCATCTTTAACTTTTGATGATGATGATTTTGTTTTAGCAACTGATACTTCTTCTTCATCATCTTCTTCAAATACATCTTGATATGGGATTGATGTTTTATAATTATAAATTGAAGGTGTAGTTGCCAATCCACTGACAACAGTAGTTGCACCACTCTTTGTAACTGGTTTCACTGGATCTACCTTTTGTGGAGATTGTGGTTTTGGTTGTTCTTGTTTCAGTTGTAATTGTTGTTGTTGTTGTTGTTTTTGATGTGAAACAGATATTATAGCAGTTGAGTTTTGCAGTAATGGTAAATTTGTTGATGCAGATCTTGATTTAATAAAATATTTATTTGCAAATTCTTCTTTTGTTCTTGGACTAGATGAAGAATCTTTAAATTTTAATTGTTGCTTTTGATCAAAAGAATTTTGTGGTGAATTTAATGATGATTTTCTACTTGAATGACGTGATTGTAAAATTATACTTGCATTTACACTATCACTTAAATGTTGATGTTGATTTTTCATCAATTGAAATCTATTCAAAGATTCATTACCAATTGAACCAGTTTCATTAATTGCAGTTGAACTTGAATTTTTCTTTTGATTTGAAAATCGAAGATCTGATTTACTATCAATCATTCTTACAAAATCATTTATATCATCTTCAATATATAATCCACTCAATTGTGCATCAACACTATTACTTTGACCCATATAATTTTCCAATTGTGAATGTGGTGTTTGTTGTTTAATACTTATACTACTAAATCGACGACTTGCTCTTGAACCAAATGAACTTGAAAAATGTGGTGTATTATTATTACTATCAGGATTATACATTGAATCATCATGACCATTTGATGAACTAATAGATCTTGGAAATGATGAATCATAATTGACTGTATTATTAACAATTGGTATTGTATTTGTTGATGGTGGTCCACTTTTTGGATTTCTTAAAAATGCAGCTAATGAAGCATTTGATGTTGATTTATTACTTGTAATTGATATTTTCCTTTCTAATGATGATGATAAAATTACTGGTTGTGAATTTGTAGATTTTAATGGAGGTTGTGTTGGTGGTGGCAGATTATTTATTGATCCAACTTTAAATGGTTGAATTTTCGTAGATGGTTGAGGAGCAGGTGATGATGTAGTTACAGCTGCAGGTGATGGTGATGGTAAATTTTGTTTCCTTGTTGGAGAAGCAGTAATTTCTCTTTCAATTTTTTCTTTTATTGATGAATTAGATGATGAAAATGGTGATAAAGAAGAATTTTTCCTTTTCTCTTTAATTTCTTGATCATGTTTAATAAATTGAGTTGTAAAAATTTCTTCATTTTCATGTAAACTAAAATCACAATGATTTCGATAAGCAATTGAAATTTTTAAACATCCAAAACTTGTTTTAATAGGTTGGAAAGTTTTATGAGTTAAATGTGATTCATTTAATAATTCAATTGGTATAATTGATTTAGATAATCCAATTCTACCTTTTGAAGTTATAGGTTGATTACCATCTAATATCTTATTACCGAGGATCAATTTATTATTATTATTTAAAAAATTCTTTTTCAATTTAAAAGTTGGCATAATTCTTGAAAATCCATATATGCTACGGAATAAAATGATTGCTTGTTTATATATTAGTGGTAATTCATCAATTATTTGATTTGATGACATTGATTGATCAAATTCAATCAACCATCTTTCCAATACAACTTCTTGCTTTTTACCACCAGATTTAGCAACAGTCCAAGAATGTTTATTATCATCAAATAAAACCAATGTTTGATTCACAGGTAATTGTCTTAAATCAAGATAAGTTTCAATAATCATTGGTGGTATCAATGATACATCAATAGATTTCCATAATTTCAATTCATCCTTATATAAATCGGGGAATAAATACATGTGTAGGTTAAACCATTTATTTACTTTATTACTTTCATGTACTTGTTGTGAGGATACTTGATGAAACATTGATGGTGGGAATATTGTGGTTGATTCGGGTTGTGTTCTTGAATCAAGTATAATTTGAGCTGATTTTGAAAAGAAATTTTGAATAACTTGATTCATTTTAGTTGATTGTTTCTTAGTTGTTGTATCTGATGATGATGATGACATTGTTAAAATGATATATAATTATGAAAAAGTACTTGTAAAAATTTAAATAAGTATAATAATTAATAGATGATTGTAATAATCAATAAACATAATAAGTTTGGTTGTTTGTAACTCTTGATTAAATGTAAATAAATGGAAATGATTAATAAATAAACGTGATTATAAATATATGATTAATAATAAATATATAAAACAACTGAAAAGGATAATGGAAAATAAAACCAAAAAAGTATATTAAATGGTACTCTGTATCTGTATATGTGATGACAGTAATTGATGAAATGATGGTTTAATCCAAGATATCTGAAATTAACGTGTTTTGAATTGTATAGTTTAATAAACTTAATATCAAATGTAAAAAATTAAGATTATAAATTATAAAAGAAAAACTAATTGAATAGTTTTAAGAACTTCAAATAAAATTGAAATAAAATATGAATAATCAAATAAGTAAACAATATATATCAGGATATATCAAGACAATCGAAATGGCTTCAAATATATATGAATATAAACAATTAATATTAGATTGTAATTAGTAGTAGTAGTAGTATAATCTCAATCTTGGTTAAAGAGAGAAACAAAATAAAAAAAGTTGTGGTTGTAAAAAAATAAAAAAAATAAAAAAAATAAAAAATGTGAGATTAAAAAATTCACAGAGTTTAAATAATAAACTATGAGTCAAATTATATATACAATATATAATAATGATGTTATAATTATACAAACACAGTAATTAACCAATTAACAAACAGAAACAACAACAGAATCATAAACAGAAACAGAAACAATAACAATAACAAAAGAAATAAGAGAATCAAACCATGGGTTTCAAATTCAACTGTTAGTAAATGATTTTAAAGAATTAGATGTAGTTTTTAAGACAACAACATTTGAGAGTATGTAACCATTGAAGTATTCTAGAGTGATACATCTTTCAAGTTGAATTGGTCTTGATCAAACATGAATTGGTTATTAATCAACAAATTTAGGCTTAAATTAATTTCAAATAGTAAATATTGACCAAATACACAAATATGCTCTTAAAAAGTTGAAAATTTCGTTATATCAATAAAGTATAAAGAAATTGTAATGACAACAAACTAGTATTTGATCCTTTAAATATTATATATTAAACCAACTCGTGGTTTTTAATATTGTTTAATACTCGTGGGTTTTAAAATTAATCAATTTTTAAAGTTTTAGATTACATAATATAAAAGTGATTGTTGGTCGTGAGTGATAGCTGGTAGTAGGTGGTGGTAAGTGGTTGGAGTAGGTGGTTGTGGAGTGGGGAGTGGGGAGTGTAAATAGCGAGGCAAGAAAAATAAAAAAAAGGATCGAATTAAAACGAAAACAAACAAAAATAAACGAAGAAAAAGATAAGATAAGATAAGAAATTATAAAATGATTAATTTACACACAAATTTATTTAATTGACATGACTTAATTCAACATTGAAAATTAATGACTAATTCAATAACAACTAAAATTTATTTAAACAACTTTAATCTACTTGTCATCTTTTTAATTTAACTCATACTTTATTTATGTTCAAATTTTTTTGACGTGGTTGATCATTTGGTCCCACATTTTCACTTCTTTTTTTTTTCTTCTTTTCATTTCTTTTTAAAGTTTGCACCCAAAATAATTTTATCATCAGTTAATTTTAAATGTTTATAGTTTTTTACTCCTCTTTCAAATGACAAGATTTTTTAAATTTATGATTAGATTTGTATATGGTTCGTGTATCTTGAATTAACAATATTTACAATTTTATTATAAAAACGGTATTGAATGTTACTTTACAACTTATTTACGAAATCTGATATTATATAATCTCGTATTAAATTTATATTAACCCATAATTGATCCGGTCATTTTAATTTAAAATAATTTCTCTATACTCATCATCTTTTCATTTCTTATTTCATACACATGATTCTAAACTGTTTGACTGTATACTTTTCAACTGGTCATGTGAGCACCCACGTGATATTTTTTAGAGTTTTGGTAGAAATTTTTTTTTTTTTCTGTCTGTTTGTAGAGATCATCGGGCTAATTATTAAACACTAGATCAAAAATATGGATGAAGTCCAGGCTGATGTTATGAGGACTCAGTCCCCTAAGTCATACCTATATACGACTTTGGCTCAAACACATCTTGGTGAAATTTCAGCAATTATAATATCTACATTAATATCTTGTGGTCGATTAACAATTCGAGATTTAACTATACGAACAAAATTAAATACTAAAATTATTAAATCAGCATTAGTTTCATTGATTCAATTGAATTGTATACAATATTGGCATGATGATTCCAACAAGGATTATTTCTATTCATTTAATGAGATTGGAATTTTAAAATTTTTACATAGTGGAGATATTTTAAATCATATTACAAAAAGTTATGGACAAGATGAAGCTGAAATTATACAAAATGTTTTACAATTTGGTCATATCAAATTAAAGGATTATTTATTACAATTTGAACAAGATCCAAGTTTAAAAATTGAAAAACAAGAGATGTTTCTTAGATTATTTAATGATAAATGGTTAATAAAATTAAATCAATTTGATTTCAATCCAATCAATGATGTTTGGGTTAAGATATTTCAAGATACACTTAAAAATTTACCTAGATCAACTACGATTTCAGAAATAAAACGTGTTGCTGAAGCTAAAGAGAAAACAAGAGAACAATTAAAGAAATTATTTGAAACTTCACAATCAAATTTATATATAACTGAGAATGGAATTAAGAAATTAAATCCAGATTTGATTTTAACTTTTAATTTAAATAGATTTAAAAAGCATTTACGTACAAAAGCATTAGTTAATTTAGTTAAATCAAGAATTGGATTATTAACTTCAAAAATTTATGAAGCTGCATTAAAATCAATTGAAAATAATTCACCTGATTTAACTGATCCTGAAATGGAGATTGATGATTTAATGAATGAACCAAAAGATTTGCAAGATCATTTATTAAATATTGAAGGTAATTTATTAAGAGATAATAAAATAGTTTTTAATTCAACTGATATAAGTAGATTATTATCAAAAGAAATTGATTTAACAGATTCAATACAAACCCATTCACAAAAGAGACAACAACAAGATTCAAATGAACAACCAATTAAAAAAGTTAAATTAGAAAATGGTGAATCAAATATTTATCAAGAATCAAATAATTCTCGACAACATTCAATAGATATAATTCAAAATCATTTAAATTTATTATCATCAGGTACAAATATTAATTTTATAACTCAAGTATCACCAGGTCGGTATACAATACCATTTTATAATTTAAGTTTAAAATTAAAAAGTTTTAATTTTGAATATTTAATTAAATCAACATTAAAAGATAATGCTTTTAGAATATTACGTTGTATTAAACATCAAAGATTAACTGATGAAAAATCAATTAGTAATGCTGTATTAATTAAAGAAAAAACAGTTCGAACTGAAGTTTATAATTTAATTAAAGCTGGTTTTATCGAAATTCAAGAAATTCCAAGAAGTGCAGATAGAGCAGCAAGTAAAACTTTTTATTCATTTCGAAATAAACAGCAATTTAATTATGAATTTTTATTAAATTGTTTAACTTATGATATGGGAGAAATTTTAATGAAGATTCAAGAATTTAAATTTGAAAATAAAATTTTATTAGAGAAATGTAATAGAATTGATGTAAAAGGTAATGAAAATGAATTATTATTAGAAAGTGAATTAAAATTATTACATGGTTTACAAAATCGTGAAATTAAAAATATTGCAAGATTAAATAGAGTTAAATCGTTATATGATATATTCAATATATGATAAACAATTATTCAAAAGCTTCTTCTTCTTCTTCTTCTTCTTCGTCTTCTTCTGGGACAACACCAGATTCAGCGTCCAATTTTCTTGCAGCTTCTTTATAATCAATAACTTTACCTCTTGTACGTCTACCAGAAGTAATGATATTAGATTCATCAATTTCTAATAAATCTTCTTCTTCATCGTCTTCTTCTTCATCATCTAATTTCCCAACTTCATAATCACCATCACCTTCTTCATCATCTTCATCATCTTCATCTTCTTCTTCTTCGTCATTTTCTTCAACTTTATCCTTACTTTCTTTTGGTAATTCTTCGTCATAATCTTTTCTTCTTCTCTTCTTTGGCTTCTTCTTATCTTCTACTTCATCATTGTTTCTTTTCTTTTCAACAACCTCTTCTTGTTCAGCCTCAATTGGTTGTTCTTCGACTTTGGTGCTAACACTAGATTCTTCTTCAGACATTGTTATTATGTTGCTCAAGGTTATTTTTTCAAACACGACTCTGCAAAAAAAAAAAGAACCCACTGTAATACACGAAATGGTATGTAACAGAATCAAAATATATTAGATATAGTTACTAACATATTCTAGTCATCTAGGATCAATGTCAACCGTACGACAAAGATGTCTGATTTTATAAATTATCGTGTTAAAATATCAACAATCGATAATAAAAATTATATAGGCACATTATTATCATTTGATTCAAATTTAAATTTAGTATTATCAGATACTGAAGAATTAAGAATACCAAATAAAACATATCAAAAAATGAAGAAATCAGAAGAGATTATAAAACCAACATACGAAAAGAGAATGTTGGGATTAATTATATTACGAGGTGATCAAATTGTAAATTTAACAATTGAAAGTCAACAACCATTAACTACAATTAAAGATAGAATAGGTACTGGGAAAGATCGACCTTTAGCCAAACCAGTTGGGAAATTAAAAAAATTAGCTTAATATATATATATATATTTGATTAACAACATGAACTATTATTTTTATTCTTCTTTTCTTGTGGTGCTGGTGTTAATGAAATTGTTGGACCAGCTGAATTTGAAGGTTTATTATTATTTGAATCTGAATCTAATTGATGTTTACTAATCATTTCATAAATGTTTTTCAATAATTGATGGAAACTTAAATCAACATTATCTGAACTTAAAGCTGAAGCTTCAGTAAATAATAAACTATTTTCCAGAGCAAAATTCCTAGCTTCTTCAGTTGGTACAGCTCTAAGATGATCTAAATCAGATTTATTCCCAACTAATTCAATTATAATATTTGCATCAGCATGTTCTTTTAATTCTTTTAACCACCTACTAACATTTTCATAACTTTCAGTTTTTGCAATATCATATACAATCAACGCACCAACAGCTCCTCTATAATACGCAGATGTAATGGCTCTATATCTTTCTTGTCCTGCTGTATCCCAAATTTGTGCTTTAACTCGTTTACCATCAATTTCTAACGTTCTTGTTGCAAATTCAACTCCAATTGTTGATCTCAGTTCTAAATTAAATTCATTACGAGTGAATCGACTCAATAAATTAGATTTCCCAACTCCTGAATCTCCAATCAATACAATCTTGTATAAATATTCATAATCATAAGAATAATCGTCTGTGTTATCTGTCATATTATATAAATTGAAATGCTAAAAAAAAATGGGGGAATAAAATATAAATTGAAATGTCTGAATAATGAGTTTATAATTGAAAAACTGGTCTATTGTATATATATGTTCAAGTTTAATCAATAATTCTATAATATTGATAATAATAAATGTGTTAATTTACAACAACAAACAGCAAAAAAATCTTTTACTCAAACCGCACTACTTTGGAAATTAATCTAAAAATAACGTGTCACTGCAGGTAATTGTCTATATGCACACGACTAGACTTCTGCAACTAGAGCATATACCGCCTTTAAAATTATACTGTTGCAATTCATAATTATTTATTCATATATATATATCTTATAAACTTTATCTCATTTTCTACTTCTTGTAGTTTTACCGGTTTTAGCAGGTTGTTTCGAATTTGTACTAGATGGCTTAGTTACTCGGCTAGTTGAAATAGGCTTTTTGACACTTTCAACCTTATCTCTCCCTTCAAGAATTGTTTTTAATTTAACAACTTCTAAATAATTCTTTGAAGCTTCATTTTTTAATCTATCAATTTGGGCACCCATGTAATCTATAACCTTGGTTAAGTCTGCATTATTCAAAGTTTTATTATTATGAATATATCTAACCCACCTACCAAATTCTCTTTTATTTTCTATAAGATCATATGGATGAAACTTTTTCCTTTCTTTAGTCTTTGTCACATTGGTAACTGGTTCATCTTCTATTTCAACAGTTGATATTTCAGGTTCAAATGGTTCAGTAATTTTACTCTTTGCTAATTTAGCATCTAATGGGAATAAACAACTTTTAGCCCAACTATCCAATATATTCTTTCTATTAAACCCCTTCTTCCTACCTAATAAATACCCATTAACAAACTTATCAAATTTATCCACTGGAAACTCTCTCAAAGTATCAAAAGTTTTATCATACAAATCCTTTGTCATTTCAAAAGCTATATGACCAAGTGGTTGAAAAACATTTGTTGAATGTGAAGGTAAAATCACAACAATAACGTTTGAATTTTTAGTAAACATGTCAAATTGTATAGAACGATGACTAGCATGTCCATCACAAATGATTAAACGAAAATCTTTATTATTCTCAGGTACAGTCTTGGGAAGAAACACATTGGTTAACCAATCAAAAGTTGCTGTAACTGTCATACATCCAGTTTTATTGACTGTTAAATACCATGGAGTAAGCTCTTTCAGTACTGGCAAAATTTTTTGTGGTTCGTGATCAGATTCATTTTTAAAAATTATATAAGGTGGAAGTGATACACCAGTTGCTGATATACATTCAACAGTAGTAACAGGATCGATGTTATCAACATATTGGTCATCATCTAATGTAAAAGTTGCCAAGTTTCGATATCCAGGAAATTTAATTGTTGATATATCAGTATAAGTTCCAAATACAGAAACTGATTCACTCATATTATAAATATTTGCAGGTTTAATTTTATTAAGTCTACAAATTCTTTGTAATTCTCTAAACCATATAGTTAAATCTTCTTCTGTTGCTGGTTTTGGTTCAGTCATTGTTTTCCCATTTGAATTTCGAAGATTCTTTCTATTACGAAAATTAACAACCCAATTAGAATTAAATGGATATTTATGACCAAATTTTCTAAGAAGTTCTTCTGCTTCTAATTCTAATTCCATTCTTGATGGTGGAGTACCCAAAACATTTTGCTCATCAATCCAATCAAGAAAAATTTCATCTATTTTTGATGTACGTTCTTTATACTCAAATTCAGCAACAGCTCGTTCTCCAGCTATAATACCTCCATTTGATGAATGTAAATTATACCTTTTCAAAAATTTATTAACCCATGTTATAGAAATGTCTTCATCTTTACCCAATTGTTTATCAATTTACTAGCTTGTTCTTGAATTTCTTGCTTTGTTGGTGGTTTTGATGAATCATTCTTAGTAACTATCCAATCCAATAATTTAGTTTCAAGATCTGATATCATATCTAGTAAAGTAGACCTGAGATCAGCAGAAACTTTTGGTTTCTTTGGTTCATCAATATCTTAGTTGAATTTGATTTTGGTTTTGGTTTCTTTACACCATTTAATACAACTATTTTATCTTTTTCTTAATGTTGATTCTGAAACTGAAAACTTTCTAGCTGTTGCTGCTATTGTAACAGATGGATTTTTCTTCAATGCTTTTAATGCTTTTTGAATGTTTTCTTCATTCACTACCATTAGAATTAGTTTGTTTTGATTTTTATTTAGTAAATAAACAATTTAAATATAAAACGCGACATGTTTTCTTGCAACCTCATGCACGCTTATGTAAGCGTATACCAATATCAAGGTTATTAATTGATTCAATATAAGCTAAGACTATGTTATATGAATCATCATTATCAATCATCATTTTAAATATTGTTTATAAATGACTGCTTTGGGCCATTTAAGAAACTACCAAAAATATGATGAGATGGGAGATAAAAGGTATCTGCCTCTACCGATGTTATTGAACTTGAATATTCAGATAAAATTAATTCTGGACTTTTCACAGCTAATCAAGAGAAGTTCTATCAAACTGAATTGTTTGAAGAGAATTATAAAAATCAATGGTTGATTTTGTAAGACCCAATTTGACATTTGAGAAAACAAGGTTTACATTAATAATTCAAAATTTATAAAGAAACACCTATTCAAGGATATAAGTCAACGTTCGATAAAATGGTATATGTATTGATTGATACAATACTTCAATAAAATTCAAAAAATAGGACTAGATTTCTAAAGATAGCAATTTAGAAATAAATCTGACGATGACCTATGATTGCAGTAACAACAAGTATGAAAATGAAAACACTAAGTATAATCATAATCACAAACCTTTGTGATTTGAACATTCTATCAGCTATAGCATCCATCTCTCCTGTAGTTTAATAAGTAGTTTTAAATCTTGGATATTTTATTATCATCTCCTTTTTTCCCGAACCAAGTTTAATCAATATGCACACCAGGTATAATTAAAGACTAACAATCCATGATATATTTTATTAATCAATGACAGGTATAAGATCTAATATATAACCTATTTATTCAAAATTGTTTCAATTTTCTAATTGGTTGAAAAGTTGAAAAGTTGAAAAGGTCCGAAATTTAAATTTACAAAAATTGAAGTTTTACCAATTTGACCATTTAAATCATAGTAATGATTGTCTATTCACTTATAAATGGATCCACGTAATGGATAATTCATCATCAATTTATATTTTAATTGTTAATTAAAACACGTTTGAAATTATATCTGTCATTCAATTAGTTTTGTCAATTGTGGAGAATTATTCAAATAGCTGCAAAATTTTTAAAATAACATTAATTATCGCGGGGTTGAGTGGGGTTCAATGAAATACCTCAAAGCGAAACAAGTTTAAGCTTGTTTAACAGCATGATGACAGATTCAAGTCTATCTTGAAACTAGCACGGTTATGCCTTTTAAATTCTAGTTGATGATGGGTTGTGGTTAAGACGTGGTTTTGTGTCATGGAACAATTTTATTAGTCTGAATCTAAACGAAAATTCGAGATCTACATACCAAACACGCCAAAACTGAAGATACAATGTTTATGTCAATCTAATAACAATCAAAACATATGTTATATCAAATTTTTCAATAAAAGATCCACCAGTTTTTGTAAGATTGGAGGTCCAAAGTGGGGGAGGGCAGGGAATATACAATACAACGTTACAATGTAATAAATAATAAAATCATGCATCAATTCAAATTGTTGAGGTTGAGCAACTGATTTACTCGAATATCAACAACATTCAATTTCTAACACAATTGCACAATTTATTTTTTTATTAATTTTATTCTATTTTTTTTTCGTTGTTTATTATTTTATTTATTTGGTGATTAGTTTTTCTCCTTGAATAATTTTCAATCAACAATTAACATGTCAGATTATTCAATTGAATCAATTACTACCCAGGCTTTTCAAGATCAAAAGCCAGGTACATCAGGATTAAGAAAGAAAGTTTCAGTTTTTAAACAACAACATTATACTGAAAATTTCATTCAAGCTATATTAGATGCAATTCCACAAGGTTCAAAAGATTCTACATTAGTAGTTGGTGGTGATGGTAGATATTATAACGATGAAGTTATTCAATTAATTGTTAAAATTTCAGCTGGAAATGGAGTTAAAAAATTAATTCTTGGTCAAAATGGAATTTTATCAACTCCAGCCACATCACATATAATTAGAATCAAACAAGCTACAGGAGGGATAATTTTAACTGCAAGTCATAATCCAGGTGGTCCAACTAATGATTTAGGGATTAAATATAATTTACAAAATGGTGGACCAGCACCTGAATCAGTTACAAATAAAATATATGATATATCAAAACAATTAACAAGTTATAAAATTGTGGATTTACCAAAGATTGATTTATCTAAAATTGGAACTTCTAAATTAGGACCAATTGAAATTGATATAATTGATAGTACCAAAGATTATGTTGAAATGTTACGTGATATTTTTGATTTCCCATTAATCAAATCATTTTTAAAATCAAGTATTGAAAAATATAATTTTAAAGTATTATTTGATGCATTGAATGGTGTTACAGGACCTTATGGATATGAATTATTCATTAATGAATTTGAATTACCTTTATCATCAATTCAAAATTATAAACCATTAAGTGATTTTGGTGGATTACATCCAGATCCAAATTTAACTTATGCCAAGACATTAGTTGATCGTGTTGATAAAGAAAATATAGCATTTGGAGCTGCATCTGATGGTGATGGTGATAGAAATATGATTTATGGAGCTGGTACATTTGTATCACCAGGTGATTCAGTTGCAATCATATCAGAATATGCAAATTCAATTCCATATTTTGCAAAACAAGGAATATATGGATTAGCAAGATCAATGCCAACATCAGGTGCAATTGATTTAGTTGCAAAAAATTTAAAACTTGAAAGTTATGAAGTTCCAACAGGTTGGAAATTTTTTTGTAATTTATTTGATGCTAAAAAATTAAGTATATGTGGTGAAGAAAGTTTTGGTACTGGTTCAAATCATATTAGAGAAAAAGATGGATTATGGGCAATCATTGCATGGTTGAATGTATTGGCAAGTTTTAATAAAAAAAATCCAAATATTGAACCATCAATTAAAAGTGTTCAAGATTTATTTTGGGAAAAATATGGTAGAACTTTTTTCACTAGATATGATTATGAAGAAGTTTCAAGTGAAGGTGCAAATAAATTAATTGATTTATTACAATCTATAATTGATGAATCTAAACCAGGTGATGAATTAGCACCTGGATATATTATTAAACAAGGTGATAATTTTTCATATACTGATTTAGACGGTAGTGTTTCAAACAAACAAGGATTATTCATTAAATTTGAAAATGGTTTAAGATTTATTGTTAGATTATCAGGTACTGGATCTTCAGGTGCAACTGTTCGATTATATTTAGAAAAACATTGTAATGATAAATCTAAATATCAAGAAAATGTTGATTCATATTTAAAAGATGAAATAAAATTTGTATTGGATTTATTAAAATTTAAACAATTTTTAGGTAAACAAGAACCAGACGTTCGTACATAAGATTAACAAAGTTTTATATATATTTACATAATTTTTCTATATTTATAAATAAGTTTTATTTTTTTTGCTTTTTATTTATTTGATCATTAGATTCCGTTTCATGTTCTCTTTTAATTGGTGGTAATACAATTGGTGATTGTTGGATTGATGGTAATACAGTTGGTGTTGCAGATGTACTTAATATAATTGGTGATTGATTATTTGGACTACCTGAATAAGATTGAATATTTGAATTTCGTTCAAGAAATTTATCTTGTTGTTGTTTATATGTACTAGCTTGTAAATTCATAACTTCATCTAATCTTTTCTTCATTGAATTTTCTCTTAATCTTGCTGCTTGTTCCATTGCTTCAAGTTCCATTATTCTTGTACGATATAAATCATTAACTAATTCTAATTCAGATATTCTAGTTTTCAATAATGTATTTTCATGACTTATATCATTATTGATTGAATTATGATTATTATTATTATTATTATTATTATTACTATCATCATTATTATTTTGATTTTCAGCGGTTGAATCTTTATTTTCTTGATTCTCGTGTGGCGCGTTATTTGTGGATGATTGTGTTGGATTTTGTTGTGGTTGTGGTTGATTATAAGGTTGTTCACTTCCAGATGCCATTTTATGTAATGGTGGTAACGATGGTGTAGTTGATCTTGAAGTTGGATTAAAAATTGGTGAAGATATTTTATTACCAATGGCTGGTAATTTTGGTGGTGCAACACTTGAAAAAATTGATGATGAATTTGATGAATTTGATTCGTTTTTTAAATCTTTATTAATTAATGATATACCAAAACTATTAGCCTTGTTAGCTTTAAAAGTTGCACTTGGACCTAATTCATTTGACATATTTTCCAATACACCAGCTGCAGCTTGTACTGATGATGGTTGTGGTTCATGTCTTACAGAAGATGACGATGATGCAGTAGATAATAATAATGGAGATGTGATTCTTTGTAATCCAGGAGCAAATTGTGTTGGTGTAGATGATGGATAATGTAATGGAACTTGATGAGCTTGTAAAATATGATTTGGTAAATGATGATGATTATGTTGTGATTGTGGTTGTGATTGTGGTTGTTGGAAATTTGAATTATTAACTTGTCCATTTTTAAATGTAATTGGAGAATTTGTACTTGTTGCAGGTAATAATGGTGTTAATTCATTATTTTGATTCTTTGGTTTTCTTTGTTTTGGTGATTTCTTACCATTTTTATTACCATTACCATTTTCTTTTGATTTCAATTCTGGTGTATTTGGACTTGTAGATTTATTTGATCCATTACTATTTGAACCACCATTTTGTTTAACTCTATTTCGTGATTTAATTGTATCTGTTTTCAAACTAATTGGTCTTGGACGTCCATGTAATTTTAAAAATAATCCACAGGCATTACATAAAACTTGTCCTGTTTCATCTCTTCTCCATAATGGAGTTGTTTGAGTTTGACAATTCTTACATACAGGACTAGAAATATTTGATTTTGTAGTTGTGGATCCATTTGTACCAACATGAGTAGTTGTTTTTAAATTTGGATGGTTTGGAATAGAATTAGAACTTGATGATGATGATGAACTACTTGAAACAGGTGAGGATTCTTGTATTTTAGTTGGTGGAGTTGGTAATTGATGAGATTGAAAATTAGAACCATTATTATTATTATTATTACTAGATTGATAATTTGGAGAATCTAAACTTTTCATTGCAGGTGTGGCAAGTGATGAATTCATATTAGGTGTTAAATTCATAGGTTGTTTTACATCAACCATCTTAGATTTCATTTGTGATGGAGATATTTCATTCTTTATATTTGGTTTAACCATGGTAGCAGCAGCAGTATTGTTGGTAGTTGCAGTTGTAGTAGTTGGTTTTGCAACACTGGTAGTAGTAGTTGAATCTGAAACAGTTTGATGAACAACTGGTAATTGAGTAGGACGTTGTTGTACTTCACTCATTATTCTAAAACAACACTATTAATAACAATACACTTTAACGGGGGTAATATTTCTTTTATCAAAAGATAAGAAACAATAAATATATCTTTTTCTTATATAATTTGGTTGCAATGAGGCAGGAAAAAAAAAATTATTTCTGATAAACACACACACTGAAAAATTTAATCAACTGATATTTCTGGTATCTCTATCTGAATGAAAAGATAAGATAACAATAATGTAAACAAATATATCCAATTGAAGTATGTGTCTGAATAATAAATTGATGTAATATCTCTTTAACAAATAAACTGATTAAAGAAAGATCTAATTGTTTATACAAATCTTGTAAAAAATTCTAATCTGATAAAATCTAATGAAATGATAAAATCAATAAACGAATGTAATTAAACAAAAAGATGTGATGTTTAAATATCAATTGTAATTCACTTGTAATAATATGAGATTATACTAAGTATATAAAAGTGGAATCAATAGTGGTTGATTGATTTGTTGATTTGTTGATAAATATGTTAATGATAAAATCAAATAATTGAATAAAAAAAAAATTTTGAACAAATTATATTTAAAGGTTATCTAATCTCTCTTTCATTCAATTTCTTTACTTTAAAGAAAAAAGTGAAAAATTTTTAACAGAAAAAAAAAAAAAAAAAAAAAAAAAAAAGATAAAAAAAAAGAGAATTTAATGCATGAAAAGATCCCAACATACATATATAATGAATGCGCTATTTATAAAAAGATAACAACCCAAGCAAAGAAAAAAAAATACTTATATAGGGTAGTGTACTTTTAGCCACAAATCTCTTAAGAATACTGTAGAAAAAAAGACTGAAACTAAAATTAAAATTTCAACCAACATTTAAACACTCAAAATTACATAACTATACACTATATTGAAATTACATTTCAATTGATTTTTAGAATGTAGAAGTTATATCATTGGAAATTGGAAATTCCATTTTGTATAATGATTGTTATTTTAAAATCTTTTTATATCGGTGGTAGATTTTTCTTTTTCTTTTTCTTTTCGTTCGGCATTTACCAGTTTTTTTTAAACCTCATCGATTTAAACGGCCATTTCCAAAAAAAAATGAAGACGACAATTGCCTTATATTTATTTTTAACTTAATTTTACATACTTTTCTTTATTAAACCAAAGGAGTTAGTTATATTATATTGAGGTATAATTTATTAACTCAATTTCGATTTTTTTTTACTAAGTCCGGTTGGAGTTACTTAATTTGAAACCGTTGAAGAATTGACATGTTTTTTACTGATTTTGTGTAATACTTTACATATTTTGCAACCTCCTATATATTCGATAATTTGAGTAACTTATGTATATTAACTATTCTATTCATCATTCATTATTACTATTTTATTATAAACTAATCCACATATACTACAATTGAAAACTTTTGAACTTGTAGTTGTTTCCATTATACCTATGTACCCACAATAATTACAATTAAAATCAAATTCTTGTATTGTTGGTTCTGTAACTATATAATGAACTTGATTTTCAATAGGTAACAGTTCATTTATACTTGGTTTGTAACAATAATTACTTGGAGATGTCATTGTAATTGGATACTTGAATTCAATTTGTTGATATGTTTTGTAATTGGTTTTAGTATAACTTTGATCATGTTGTATTTGTGATTCAAATGATGAATTATACTTGAACAAATCAAGAAATGACATGATCATGATTGAATTGAAATTAGTAGATATTGTATCTTATTATATGGATCTTCAAATATACACATTTTCAAGTGTATATTGTGGATAATTGATTTGGTTGTCATGACAATTTTGTATACACATTTTTAATGTTACAGAATTACAAACTGTCAATCATACAAACGGCTATGATATAATTAAGTCAAATCTATAATATTTTATGATATTTTGCGGTTATTTATAGTTTCGAAGTTTAATAATCAAATTTAAGTTCAATTTGATGCAAGTTATTCAGACTAACTGATTACAACCAATTGATGAATAAATTGTAGAGATTGTTATCACTTCACATTGTATATTACAATGGATATTATGCATGAATATAATTATGGAATCTCAATTGTTGGGATAATACTCGTTTTGAACGTTTTTTACAACAAAAAACAATATTTAATAAATTGATGAATGATGCGTTTCATCGAAGATAACTTTGATGAAGTAGACTTCTTTATTACTGATTTTCATCTGGACCAATTAAATGAAAGCTTAGAAATTAAAATAATTGATTCAACTTTAAACCAATCGATGGAATTGCAACAAAGTAGATCTGAAGAATTAAAGGATACAATTTGTAAATATGTTTCAAGAAATATGGAAATTGATGTAGGTATTAACATGAATGATTTCATGGAGATACATTTCAGAAAACATCAAGCATATTTAAATCTTTTTGAATGTACGAATCAACTTATTGAACAATTTTTCAATTATTTAAAAGATACAATTACAAATTTTGATCTTGATCAATTAGTTAATATTGGAGAATTTTTCAATAACGAATTAACTTTTGTTTGGGTAATTAGAATGGTGGAATTCTTGATAGAAAAATTTAAACCCATTTTCAATATCATGGAACAGATTTCTTCAATTATGAAAGAAACTGAGTTTTATGACTGTGAATTAAAGTCGATTCAATTACAAGAAATTGAAAATCATTTGAAGGAAGTTTTTGAAAAATTATAAAATAATTTAACGTGGATGTGATCTTTACAATTGATTTCTATCATTATTGTATAGCTATCAAGTATATATAGCTTTTGTAAAAATATACAAATGTATTATGTAACATCTAATTGCTTTTGGTTGACTAATTAAAGATTAGAAATTTTCAATTGGCAGTGTTTTATCAGAATTGTTATTTATTTTGCTATGACTTTCTATATCGTATTCATGAAAACACGGGATATTAGTTTTAAAAATTGGGTGCAAAAATAAATATATTTCTTTTAATGAATCGATAACTCATACTCTTTTCCAACTATCCAACAAAAAACCATGCAAACTTCCGCTACTTATTCATCGTTGCATTTTCAAATTTTTAGTTTTACTTCTTACAATTCGTTAATCTTTGAAACTTTTTGATTAACTTTTTTTGATCGATCAAGTTTATACAATAAAAATTGACTATTTCAAACATTCAATAGCAACAACCATTTTAATTTGATTAGAATGAAGACATTGAACTCAATACTTGTGTATTGATATTTATTAATTCCCATATAATTTATAAAAACAATTGAAGCAATGTACAATTCAATAACTATTTCACCAAACCTTCAATGAATCTTTTCGTTATCAACTAAGGTTTGAGGATATATTCGACAGTCTTCAAATGATAACGTTCTTGTAGATTGAAGATTCCGATAGTTTCAATTAATCTAAAAGTTTAAATAAAACATCATTTATTAGGATGACTACTAAGTTATGAAAAATGGCGAGTTTTGACAAGATTAACTTCAAAAAATCATTACAAAGTATTTCCATTGATACATCCAATGAATTTTTTACATTTGAACCATGAAAAGTGGGATTAACTACGTCTTTCTTTATTTTGCAGCTAATCTCTCCATTCGGATTTTCGATTTTAACCAATTTTGACAGAATTAATTAATCTAGATTAACATATGTGGCAAAAAATTTGCAGCCATAAATAAATGGCTTATAATTAGACATAATAGCCATATAATTCACGGTTAAAATATATTCCCGGATTAAAAATTTAAAATCAAATTTCTATAAAGATAACTCTTGGTTTCAACAAATGTAAATGTTATACGCGTTTAGGTGACTCACGGCTAATCTTGATGCATTGTAAGCAAGAACATAATGTAAAGATCGAGATAATAGTAACAAAAAGTTTATACAATAAAATGACAGGCTAGGGTCTAGATCAAAATTATCAGATCAACACTACTTTTTTTCCTGTTTTACGCGTTTCAAAAACAATCATAAACTGATATTACAAAAGTATTATCAATCAGTTATAATTTTTCAAGTAGGGATCAAACGTTGTAACTAAGTTCTTAATCTCTTTGCTTGATCGTACTTTGATCCAATTCATTGGAAACTAAATCAAAGAATATTATTACTAAAAAGAATAATAATAATCACTGATCATTAAGTAAAACTACGCCCCCCTTTGAAGTCGATTCAGATGTGCAAGACAAAACAAAGAAAAAAAAAAAGGGCAGGGCATCAAAAAACACAAAGCAAAATCGGTAGAATTTTTTTTATAGTACCACACGATGAAACAGACATAAACATGAAATAAAGAAATAGATCATCAATCATCAGATTTTTTCTCTGATTGTAAAAGTTAAAAAAGTGTTTAAACATAGATATCAATCGTGTAATTCTATTGAACTGACATATGTAACTTTACTCAGTAGTTGTTGTTTCAAGTTATTATGTTTTGTAATTTCTAAAAATAGACCACTAACATATGTTGTTGTTGTCAATTCAATTTCAAACTTAATTAAATTTTTCATTTTCTCTCTTTCTATCTTTAATTTGATTTGATGATATCTTGAAATTAGAATTGATTCTCTCTTACTTTATTAAACTTTAAAACATTGTCTAATCTGGCTCCACAAACTATAAAATTTTTCAATGTTCTTTTTATCTAATATGATAGAGAGGTGGCGATGAATAGATTATATCATAATACGAATCATCGTATATTTCACTTTACTAAACTACAATTATGACTCTAAGATAAATGTATATCTATATATGTTAATATTTTTTATACATGATTACACGTCTTTTTATAATTGCACAATCACACACACAAATTTATTTTTTTTTTTATATGTTTTTGATTTTTATTTTTTTATTTTTTTTTTTTTATTTTATTTAAAAATTTTTGTTGATAATTAAATAACTAAAATTTCTCTTATAAACAACAAATCTTTTTAGTTGAATTTAAAGAAAAAGAGTCCAAGTGTTGAATACTAACTGGTTAATATCAATATCAATAACAATCAATTAATCAATAAATCAATTACACATTCATAGTAATCAAGTCTAGTATCATATTTTTTACTTTTATTATCCCCAATTCATTTTAATCAATAGATCAAGGAGATTTTAAATAAACGATAAATAATCATCGTTGAAGAAATAATAAACAAGATTAAATAATATTAATTGGAAAGAAATTTAGCTATCGAATTTTTTTTTTATTGTCATACATTACATACAAACATTTACATTACATAATTGCATATCATAATGGTTAACGGTCCAGCTGAACTTCGTAGAAAACTAGTCATTGTTGGTGATGGTGCATGTGGTAAGACATGTTTATTAATTGTTTTTTCAAAAGGTACATTTCCAGAAGTTTATGTACCAACAGTTTTTGAAAATTATGTTGCTGATGTTGAAGTTGATGGTAGAAAAGTTGAATTAGCTTTATGGGATACTGCTGGTCAAGAAGATTATGATAGATTAAGACCTTTGAGTTATCCAGATTCAAATGTTATTTTAATTTGTTTTTCAGTTGATTCACCAGATTCTTTAGATAATGTATTGGAAAAATGGATTAGTGAAGTTTTACATTTTTGTCAAGGTGTACCAATCATTTTAGTTGGTTGTAAATCAGATTTAAGAGACGATCCTCATACAATTGAACTTTTAAGACAACAACAACAACAACCAGTTTCAACTTCAGAAGGTCAACAAGTTGCTCAAAGAATTGGAGCTGCTGATTATTTAGAATGTTCTGCAAAAACTGGTAGAGGTGTTAGAGAAGTTTTTGAAGCTGCAACAAGAGCTTCTTTAAAAGCTAAAGATAAAAAGGAAAAGAAGAAAAAATGTGTTGTTTTATAATTTCATAGTCTTTAGTTTTTGTTAAATATATAATTATTGTTTTGTTATTGTTTTTTTTTCCTCTGTTAACTTTTTGTTGAAAATTAAAAATCATGGGTTCTTTAAGATCATTTATTAAATCAGTTCGAAAAGCTAAGACAATTGCTGATGAGAGGAAAGTTGTTCAAAAGGAATCTGCAGCAATTAGATCATCATTTCGTGATGTTGGATTAGATCAAACTAGTCGAAGAATTTCAATATCAAAATTACTTTATTTATATATAATGGGTGAAAAAACTCATTTTGGTCAAGTTGAATGTTTAAAATTATTAGCTAGTCCTAGATTTGCTGATAAAAGATTAGGATATTTAGCTTGTATGTTAATATTAGATGAAAATCAAGAAGTTTTAACTTTATTGACCAATTCATTAGATAATGATATGCAACATCCCAATTCATTTATTGTTGGTTTAGCTTTATGTTGTTTAGGTAATATTGCAAGTCCAGAATTAGCTAGGGATTTATATCAAAATGTTGAAACTATTTTAAATACAAAAAATGCATATTTAAAGAAAAAAGCATGTATTGTTGCAGCTAAATTAATTGAAAAAGATTATGATTTAAATGAATTTTTTATAAATAAAATACCTGATTTAATAAATGAGAAAAATCCAGCTGTTTTATTGGGTACACTTCGATTAATAAATTCAAGTTATAATGCTATACAAACTGAAGATGAGAAAAAGATATTAATTAAAACAATTCCAAAAATTGTTGGTCATTTAAAAAGAGTTACTTCAAGTGGGTATCAACCAGATTATGATGTTATGGGAACAACAGATCCTTTTTTACAAGTTAGTTTATTAGAAACTTTAAGAATTTTAAGTCAAGATTCAAATTTATATATGGAAGAAATTAATGATATATTAACTCAAGTTGCATCTTTAGATAGTGGTAAGAATTCAGCTTATGCTATACTTTATGAATGTGTTAAAACTATATTTGCAATAAATTCAGATCAATCATTAAAAATTTTGGGGGTTAATATCTTGGGGAAATTTTTATCAACAAAAGATAATAATACAAGATATGTTGCATTGGATACATTATTAACAGTTGTGAATATTGAACCATTGGCTGTACAAAGACATCGTTCAACAATTGTCAATTGTTTAAGTGATGGAGATATATCAATTAAAAGAAGAGCATTAGAATTATCATTTGGTATATTAAATGAACAAAATATTCGAGTATTAGCAAGAGAAATTTTAACATTTTTAGAAAATTGTAATGATCAAGAATTAAAATTATTTTGTACATCACAATTAACTCTTGCAGTTAATAAATATTCACCAAATGAAAAATGGCAATTTGATACATTAATTCGAATGTTGAAAGTTTCAGGAAATTCAATAACTCTGGATATAATATCGAATATTTTAGCATTAATTTTACAATGTAATGATATTGAACTTAAAAAGCATATAAGTACAAAATTATTATCTAGTTGTATTGAAGATTCAACTCAATATAGTTTAAATTTAATAACTGTATGGACAATTGGTGAATATGCAGATTTAATCTTGGGATCCAAATTTGAAAATGATGAAGAAATCAATGAAATTTTAATTTATAATCAAATGATTAAATTAATAAATTTAACAATTTTTACAAAATCTGAAACTATACAATTAATATCATATATTTTAACATGTATAATTAAATTATCAATTAAATTTAAATCATCTGAAATTATTGAAAAATTAAGATTAATTATAAATTCAAAAACTCAAGATTCAAATTTAGAAATTCAAATTAGAGCTGTTGAATATCAAGAAATTTTCAACCAAGATATAGATTTAAGAAAAGGGTTATTAGCAAGAATGCCACCACCACCAATCAAACAAAGGGAAAACTTAACATTACATAAACAAACAACCATACAACCAAATAAAAAATTAACTTCAAATGATGATACAGATTTATTATTAGATTTAATTGATGATCAACCAAATCAAAATCAACAAGAATTATTATCTGATATTTTCAATGATACAAAACAATCAAATAATGATATTTTGGATTTATTCAATTCAAAAGATGATGGTATACTAGCATTTGAAAATGAAAATATTAAAATTATATTTATACCAAAACAATTTAGTCAAGGTCAAGCTATTGTTGAAACTATAATTACATCAATTACAAATACAATTATAAATCATGTACAATTATTAATTGCAGTACCCAAATCACAAAAATTAATAATATCTTCAACTTCAGGTGGTGATTCTTTAAATGGTAATAATCAAATTAAACAAATGTTGAAAATTACAGGAAATCCAGGTTCAAAGATTAAATTAAGAGTTAAAATTAAATATAATTTGAATAATTCACCAGTTGAAGAACAATTTGATTTTAACAAATTTGAGAAAAATTTATAGATTAATAAATGCATGAAAACCCTCTTGATATTGTAGCCCCGAAACCTGTAGATTCCTAGAACAAAATTAAAATGAGAAATGGATCATTACCCATAGAACTAGAAAGAGTACAACTGTTCTGACAAATTGAATTAAAAGTATACAAGTTAAACCGAATACATAAATTGTTAATTTACTACAGTTTAAACCACCAATTTAAAAAAAAATCTCATACAAATGTCACTCAAAATCGTATCAATTATTTGATTCTCTACTTTCATAATTGATGGCTTTCAATAAAATTTATAATAGACAAGTCATACGGAGCAAATTCATCATGATTCTAGGGTCCTTTTTGCCTTTGCACTACGATATGAATGTATGCTGCAAAGTACTAAATTACAGGCTGCTAAATTTGAAAATTTGAAATAATGTCTAATACAAATACCACTCAAATTTATCTAATATAGTTGATTCTTTGATTTATAATTTTATGGCTGTTAAAAATTTCTAAAGTAGAACTAACAATTAACATTTTCTAATCTTTCTTCTGGCGAGTTGGGCGAGTTGCATTTTTACACGGTAGTTTTTTTTGCAATATTTAAATAATGTACTTTTCATCTGGGTCAAGGAAAACTGCTAATCTTATTTTACACGGTCTTTCCACTGCAATAATTAAATATTGTACATTCAGAAATCAAATCAAAGCAAATGGTTTCTCTAATTTCCGTAGGTAAGATCTGTTTTCTCCTTTTAATATCGTAAACAGTTAAGGTTTAATCAGAAAACTCGACATCTTGAAAACTGTAAAATTCCAACATTCTCAAGTCCATTCAATTAACTGAAAGTTAAATCAGTTATAATAAATATTTACAGGTTTGTAGCATTTACAAAATTGTGTAAACCCGAGATATTTTTAAGGTTGCGGTGACAGGAAAATTTCGCAATCATATAAATAGTAAACCAAAAGATTGCAAACTTCTAAACTTTTTAAAAATGTTTTCAGTATCAAGATCAATCAAAGTTACAACTTCTTCAACTAGAGTATTATTGCGTCATGCTAGTATAAATTCAGGTACATATGGATCAAAAACTTTCCCAGATATACAATCAATAATTAGACCAATTAAAAAGGAATCTAGAACCATACTTGGTTGGTCAATTGCATTCTTTGGAGTATTATTCGCTTGGCCAATGGCAAGTCATGATGCAAGTGATAAATTACATCATGTTCAAGTTGAAAAAGGTCAAGAAGTTGAAGTTCAAAGAATTGGTTTAAATGAATTTAAAGCAAGTGTAGATATTCCAAGAGCTTATGTTCCAAAGGATAAAGATGATGAAGATGATGAATAGATGATATAGAAATGCATAAACTTTAGACGTTTGAAATTCTTTTAATTGCAACAACATTTAAATTAATAATCAAATACTTTATATTATTATGTTAAAAAAAAAAATATTAAACTAAACTGAACATCTATAAATCTGAATCTGAAACTTTTTTTGAATTAATTTTAAATAAACTTTTTTTAAATTTTTATGGCTTTTTCTGTATTTTTTTGGACTTTTAATGAGTAATTGCTGTTGAGTTTAACAAGCAATACTATAATTGTTGTAATATGGGTTATAATGAACCAGCTGGATTGCTGGATCATACCATATAGGTTGTGGTTGTTGATGATAATTGTAATTTATTGGTGATGGATATTGATACGTATAATTGACTGGTGATGAATAATGATGGTAATTGTATGAATTATGATGATAATGACTTGGTGAAACAGGTGAAACAGGTACTGTTGTTGTTGATGAAAGTTGATATTCAATTGCAGAAGTAATTATATTTGATTCACCATGCTTTTCGGCCCATAATGACCAACATTTTTCTAAATTAATAAGGTTATATTCAAAAATTGTTGTTGATAAATTAAATTTGATTTCTTGTAACCAATCTTTTTCAAGTTGATTAATTAATTGTAAATTCAAATGACATGCACCTGACCAACTTTTATTTGTAAATGTATTATCATCATTAAACTTATTAGCTAATATAAGTGATATAATCAGTATTTGATAAACATCTTCTTGTTTATAATCAATATTGGTTTTACTTGTATATCTTTGATTAATATATTCCAATGCAATGATTATAGTTGATTTAGGTAATCTTGTAGCATATAATACACTTTTGATTGAATCTGTTAAATTTGAATTTTGATCCAAATGAACTTTTAATATATTGGAAGTACACCATACAATAAATTTACTCATGGTAGTTAAATCATAATCCAATGTACTTGAAATACCACCATTAACTTCTTGTGAACCATTCACAAGTGGTGTATATCTTGTATATTGTTGTGGTTGATGTTGTGGTATTTGGTTGTTATATTGAACATGAGGTAATGGTTGTGGTTGGTAATGTTGTGGTTGTTGATGATAATATGGTTGTGGGATTGCACCACCCATGTATTGTTGTTGTTGTTGTTGAAATTGATACATTCTTCCCCCAAATTTAAATATCTTGTATGAAATTAATGGGTTGTAATAATAATTAATTTAATAAAATAGTTCGAGTACTTAGTTAAAAGCTCGACTCCAACAAATATTCAACTAATGAATAGTTAATTGTTGTATATATATGTTAAAAAAATGTATGAATGAAAATAAATGATGATTATAAACTCAGCTGGTAGTTGTAGTTGGGTGTTATAATCAATCAATTAATCTGAGTAAATATATATATATACAATGATATATATAAAGAAAGAACTGAAGTTGAGTTAAAGAAGAAGAAGAAGAAGAGGAAAAGGAAAAAGAGAAAAATTTGATAATTATACTTTAATGATAGACAGACTAACAATTAATTGATTGTTCTCTTAATTTTCTGTTATGTATGAGTGAGTGAAAAAAAAAAAAAAAAAAAATTAAAAAATTAAAAAAAAATTTTCAAAAGTCGTGTACAAAAAGTTATAAAAAAAAAATCTTCATTTTTGTGTTTAATTATTGTGTGGCGTGTGCAAATCAATTCTATAAAATCTTGCCATGGTGTTGATTTAGTACCAAATATTTAATTTTGTGGTTTAATTCACTTGATTCAAGATGAAATTGTATTCAATGACCCTAAACAAGAATTAGGGGTTATGAAAATTACAGAGAATGTAAAATTAGAGTGATGATGATGATCGATGAGTTATGGATGATGGGTGATAGATGATGATCATATGGTTCTCTAATAAACAAACCACCGCATTAAAAAAATTGATAGCGCCTAACCACGTTTGTTAAATTGAATATTCTAATAATAACAAGACACTAAAATCAAAACTTGCCGTGGATTACGTGAATTTTAAATTTTAAATCAAAAAAAAATGATTACGTAAGAAAAGACCACTTTTTTCTATTTTTCACATTATATTTAACAGTTAAAAAGAAAGAAATGAAAACAACAATCAACAACCAACCAACGATTGGTAATACACTACTTTCAAGAGATTATTTTTTAACCGCCTACAATCTATTGATAAATCAATCAGTCATCATCAATCACCGTCATCATTCTTCAAACTAGATTTATGTCTGATGAACTCACTTTATTTCCTTATCTTCTTTTTATGTAACTAAGTCATGTAGTATTTTTATTAAACTTTTAAAGGAATAATTGTACAAAAAATTCTTAAAATTTAAATATTTTGCAGCTTAAATTATATTAATGTAACTTAGTTATTAAACAATATCTACAGAGGGAGATTCGGACTATTTACCTTAAATCAACTTAATTAATTTCTTATATCTTTATGCCAATGATTTTAAAATAAAGTTAAGTTAAGCTTAATATTTAAACAGGTATGATTGGTGGTGATTTGATGACTACTTTTTTTTTTCAATATGGTATTGCTTTTTTTTAATGCCCCCTTTTTAAACGAACGGACCACTGGATTTTAAACCTATCAAAATAATTAATTTAAAATACGGATTTAAGTGTTATGGTTGTAGTTATTGCTGGCTTATCTTTCAACCTTAAATTAAACTCCTTTCCTAGTTGTAAATGATTAAATTGTTATTATTTAAAAAAAAGCTTAATTTATTACATTGACAACCGTTTTAATTTTCAATTGTAGACTGCTTAATGCGGTAATAACTTGTATCATTCAATTGTTTAGTTTATCTATAAATTGTAGATTACTTGATTTGGTAAGAAGCATCGTTCTTGTAAACCAATTTTTAATTTTACTTGTTGTTAACAATTCATGAAACAAAACTGGCTTCAAATTGGTTAATTTCATTGATATTGTAAGCTGTAGTTTAAACAATCCTTGAAGTTCAGTTGAATCGCTTAGACGTCAATTATTTTGGTAATAAGTAATAGAGAATCGATAAAATACAATATAACTAAAGTCATTCAAGAGAAAGAGCTCATCGATAATTGTGCGTCAAATCATTAATACACATAATTCATATAAAGAATTGATTATTAGATTTTTAAATCAGATGGTTCAATTATAAAATCTTGTAGATTACTCGATGGGGTAATAAGCTGCACTAAATGAACAATTTTTTTAAAAATATTTATTCAATCCTATATCTTAATAAAATTGTTTAAACATTTAATTCATATTTAAGAGCTTTTGATAGTATCACAATTGACTTATATAAACAGTTTGGTTAATCACAGAATCTCAACAATTCTTTTTCTAAATGGTGGGTTAAATTTTTGCAGCACTTTTTCGTATTTCTCGTGTTTCTACAAAATGTAAACAAACAAAACATTTTAATTTTACTTGTTTATACTTTCAATTACATCTCATTAATCATGTCAATTCCTTTATATCTAAAAGTTAAAGGACATTCAAATGAAGTAAATGAAGAACCTCATTTTATTCAAACATCACCAACATCAATTGAATTCAATGATACAAACTATGATTTCAAACAAATCATTACCAATGGTGATTATTCACAATTATTATCATCAGAGAACAATTCATGTATAATTTTAATGGGTCCAACATCAAGTGGTAAAACTACTACTATGAAACAATTAGTTCAAGCTAAATTAGCCACTTTCAATGAAACAATGCCATGTTTTATATCAAGTTTTGAAATTTCAAATAATAAATATATTAATGATTTATTATCAAATAGACAATTACCATTAACAAATTTTGAAACTAAATTATCAAGACAAAAATTCAATCATGATTTATTAAAAGATATTTTAAAGAAAAGATTTACAAAACCAACTGAATTTAATTTAAATTCTTCCAGATCTTGTTTAATAATTACATTTTATTATCAAAATATAAGAACTACATTTATTGATCTTATGGGTAATGAGAAAAATTCAAATGGTGGTTGTAATAAATTTGCAAATTTAAATATTAGTTCAATTACACAATTATTAATTAATAAAACTCAATTAAATACAAGATCAAATAATTTTATAACAAATTTTATTTTTAAGAATAAAGATTTAAAGATTGTTTTAAATTTAGATCCTTTTGGTGATTCTTCATTAATTAAATCAAATTTATTAAATGTAGTTGATGCAGTTAGAGAGTTTAAAATTGAAAATTTAAATGATGAAAATAAATTGAATAAAAGAATTCCAAGTTATTCAAAACCAACAATGTCATCAACTCGTCATTCACCTAAAAAAGTGGATCAAAGATTTAAAGTTAAATCAGAATTTAAAATTTCAAAACCATCAAGACTGGTTCTGCCTGTAAAATTAAGATTTGAAAGTTTAACTAAACAAAATGAAAAGGAAAAACAAATTCATATTGAGAATATCAAGATTTTAAAAAATGATGTTGTTGAATTTAAGCAAGAATCTAATAAATTAATGGATTTATTGGCAGATTTAGAAAATAGATTAACTGTTTTAAGAAATGAAAATGAATTAAATCAAAGAACTATTGAAGAAAAAGATTTACAAAATAATAAAAGTTTAGAAGAATTAGCATCTATTACTTCTGAATATAGAGAGTTACAAAATTATAAAAATAATTTAATTTGTGAAATTGATGAATATAAATTAAGAAATGAACAATTAAGTATTCAAATTAATCAACATGTTAAATGTGAAATTTTACATACACAAGAAATGAATAATTTATTACAATTGGTTAAAGTTAAAGATGAAGGTTTAAATGAAAAGGAACAACTATTTAATCAAGAATTGAGTAGCAAAGATGAAAAGATTAATCAATTGAGTTCAAGCTTAAACAGTTTGAATCAAAACTTGATTGATTTACAAACTGAGTTGAATAAAGTAAAGACAATTGAAACTGAGTATATTGAGAAAATGGAAAGTTTAAATCAACAAATTTTATCACAACAAAGTGAATTTGAAATACAAGAAAACAAGTTAAAACAAGAGATTTATCAAACAAAACAACAATTGTTAGATTATCAACAAAATTCTGATACAAATGAAAATACCATGAAGGAGAAATTACTTCAAAGTCAACAAGAATTTGAAAATCAATTAATTTTGAAAGAAGAGTCTTTCAATCAACAATTATTATTAAAACAGCAAGAATTTGAAAAACAAAAAGAAAGTTTCAATCAACAAATATTAATAAAACAACAAGAATTGACTGAGAAAGAAACAAGCCTTAAACAAGAAATTGAATCTATAAATGAACAAATTAAAGTTAAAGAACATGAGTTGCAAGAAGCTAAAAAATTATCATCCGATACTACAAGTTTATCTATAAAATGTAAAGGATTTGAATCATCAATTTCAGAATTAAAAGATATCATATACAACAAGAATAAAGAAATAGATAGATTGAATCAAGAATCTTCACATTTGGCAAGTTCTAAAAATAAACAAATTGATGAATTAAATTCATTGAATAGATCAAATATTGAAAAAATCAATCAATTACAAGATAAATATAAATCATTGAAAATTAGATTTGAATCGGAATTGACTCAAAATTCTACAAGTTCTAATAAGCAAATTGAAGAATTGAATAAATCAAATGAAAAATATAATCAATTACAAGATAAATATAAATCGATGAAATCTAGATTTGAATCAGAATTAAATCAAGAATCTACAAGTTCTAATAAACAAATTGAAGAATTAAATAAATCAAATGAAAAATATAATCAATTACAAGAGAAATATAAATCAATGAAATCTAGATTTGAATCAGAAATGATTAAAAATAAACAAGAAAATGAACAACTTAAAGCACAACTATCTGTTAAATCATCTAAGATTGATTCATTGAATGAAATTATTGAGAAACATAAGCAGAGAAATGATACACCAACATTGACTGCAAATTTTAAAAAATTTGATGAAACATTTACATCTGATCAAATATATCAAGATGAAAATATGTTTGTTAAATCAAGTACTGCAACTCCAATTAAAGAAGGATTTCAAAAATCTTCAAGTAAAACACCAAATAATATTTTAAAACCAAGTAATAAATCTGACCATAAATCTCCAATTAAGAAATTCAAATCTAAAAATGGTTCTAAATCACAAAAGAGTAGTCCATTAAAATTAAACAAGAGTATGAATAAATGGATTCAGAATCAAAACATTACAAATAGTCAATAAATCAATTTTTTATTATACAGTTCTTCTATCGGTTAAGTATCTTGCAATTGGACCTAATCCTGTAATCTCGACAGTTTTCTCAAACCATTGTAATAATAACCCACCTTGTTTCTGACCATAATCAGTCGACATATTCTTATACAAATATTTAACCAATACATCTTGTTGTTCATCATTCAAACCATTAATAAATTTAGATAAATCACTTAAGTTATTATTATTTTTAATTGAACATAATACTTCAAATATAGTCTTTGAATGGATATTTTTAACTTCATCATTGGATATATATGGAACATTATCTAAACCGATTTCTAAAGCTTGTTGGAATTTACCTGATGATAAATAAGATCTAATAGTTTGTGATACTTCGATGACTTGAGACTTGGAAGTTTCGGGGATATTGGTAGGCACCAATTCTTCTTTTGTTAAATGTGTATCTGGTTCCAATGCATCAATATCAATACTTCTCCAATCTGAATTCATGATTAATTTTTGTTGATTGAGAAAAAAAATAGAAATGAAAAAAAGGTTCCTAACAAACACGATATGTCTTTAATATAATCTATATATCTACTTTTGATCTTTTGGTTGTTGATTCATCATCATTTAATTGTTGATTTAATTGTTCATTATAATTTTCAATAAAATCTTGTGTTTTATCAAATAATTCCTTGGTATCAACTATTATAACAACTAATCCATCTGATCCAACTTCATATTTAATATTACCTTCATTTGGTATTGCTATTTTTTCATCAAATTCATCAAAGAATTCATTCATGGATTCAAAACTTTGTATATTATCCATTAGTATTTCTTCCATTTCATTCTCTTTCTTAACTTCAACAGCATCAGGGTTTGATTTGTTATCTATGACTAGTATTACTCTTATTGGATTATCCAACTCTTCATCTGAATGTGATGGATCTAGTTCAGACATGATAATAATTTGTAGAGATTTTATTTTTTTTTTCTCATCGGTGTTGCAAAATTTATTAAAAGTATATAAGTTTATAATTTATAAATGGTCAATTGTTATTCTTCCCATTTTTTAAATTGATTGATTAATCCTCTAGTTGATGGATCATGAGTTTCAACTGGTGATTTATCATCTAATTCTTTTCCAATAACTTTAGCTAAAACTTTACCTAATTCAACCCCCCATTGATCAAATGAATTAATATTCCAAATTGCACCTTCAGTAAATGTAACATGTTCATAATAAGCAATCAAAGATCCTAAAGCTGCTGGAGTAATTTTTTGTGCCAAAATAGATGTTGTTGGTCTATTACCACTAAATTCTTTATGAGGAATTAATCCACCAGTTGCACCTTCAGATTTAACTTGTTCTTCATCTTTACCAACCATTAAAGCTTCAGCTTGAGCAAAGAAATTTGATGCCAACATTCTTTGATGTAAATTGTTTTCAATTGGATTATGTGATTGTGCAGCCAAAATAAAATCAGTTGGAATTAATTTTGTACCTTGATGAACCAATTGGAAAAATGAATGTTGTGCATTTGTAGCTGGTTCACCAAATAAAATAGATCCAGTTTGGTAGTTAGTAAAGACATTACCTCTTGTAACTGATTTACCATTTGATTCCATTGATAATTGTTGTAAATAAGCTGGGAATCTATGTAAATATTGATCAAATGGGGCAACTAAATGAGTTTGTGCACCAAAGAAATTATTATACCAAACTGAAATTAATCCACCAAGAATTGGAATATTTTCTTTTAATGGTGTATTTAAGAAATGTTGATCAACTGCTTCGGCACCTTTTAAGAAATTATCAAAATTTTCATATCCAATATCAATTGCAACTGATAATCCAATAGCTGACCAAACTGAATATCTACCACCAACCCAACTTTCAAATCCAAACATATTTTTTGGATCAATACCAAATTTAACAACTTCTGGTTCATTAGTTGATAAAGCAACAAAATGTTTTGCAATATCTTTTTCTGATGCTTGTTTTAAAAACCAACTTTTAGCTGAATTAGCATTAGTAATAGTTTCAGCAGTTGTAAAAGTTTTTGAAGCAATTAAAAATAATGTAGTTTCTGGTTTTAAATTTTTTAAAGTTTCAGCAATATGAGTACCATCAATATTTGAAACAAAATAAGTGTTTAAACCTTGCTTTTTATAATGTTTTAAAGCTTCAGTAACCATGACTGGACCTAAATCTGAACCACCAATACCAATGTTAACAACATCAGTAATGGCTTTACCAGTATAACCTTTCCATGAACCATCTCTAACTGCAGTTGAAAATTCATCCATATGTTTCAAAACATCATCAACTTCTTTAGTAACATCTTTACCATCAACTGCCATTTTTCTGTTGGCTCTGTTTCTTAAAGCAACATGATAAACAGCTCTATCTTCAGTAGTATTAATATGATCACCTTTAAACATATCATCTCTTAATTTCTCAACACCGGCTTCTTTAGCCAATTCAATCAATTCATTCAAAATATCTTCATTAATTAAATTTTTTGAATAATCAAATAAGATTTTTGAACCATCATAATTTGTGAAAATTCTTGAGAATTCTTCAAATCTTTTTGGATCATTTGAGAATGCTTGCTTAACATTGAATTTTTCACCTTCAGATTTATACAATTCTTGTAATTTCTTCCAAGCAGATAATTCAGTAGCTAATTTAAATGATGGTTGTGACATAATTGAACTTCTAACAAAAACAATTGTTGAATAAAAAGGGTGAGAAATGGAGTTGGAAGAAGCAAACAATTTTTATACTGCGAAAGTTAAAATTTTGTGTTACATCTGAAAAGTTAGGGTAAATCGGATTTACAAACTTATAAAGTAATGATTGTAGAGAGTTGTTCCTATTCCAAAGGGCTGTATTACAAACATATCTAACCATTGAGTCTATGACAATATTGATCAACAATTTATACTTATTAATTTAAAATTCCTTAATGACTAAAAATTATTAATTATTGCGAATTATAAATTTTTAATCACGACATGGGAAAAATTAAAAATTGACCGGATTTTAATCAACCGGAATCTTGAGACCGAGTGGTATGATTTGAAATGGTTTATGAATGTAAATATCAAATCAACAGATAGATTTGAATTGTAATGGTTTGAAGTTCAAGTTGAATAATTATATCTGACCACGGACGAATGGCTTTTTGCAACAATTATAAAATCTTAAACTTTAAAATTAGATGAGACTAAACGAATTGATTAAATTCGAATTGGCTGCAAATTTTGTAACCACCATTAAGATTTTCTATACCAATTCATTACTACAATCTCTACTTTAAGTTAAACTGGGGTTGGGCCAAAAAATGAACGAGAATAAAAAAATCGTGCAATTCCATACATGACAGGCTTGGCTTCAAGATGGGCAGATGATGCTACATTGGTTAAAGAAGCTTTAAATCAAGATAAACTAAAACTAGATAAACATAAAGCACCTAGAGAAGATATTAAACCAGAATTAGAGAGCAAATGGAGTAAACCAATTACAATTAAAAAATCACAACAATTGGAAAGTAAATGGGCTAGTAAAGAATCAAATGATTCTATAAATACTTACCCCACGCCACCACCATCAAGAGAATCACATAAAGGACGATATCATCAGTCTAGAAATCATCATAAACATGAACATAAACATTCAAATAAGAAGGATCATTCAATAACGCCTGCTGCTGGAAAGTTGGCAAAACCAAAAATTTCTAAAGAGGAGAAACCTATAGAAGAACCACCAATAGATCATAAAGAAGAATCCATGGATGAAGACGAAATATGGAAAATGTTGGACGTACCAGACACTAAAAACTTGGATTGGGCAAGTTTTGATTGATTAGATTGTATAGACAATTTGTAGATAAAATATACGTCGTAAATGGTTAATCTTAATACACAAACAACAATTTAATTTATATTATAATCAATAATTAGTTACTATAAAAGTAATAAGAAAATTTTTCTCTTTTCAGCACCGGCTGTTTATATTCGTTACCATTTTATTTTAGTTGCAACACTACCAAAACTTCATCACAATTTTTTTCCTTTTCCCCATACTCTAACATGATTTCATTTCTAAAAACTTGTCGAATTATACGGCCAAAATCATTCTTCAAATCATATCATAGTTGTAATTGTTTAAAATATCAACAACCTACGAAACAACAATACAACGATTTAATCAAAGATGCGGTCAAACAACATTTAAATCCAAATATTAAATATACTACTAAAATGCCATTGAAAACTAAATTCACCCTTTTCATAATTGCAACATCAGCATCAATTACATTATTTGTAACTGTTGAATATATCAAATTTAAAAATCAACAAGGGAATGTTCAAAAATCATTTTTTTTACCATTATGGTTTAATTCACATTATATAAGATCAAAATTTAAATATCCAAATCATTTAAAATATCTAGATTTGGATTATTATACATACTTAAATACAGAAATGCAACAATTGAATCAAGAAACCCTGGATGATTTACAAAATTATACAAATACATTACAATTTGAGAATATAAATTATTCCATACTTGAACAATTATCAATCAATCGTAAAATTCGTGAAATTTTTGGATTACCATTAACTTGTGAGATTGAAAATGAAAACCTGTTTAAAATATGGGTTCAATTGAAATCATCAAGTATATCAGGTTTACAAATTGATATGAATAAACAAAATAACAAACTGAATGTTAATTTTAATTGGATTATAAAACCATTTAATTTAAAATCCATAAATGACTATTTTCAAGGATTAGGATTAAAAATGAATAAATTAGAGACTTCAAATGCTGAGATTAAAACTCATGAGAAATCAAGTGGGAAACCACATGAATATAAACAATGTTTATTAAATGAAAATCGTGATTATTCAATCTATTTCAAGAATAAAGTAATTATAAAAGATAAGAATCAAACTAAAATAGGGTTTGTAAAATATATTGGAACTATTGATTTTGATCATTTACAAATTAATCGTGGTGTTAAAATAATTTCAATGGAATTAATTTTTAATGGGACAAAGTATAAAATTATTTAATATCTATGATGGTGGAACACTATTACCTCTTAAAGTTAATGGATAACTACCTTCATCTTCATCTTCACTATCATTATCATCTGCACCAACTCCTAATTTAAACCCAACATAATCTTCAGTATTTAATCCTTCTTGTGCTTCTTGTAATGAACCCAAATCCCCAGGTGTCATTAATCCAATTTTAGATCTTGGTGATCCTGGTACTGATAATGGTCTTGTTAATTTCAAATTTGATGAATTATTAAAAGGATTTGCACCATTTTTGAATTTATCAGGATATGCACGTTTTAAAGATAATTGACGTGCTTTAATATATTCTAATCCCATTCTTTTCCAATCTAATAAATCACTTAATCTTTCAGTTCTATTTCTTTGATTAATTCTTTGTCTTCTTGTCTTTTCAGTAAAATCAAACATATAATCAGTTAATTGATTAATACTTTCATCAACAGATTTCATTCTTCTATCAACTATATATATACCATAATCACTTGTATTTTCAATCAAATCTTCCATATAACATCCAAATCCTGATAAATTGGTGGTGATTGATGGAATTCCCATTACAGTACATTCAGCAGGTGTATAACCCCAAGGTTCATAATATGATGGGAAGACACCCAAATGACAACCTCTAACAAATTCATCATAATCTAATGATAATATTGGATTATTTGCATTTAAAAATTCAGGATGGAAAATAATTTTAACACGATCTTCAGGTTTATTAAATAATTGTACACGTCTAATTTGATTTAAAATAGGATCAGTACTATCATCAACCATATTATGAGTTACAATAGGTGGTAATCCATCTCTTTTTAAAGCATATATTCTTCTTTTCAATAAAACACGATCGGCAGGTTTAATCAATTCATCAATTGTAGGTACTTCATTATGAATATTTGATTGATCATTTGGGAACCTAGCACAATGTTCAAATAATCTTTCACCAACTTTTTTTTGAACTTCTTCAATTGTAGTTTCCAATTGTTTAACAACAGCTTGTCCTTTTAAAGTTTCAACTGTATATGATTGAGTTTTACCTGGCATAATAATAAATGCAACAACTGTCATTTTTGAACCTGCTTCTTTTAATTTATGATTCAATCTTGCTAATGATTCAATGAAAAAATCACATCCTTTATTTCTAAATTCATATCTACCAGCAATAAAGAAATATAAAGTATTTTCTAAATCAAAATCATAATTACCATAGAAATGACCTTTTATAAATTCATTAATTTTATCCTTTTTAACTGCATGTAAGTTTTGAAATTCATGAACAGCTTGGAATTTAACAACATTTAATCCATTTGGTAAAACCCCATCTGGTTTTCTTTTCAATAAATGTTCAGATTCATATGCTGTGATATGAGAAACAGTTGTAAATACATCAGCAGAATGTGTTGCTGATCTTTCAATACAATAACGATGATATATTCCTCTTTTTCCTGCTTCTGCATCAACATCAAAATTAGCTAAATTATTATAAAAATCAATTGATCCAGCACATAAATATCTACCCAATAATGTAGCATGAGTTGTGAAAATTGTTGTTACATCAATTCTTCTCTTTCTACACAATGGTAATGCAACACCAGCTAACCATTCATGACAATGACATATTACTGCTCTTTCTCTATCATTATAAACTAATTCTCCAAGAAACCATGCAACTAAATATCCCAACAATATAGCTTCATTTGTTTCCAGATCATGATCTGGTGTAGGTATACTTGCAACATTCCATAAATCTGATTTCCATTCATTTAAATAATGTCCAGCAGACCAAATATCAAATAATAATACCCTTGGTGCCCCTTCAATTAACCATCGACCATATAACCACCTTATACCTTTGGCAGACATTGAATCTAAGGTTTGTTTAACCAAGGGGTCTTTAACAGGTAATTCTTCAACTTCAATTTGAGCTGAATGATAATTCAATGGTCCAATTAATGTATATCTTTCACGATATTCAGCAACTGTGATTGGAGCTTTTGATTTCAATACTGAATAAATACCACCAACTTTGTGGGCTACTTCTGTAGCAACCTCAAATAGTAAATGGTTGGTAATATCTCTAGTCATATTCAATCTATAATTGTAAACCCAGAGTTATAAATGATACGATATTTATAAAAGATAAAACTTGGAATAAAATTGAAATTGGCTGTCCGAACAGGGGCGAGCAGGAAAAAAAATGAACCAGCTCCAAAGATTACCGAGTGGAGAAATAAATTAATTATTATTTAATATGAGTTTATACATATTTAATGTTGACCTAACGCAATTAGGTTTAAATTGAGAAAGTTCTTTACAAGAAGATGTTGTAGTTGTATGGTATTGTATTGTATGTCTGAATCTTTGTTGGCTTGTTCAAAAATTAATCTTTCACTTTGTGCAATGTTTTTTGTTTTACTAAATTCGTCGTAATCGAGAGATTTTTAAAATCAATTGTATCAACTGATTTAAAAACTTTTAATTTCAAACTCCATTTAATGAGTTATATCTCTTTCATGGTTTAAGGTGTTGAAGTTAAATTGGTTAAATTAATTCATTTTAATCTCATACGAGTGGAGGAGGCTACTATTTTATATGTACAATTTGTTATTTGATGATACAAAAGCAATTTCAAAGGTCATTCGAAGATCTAATAAAATTCTCAACAAAGAAAGTCAACAACTGGGTAAACAGAACTACGTTGTTTTCAAAATTAAAAGTTTTATCAAATTGAAAACTATAAAAAGCAAAGAGGTTGCATTTTTTTCTACTGTTGGCATAGCTTTCGTTTCTTCCCCTCATTCCGAAAAAGTTTAATACCATTTTACGAGATTGATGGTTATATACACTACCCTTTGTTTTGCTAACAATACTAACATCAAGATCTTGCATTAAACGGATTATTGTATTAAGATTTTGTATATTTGTTGAAATTTAATAGTAAATAAACAAGGGTTCGGTAATTCATCGTACAAAAATCACTCGTGGGAAATTATTAACACAATGTATAACCAAATTTGAACTCAAAATTTTATTAGTAGTATTGAAAATAGATCTCTGAGTTTGCAAAACAGTTATCTTCTAAAAGACTTTCACTTCAGAGACTACTAGAGCAATGTTAATTGAATCAAATTCAGCTAACATTGAATATGACCTTCTATTTATAAAAAATAGCTTTACATCATCAAGAAGTTCACTTCTAGCATTATATAATCAATTCAATCACTTTCTCAATTTTAATGAACTAATCAAGTGATACAGAGTATGCTTACATCCTATCATACATTATTTAGTATTAAATTTTCTTGATACGTTGGGTATACAGTTGCGAAATTTTGACACAAATAATTTTTAGCGTCTACATTTTTACAACCATGCTTTTCTCCAAAAAACCACCATTTATAACATCCAAAGGACATTTAATTTATCCAGAAATATACCAGAATGATACATTTTGGTCTAAATCAAATGATGAGAAGAAAATTCAAATTGATTATGATCAAATTAAAAATATTGATAGTATAAAAATTAATATTGATTTTTTACAAAAAGTAATTCAACAAAAGATTTGGATATTTTTAACTCAATTAAGAAACATATATGTACGTTTTGATAATCATACTTCCGGTGATAATACATTTGATTTTCTTGAAGATAGTATTTCATTATCAGTTTTAGAATTAACATCGGGTTTACCTCGTTTACCAAGATATATTTGTCAAAAAGATGGTAATTTCTTATTTAAAAATTTTGCATCAATTTTTAAATCAAATAAAGTTTTAATTGATACTAATACAAGATGGAAACTGATTCATTTCGATATATTTTTCAGATTTTATTTAAAAATTCATATCGATTTTACTTACAATGTTAGTATTAGTATGAGAGAAAAATATTTTAATGGGAATTTAATTATGCTTGGGATTTTTATAATCATGACTGAAATGTTTGATCTTACTAGACAATCATGTCCAGTTATCAAACGTGAATATCAAGGATTAAAATCAGCTAATTTATAATTTTGTTATTTACTCTGAAAAAAAAAATGTATACATTAACTATTGTTGTTTACATTCCGGTGGTGCTTGCTTTTGTTCTTTTTCATCATCTTCTTCATCATCTTCATCACCATCTTCTTCACTAAACTCTTCTTCTTCTTCAATGTCATCAAAGTCTCCTGAAAAATCTAATTCAACAGCATCACCAGTAAACCAATCAATAGCTCTTGGAATCAAACGGTCTTTTATTTCTTCACCCAATTGATAATCTAACTCTAAACGACTGGTCAATTCTTCATCTACTTCTTCTTCATCATCATCTTCTTCATTTTTAGCTGATGGTGGATCAAAGAAATTGAAAAAACTTTCAGTTGGTGGAAGTTTTTCTATAGTTCTTGTTTGATTTGTATTTTTATTTCTCTGTTTTCTCTTTTCAATATTGATTGTAACATTATTCTCTTTAGATTTCCAATTTATTTCACAACCATCAGCATGATCATATACAAAATCACCACTATAACCTAATTCAGCTTGATAATGATATGTTTTAGTTAAAACAGTGTTTGAAAAATATGGATTTTCTTGAAATTGAAATATTAATACAAACCCTGGAGTATCTAAATATTCCATTCTTACATCAATTAAAAATTGTAAAACTTCTGAATCTCTTTCAGTAATAGTTTCTGAAACAGTATTTAAATTTTCCAATGCAGTTAACCAGAAATTTGGAATACCTTTTTCTTCTTCTTTTTCCTCTTCTTCCTCTTCTTCTTCTTCTTGTTCCTCTTCTTCTTCTATACCTTTTTGTTCTTTATCCAATTCTTCACCTTCTTCAATTTCTTCAGTGGTTGGTTCTACTTCACCATTGATAATCTTCTTTCTCTTTTCATATAATGGTTCATATTTCTTGAAAAATTTCTTTTCTAAATTTAATAATTCTTTTTGAAAATCAGCTTCCAATTTCATTTGTTGTAATTGTAAAGATTTTAATCCAAAAATTCTATTCTTGGTTTTCTTAGATAATGTATCAATGTACCCACTTTGTTTACCAACTAAATCACCTAATTTCCCTTGAATCATACTCAACAACATTGGATTATTGGCAATGGTTTGAGCAGCATCAGCATCTTCTTCAGTAATTGTTGAAACTGTTGGTGGTTGTGATCTCAAATATGAAGTAGTGACCGATGATGGTGTGTTATGTGGAGTTGGAGCTTTGGAAATATCACCATTCTTTTTCTTAATAGGTTCGGACATTATTGAACACGTCTTAAAGGTTGCGTTGTGATGATGAATTTTCTTTTTTTTATTTTTTTTTCCAATTTAAAAAATGAGCTCACGTGCCTCCTTATCAGAAATCGTACATTTCATTTCATCATATATATCTATACACTAGGTAAAACAATTGAACTTTCTATAGAGATATCATCATATTTACCATCCAAATATTGATCTATATCTTCTTTCCTTTTTTCCCATTTATCAATTTGAGATAATTTATCTTCAATTTCTTTAATTTCATTATCAATAGTTTGTAAATTTTCTTCACTTGTTAAATCATGTAATTTCCATTCACCATGTTTTTCATCTGATATTTCTAATATAAAATCATGATATTTCATTAACAAAGGTCTATGACTCAATGTGATAAATGGTATTTTCTTTTGTTTTAATAATTCAAATAAATAATCTTCAACATCAGTAGAAACTGCATTTGTACTTTCATCTAATACAACTAATTTCGGATGTTTAAATAAAACTCTAGCAATACTAATTCTTTGCTTTTCACCACCACTGAAAACATCTTTCCAGTCTTTAATAACATTGAAATTTCCTTCTCTTTTAAGTAAATAATCCAATTTAACTTCTCGCAAAATATGATACAAATAATCATCATTATATCCCATTTCCAACATTTGAGCATATGTATGTGGATATATAATTTGATCTCTTAAATTACCAGTTGCAAAATATGTCTTTTGAGGTAAATAGAAAATATCATCATCATTTGGTTTTGATAATAATCCTCGGTATAAAGGCCATAATCCTGCTACTATTCTTGCAATTGATGTTTTACCAGAACCATTTGAACCTAATATCAACATATTTTTATGTCTCAATGTGAAGTTTAAATCATCAATCAATGGACGATTTTCACTACCTTCAGGACCTGGTGTTATTATAGGGATATTTTCAAATCTTAATCCATCACTATAATTATTTTGTATGGTACCATGTATATCACTAATACCTCTTTTATCACCATAATCGAATCTAGGTGAATGAACTTTGTGTAGTTGGATTAATAAATTGAAGACTCGATCAGTATACCCAGTTAATGTGTTGATATCCTTAATAGAATACATGAGTCTTGAACCAGCATCAGCTAATGAAAGTAACAATCTCTTGTTTGTGATAAATTGTCTCATATTCTTACGTTCATTGACTTCATTTTTTGAATTTTCATTATTTTCAGCTGGCCATATTTCATCTAAAAATACTGGTAATCCTGAAAATATATAACCCCATGCTGACCATGTATATTTCAAAACATAATCTTCTAAAACACCATAAGCAGCAGTGATATTCATTTCTTTTCTTGCATGATCCATCAATTTTTTAAAATTTTCAAATAATTTAAATTTTTCAATTAAAGAACCTTTGTAAAAACCAATTTCTTCAGAATTTGTCATTAAATTTAAATGCCTATTGAAATAAACCCCTTCCAAATGATTCTTTTCAGCAGATAATTTACCAAAACTTGGTGTTGCTCGTTTTAATAAAAGTGCAGTAATCATATAATTTGCAAAAATTCCAATTATGGCACCTGTACCTAAATTGTCTCTTAAATAAACTGAAAAGAATATTAAATCAATGAATGGTTTCCCCATTGATGAAAATAGTGAACATAAAGATTGACAAAAATTGGTTACATCATTTGTAATGTATTGATCAATATTTTGAATCTCTGAAGAATTTAAACCAATTTTGTAATAAGCCATGGTTTTATCTAAATACATATCATGAATGTATCTAGTTAAGTTAGTTCTGAATCCTAAAGCTAATCTTAAATCTAAATACTTTATAGCTGCATTAGTATATGAAGCTGGAAATGCAATCAACAACCAATAAATCAAATCTCTTGAAAATTTTCTACCATTAGCAGCAATTAAATTTTTAACAATTTGACCATCTAATTTTGCAACTAACAATGATAACCAAGTTCTGAAAATTAAGAAAAAACATTGGGATAATAATAATGAAGTATTTTTACAATAAAATTTAGGTATCAAGATTCTCCAAATTATAGCCAATTGATTTAAGAACTTTGAATTGAAAAGTAAACCCTTTTGTTGTGCTAAAATTTCCTGATTCCTTGCAAAATCTTTATATAAATATTTATCAGCTGCATATTGATCATTATTTGGTTTGGGAATTATAATTCTAGTTACTGTACCTTTACCTTTTGGTATATATATTTCTCTTGCACCATTCTTTAAGATATTTGAAGATTGACGTATCAAACTTGGTCTTCTCAACCTTTTGCTTAATGCAAGCTCGTTATATTTCGTAATGACATTTCTAATTGCAAGGTATAGCCCAATACCAGCTGTTGTGATAAGTGTACTTAAAAATAAAACAACTGGTCTTGATTGATAATTTAGTTTAACTTTGTTATCCTTATATGTTATTAATACTTCTCTCAACAATAATATTATGTTTTTTATGTCTTGTTTGTTATAACCTGCTAATCTAGATATGTTAATCATGGTTACAATGTTGTAGAGAAATATTTCTTGGAGATAAAAATGAGAAAAGTCACTCACGATAAAGTGTGAATTACAAAAGTTTTACAAGATACTACAAAGTATTTAATACATTATCTATCTATATAAATCATGAATAATTGGTTGAAGCTGGTTATCAGTTCTTCATCAACATGTGCATGTCAAAGTTTGCACGACCTTGTTACCAACGGTCTATTTCGAGTGTAACATTCTCACTACCATATTTTCACCATTTCTTTCCAATTTGTTTCGATACACATTGTTTGAATTTGGCAAATTCCTGACCACATCCATCTTTTTTAATTGTACTATAATTTTTCAAAATACATTGACCATAAGCTAATCCATCTACTGAACATTTACCACTGGCTTCAATGAACTTTTTCCCAGGTCTAACTTTTGTTATTGATGACATTTCAACAAACTAATAAATCTTGATAAATTTTTTTCTGCAAGAATGTGTGTCATGAATATTCTGTTGCGAAATTATAACTACAACTTGATGCAGAATGACTTTAGATATGGCTAGTCAACTGACTCTCTTAAAGTTACCCAATACACATAAATAATTTAAAGTTAAACTAGGTTTTACTTCACGCGATGTTTGTTGAAAAACGATTCAGCCGAAGCCCCGAAACAAGTATCCACAGTAAAATCTTATGACTCACGCTACCACTAAGAAGAATTCGATATCTTTTAGCTATCATTGTATATATAAGTATTAGAACGTTACAATTTCCTCGAGAATACTTGTCTTTTGACTCTCAAATTTTGCTAAATTGTCTTATCAAAATTAAGGCTTTTACAAATTATTAAAAAAATAGAGAAAAAAATAATTCTTTGTAATCAGTATCCAACTAGACTTAATTGAGAATGGACCCTACGAATGATCCTAATTTCCTTCCTCCTTCATTGAATAAATCAATAGAACCAACAGCTCCATCAGAAAAAATTCCAAATAATATACCAATTCAACCTTGGGTATTAGAAGATTTAGGTGAGGCTTTGGACGGTCCTGCTCCGCACCCTTCATCTTCCTCCAGCACAAGACCTAGTGTTTTAACATCGTTATCCTATGATGATACTTCTTCAGATGCAAGATATCATTCAAAGATTCCAAGAAAACACACTGAATTGATTAATTCTTCATCAGGTGAGGAAGATGAAGTTATAGTGAATGATGAAGAACCAAAATTAAAAAATTCAGAAACTAAAAAAGAGATATTACCTCCATCAATTCAAGTTAAAAGCTCACAAATTGCCGATTTAGAAGAAGTTCCTCATGGTATACAAAGACAAGCTGATAGTTTAGATAAATATGAATTTCCTACGCATAGATTGGCAACTACATTATTAGATGATTCAAAATATCCATTGGTGATTGTTGCTTGTGGTTCATTCTCTCCTGTGACTTATTTACATTTAAGAATGTTTGAAATGGCATTAGACGCAGTTATGGAACAAACAAGGTTTGAAGTTGTTGCTGGTTATTATTCACCTGTTTCTTCAAATTATAAAAAGCAAGGGCTAGCTTCTGCACATCATAGAGTTCGAATGTGTGAACTTGCTTGTGAAAGAACTTCCAGTTGGCTAATGGTTGATGCTTGGGAATCTTTACAACCAAAATATACAAGAACAGCTTTAGTATTAGATCATTTCAATGAAGAAATAAATATAAAACGAGGTGGAATCATGACAAAGTCGGGTGAAAAAAGAGGTGTTAAAATAATGTTACTAGCAGGTGGTGATTTAATTGAATCAATGGGTGAGCCTGATGTTTGGGCTGACCAAGATTTGCATCATATTCTAGGTAAATATGGTTGTTTGATTGTTGAACGAACAGGTGCAGATGTGAGAAGCTTTTTATTAAGTCATGATATAATGTATGAACATAGGAAGAATATTTTAGTAATTAAACAATTAATTTATAATGATATTTCATCAACAAAAATACGTTTGTTCATAAGAAGAGGTATGTCTGTACAATATTTACTACCAAATTCAGTCATTAGATATATACAGCAGCATAATCTATATGGAGATTCAGAACCTGTTAAACAAGTCATGTCAGAACGAGCAGATTAGAGATTTCAATTCTTTTATAGATTTATATTAAACATTACCATTCTTGAGCTTTATTACCATATTTACTTTTCTTAGTTCCTCTGATTGGTTTTATTAATTTTGAACCACCTTCTAAGAATGAAAATTTATCTCTTCTTTTAGTTTCATATTCTTTTATAAATGATTCTTTTTGTAAAGTTAATCCAATATCATCTAACCCATTAACTAAACAATGTTTTCTAAAAGGTTCAACATCAAATGATTCAATTAATACTTCATCTGTTTCACCATCTTTTATTTGTTGATTTGGCAAATCAATTGTTAATTTATGACCTTGATTAATAACTGGAATTAATTTACCTTCAATAATTTCTTGTGGTAATCTTATTGGTAATAAGAAATTTTTAAATGAATTATTATAAAAAATATCACCAAATGATGGTGCAATGATTGATTTGATACCAAAATCTTTTAATGCCCATGGTGCATGTTCTCTACTTGAACCACAACCAAAATTGTCACCAGTGACGACTAAAATCTCAGATTTTCTATAAGGTTTTTGGTTCAAAATAAAATCAGTTTCAACATCTTTACCATTTGAATCTTTAACAAATCTTGATTCATAAAATAACCCTTCTTTTAATCCTGTTCTTTTGATGGTTTTAAGAAATTGTTTGGGTATTATAGCATCGGTATCAACATTTGCTTTATATAATGGAGCACTTACACCAGTTAAAACAGTAAATGAATCAACACTAGATTCAACTTTAGTTTTCTTACTTTCTGGTTCAAGATCTTTTGGTATGTCATTAATTCTTTCTTCTTCTGTTGGTGGTGTATCTTCAATTATTTCCTTTTCATGTTCATATACTGCATCTTGTAATTCTTTATCTTCAACTTGATCATGTTCCACTGTTAAACTTGGTTCATCACTGGATATATAATCAAATTCTCTAATATCAGTGAAATGACCTTTGATAGCTGCGGCAGCTGCCATTGCTGGTGACATTAAATGGGTTCTTGATCTAGCACCTTGACGACCTTCGAAATTTCTATTTGAAGTTGAAGCACATCTTTCTTGTGGATCTAAAATATCTGGATTCATACCTAAACACATTGAACAACCAGCTTCTCTCCATTCAAAACCTGCAGCTTCGAAAATTTTATCTAATCCTTCTTTTTCTGCTTGTGTTTTAATTAAACCTGAACCTGGAACAATTAAAACTTGTTTAACATTTGCTGCTTTTTTATGACCTTTAGCAACTTTTGCAGCTTCTCTCAAATCTTCTATTCTTGAATTTGTACATGAACCAATAAAAGCTTTGTCTATTTTAATATCTTTTAAAAGAGTGTTTGGTGTTAAACCTTGATATTTCAATGCTCTTTCCATACCTTCTTTCTTAATTGGATCATCTTTAATCTTTGATGGATCAGGAACTGCTGCAGTAATTGGTAATGCATCTTGTGGTGAATTACCCCAAGTTATAGTTGGTACTATATCTTTTGCTAAAATTTTAATATCATAATCAAATTTGGCTCCATCATCTGAATGTAATGTTTTCCAATATTTTAAAGCCTTTTCCCATTCATCACCTTTTGGAGCTAATGGTCTATTTTTAATATAATTAAAAGTTGTTTCATCTGGTTTAATCATACCAGCTCTTGCACCAGCTTCAATAGCCATATTACAAATTGACATTCTTGCTTCCATTGATAAATTTTCAATTGCTTTACCTGCAAATTCAATAACACTACCAGTACCACCAGCAGTACCAATAACACCAATGACATGTAAAACTAAATCTTTTGAAGTAATACCAGGGTTTAAATCACCATCAACTAAAATTCTCATATTTTTCGATTTAGTTTGAATAATTGTTTGTGTAGCTAAAACATGTTCAACTTCAGATGTACCAATTCCAAAAGCTAATGAACCAAATGCACCATGAGTAGATGTGTGTGAATCACCACATACAACAGTTGTACCTGGTAATGTAAAACCTTGTTCTGGCCCAACAACATGAACAATACCTTGTCTATCATCAGTCATACCAAAATATGTAATATCAAATTCTTTAACATTTTGTTCCAATGTTTTAACTTGTAATCTTGAATCATCTTGATCAATAAAAGAATCAACATCTTTGAAATTTATTCTTGATATCGTTGGAATATTGTGATCAACAGTTGCTAATGTACAATCTGTTCTTCGAACTTTTCTACCAGCATTTTTTAAACCTTCAAAAGCTTGTGGTGATGTAACTTCATGAACCAAATGTCTATCGATGTATAATAAATATGATCCTGATTCATCTTTATGAACTACGTGATCTTCAAACACTTTATCGTATAAAGTTTTTGGTGCCATTGCTAATTGTCTTTTTATAAATATTGGAAATGGTTTAACTTTTATATTATGTCAGAGGAAAATTTTCATTAGTCACAGAAAAAAAAGAAACATTGCGATACAGGAGTAAATGCCGGTTCAGGCTCCTGTTTTTCACCCAATCATTGATTTTCAAATTGTAAGTAAAATAACATTTAATGCATAAAGTGGTTGCAAAATGATTATCATTTTGACAGAGTTTATGGTTTAAATATTTCTTTCTACTCTTGGTGAATCTTGAAATTATTGTAAATGACTAACTTCATTGAAAGTAAATCTGATTTTATCATCAACATACATTACTACTTAAAAATAATAACAATGAATTCACATCCATTTAAATATCTTCAAATAATGGATAACATTCATCAATGATTCTAAGCTTACTTGCAACTCTCTTAGCATCGAAAACAGAACAATATATACCACCTTTTCTTCCATCAACGTGTGAATAATCAAAAGTATCTAAATTCTTCCAGTAGAATTGAATTTGATCAATGAATAAATTTGTAATTGGTCTAAATGCAAGCATCAAACTTTTTATGTTGATATAATCACTTTGTCTAACAATATCAATACCATTTACTCGAATCCAAAAATAAGTCTTGTCTTTATTCCAAATTCCACCAAAGATTTGACCTTTTGCAAATGCATCAATACCAACATAGTCATCGTAAAATATATTCAGATTTTTAACTTCTACCAAATCTTTTTGTAAATGAAATGGAACTTTTTCAAAACGATGGTCATTTGATGTGTCAAAAAATGAAATAAATTTATTGTAGTTTTCCATTTCTACAGTTAACTTCTTGGCTGAATCCAAATCTATGTAAGTTCCATTAAATATCTCCCAAGAGTCTTCAATGAGCATCTTATCAACTGATTTTAATTCAGGAACTATTACTATCTCGGTTGAATAATCTACCAAATCCAAAATTTTACTTCCATTAACCATATTATTATCTATTCTTCTTACTTGTATAGTATCTTCAATAATTGATATACAACAAACAACTTTACGATCATTCCACCAAACTACAAAAGTTTCCTCTGGTGTAGTCAAAGGTTCTTCTAAACTTTCTAATTTCTTTTTTTCATTATTGAAATTATCAAGCAAACTTTGTAAATCAGGTTCCAATATAGGCCAAAGTAACTGATCAATTCCAGTTATCTTAGCAATTTCAGTAGCACATTCTAAACTAGTATACTTCCCCTCTAACAAAGCATGATCTTTATGAGCAGACAAGACATTTATTTCATTTTCAAATAACTTAATTTCTTCTTCGTTAGTAATTCCAATTAAAGTGAATAACTTGGAAATATTAATTGTATTATCAGCTTTGTTTCTCAAAATATAACTACCTTCAATTGATAATATATAGTGTGATTCAACAATTTCTGGAATTGAACTGACATTATTCAATGCATTCGAATCTCTTTCATTTACTAGATCATGTTTGACATTTGAAAGAGTCTCATATAATGTTTTAGATAAGATTTTTTGTTCTTTTAATGAATCATATGGAAATGGAAACATGTTTAATTTTTCGAATAAGTTTCTTGATTATAGTATACGTGGTAGATATATGTATCGTCAAACAAATCAATATTAAAATTTATTCCTTACTTTGTAAATACCAGTTGGAAATAACGATTGTATCAAAATAAATCTTATTAAAAGTATAAAACTTGTGTTGTAATAATGTTGAACTGATGAAAAAGTTTGAGATTAAAAGTGGAAATAATTGACTTAAATATATTTTCTGGTTATTTAGTTTTACAAATTATTGTCCATTTGACGAAGATAATTAATTGTTTACTTTTTTTATTAATTCGTATGATATCGCGTTATATATATTAACCATTTTTACGATACACCTTGGTTTTATATGGATTTAGTTCTAGAGTTGTAATACATTGAGTTGTAATAGAATCAACCAGAGACCCAATTACTTTTTTGAAAATAAATTTACTTGCCGAGAAACCACCGTCTAATTGTATTTCTGATATCTGAGATTCATTCTGAATTTGTGGCATCTAGTTATGAACCATTCAAATAATAACCATAAACATAGCTTTCCATAATCATT
>JANIVQ010000036.1:0-111147 GCA_030555925.1 Insectozyma xiaguanensis | reverse complement strand
ACCCATGTGCAAAAAAAATGGCTTTTTTCCATGGAGTGCTCGCTCCCTGTAATAGGGGGCCTCATATATTAACCGTATAGAGGTATATAGTTAAATATATGTTGAATTAAGAAAAAAAAAAGAACGGCTTTTACTTACAAAATCGGGTTTTCAAATTAAATTTAATTGAATTCAACTTTTTTTTGACTTGTTTTTGTAGCAAAACAGTTATACACAAGTCTATTCAATGAAGTATAGAATCATCTTTGGTATACAAATTGATTGATGACATGTTATTCAACCAGGTTCTAACGATAATTTGTTAATCTATTTTAATAGTGTTATTTCAATAATTTGTAACTTATCAAAGAGTTTTGCAGTTTAATCAAAAATTGCAGCCTTAATGAAAAGATTTTCGAAATTTCAAAAATATGTAAAACAATGCTATCAATATTGTCAAATGCTACAATTAAAATACTGGTGTAATTTGACCTGGTCCAATGCAACCTAGTAAATTTGGTATGTAGTTGTGTCTATTATTGTCAAACTATACTAAATTAAAGTTGAAATAACATTGATACTTTCTAATTGATTTAGTTACTAAAGTTTCAAATTTGTAATGTAAAATCAAAGTTTAGAACGATGTTCATAATCTAAATTATAATCACGAATTCAAAGTAATATTAATATTTGTAATAATGCATTGAACATCAAAATAATTTTATTTAAACATTTACTTTTATAGTAAACATTAAGACTAGCTCTTTTAATTTGAGTTGTGTTTATTTCGTTTAACTTTAATGAAAAACATTTATTTGGGTGCAAAAAAATTTTTAAACTGGAATTTAATTTAATTTGAACTATTCAAACATGTTAAACTAATGCAATGCTTACAGAATGATTAATAATGAATGACTGATTACTGATAGAAGAGTCAATAATAGGAAAATTATATAAATAGAGACTATTATGTCCAACTTAGTAATATTGAAATATCGAATATCCCTACAAAAAACTCTAATACTACAAATAATCAAACTACAAATATTTCCACTCAGGCTTCACAAGTTCAACAAAATTTGCCAACTGTTGCTGGTCATTTTCTTACTCGAGGCATCATCGCTTGAACCATCGGATCACCAACATATTTAGCTCCAGCTTTTTTAGTAGCTCGCTGATTAAGATCTTTAAGATACTCTTTATCTACTGATTTATGAGGATGTATTGGTGTTACCCATGATTAACGTGTTTGTTTCGAAATAATATTAAAATCTCTACACGTTGATTTATTTTTATCAAAACGCGTAACGAGATTTAAATTTTTTTTTTTTTCAACTAGTTTCTTTTCAAACATGTTAGAAGGTAAATTTGATGAAAGTGCTTTATTAAAAAAGATTGTTGAATCAATTAAAGATTGTGTTAAATTGTGTAATTTCAATTGTACAGAACATGGTATTACAGTACAAGCAGTTGATGATTCAAGAGTTTTATTAGTATCATTATTGGTTGGACAAACAGCATTTACTGAATATAGATGTGATAGAGATATTACATTAGGTATTGATTTAGAAAGTTTCAGTAAGATTATAAAATGTGGTAACAATGAAGATTATTTAACCATTTTAGCTGAAGATTCACCAGATTCAGTAATGACAATATTTGAAGATCGTAAAAAGGAAAGAATTTCAGAATATAGTCTTAAATTAATGAATATTGATTCTGAATTTTTAAAAATTGATGATATGGATTATGATACCGTTGTTACAATGCCAAGTTCAGAATTTGCTAAAATAGTTAGAGATTTAAAAAATTTAAGTGAATCATTAAATATTATAGTTACAAAAGATTCAGTTAAATTTTCAAGTGAAGGTGATACAGGTTCAGGTTCAGTTATATTGAAACCTTATAATGATTTGGATAAACCAGAAGAAAGTATTAATGTTCATTTAGATAATCCTGTTGATTTAACATTTGGATCAAAATATTTAAGTGATATTATAAAAGCTTCAACATTATCAAATCAAATTACTATAAAATTGGCTGATAAAACACCAGCATTATTTGAATTTAAATTAGCTGCTGGTGGATATTTAAGATTTTATTTAGCTCCTAAATTTGATGATGATGAATAAATATGTATATTAAGAACTCTTTTTATCATACATTTCTTTACCCCATTTATATAAATAACTCTTTAATCGATCAGCTCTAATTAATCCACTTCTTAAATTTGATAAGTTTTTAATATATTCATGTTGTCTTTGTATACTAACTTGTAAATAATTTATCAATTCTTCTTTTACACCATCATCTTTTTGAATATTTTTTTGAAATTGTTCATACTTTTTTAAAGCTTTTGGTAATTTGAAAAAAGGATCTCCTTCATCATCACTTGAAGAATCAACAACTTTCCTTTCATCATTTAATTTATGATCATAATCTTTTAAACCTAAATTTTCTTCCAATAGATAAAACCAATCTTCACCATTTAAAACTTGTAATAGTTTATTTAACCAATTTAAATTGACTTGTTCAACTTCAATCAACTCAATCAATTCTGAACTCATCTTACTTAAAGTTTGAGATTTATAAGTTTTTGATATAGCAGGATGAGATATTATTTCAGATGGATGATTTAATGGTGATAATAAATCAATGATTCTTGATTTTTTAAAGATTTCAAATTCAAATTCATCATCTGAATCATCATCAAGTTTCCTTTTCCGTATGTTATCATTAGTTAATACTGTATAATCTTTATTGTTGTAGTTGACAATATTTGATTGTAATTTATGAAAGTTTGGTTCTGCCAGATCCATTAGTTTAAACCCACGGTTATAAGTTGGCAATGACTCATTATCCACTATGTCTTTCTCCTTGTGTAGTGCTTCTTTAAATTGAGATATAATCTCTAAAGATGTTGAATCCAACATTGATGGTTGAGATAAAAAAAAATCTGTTATCACACATTTTACAAACTACAACAGATCATACATTGATCAATAGAATTAAATTTTAACTATTCCCGGTAGAGATTGTACATTCAAGGCATTCTCTGTTTAATCAATTCAAATTGCAATACTCTACCATTTTCTAAATTTTATCAATTTTCCAGTGGCAACATGTCCGATATAGCTTATTTGCTAGTTTATAATTCACATAATGGATCAAGTCTAAGAATCCCCAAGCCAATTAGATTTCACAACTTGAATGAGTTTAAAAATTACCTTGGTCAAACATTTTCAATCGAATTGGATAATTTATTCATGTTAACTTCATTTGGATTGAAATTAAATTTTAATATAATTAATGAATTGAATGAGATTTTCATTTATGATAAAAGATTGTTTATAAAAGATGTGGAGAGGGTGGGGTTTAATGATAATTTGATTTTAAGGCCGAAGAAATCATCATTTACAGAGAATATGAATTTAAAATTGAATATAACCAATAATTTAAATATCAATAAGAATTGGTCAAGAAATATATGTCAAGAATGTTTGAAATTAGAAATTGAATGTAAAGAAATGATTAAAATTATAAATATAATCTTTAAATCTTTAAGTACAATATTTCAATTTTTAACAAATTTTATTCAAGATGCAAGTAAGAATTTCACAAGTTATTATAATCAAATAAAATTGATTAGTTATAAAACATTACATAAAAGTTGGGTTGAAAATTTTAAAAAGTTACAACAATTTCCAAATTTATCAATTGATAATAAGGGGATAAAATTGAGTCTGTATTTGAAAGAAGGACAATTACGAGAATATTCAAATTATATAGGTGAGAATTTACCATTATTGATGAAGAGATTAGATTCTTTAAATGATGTGATTGGAAGAGTTAATTCAGATAAGTTTCGTATAGATTCATTAATTGAAAAGCTTCGAAATGAATCAATTCAAAAATTTAAAAATGTAAATATTTCACAAATTATGAATAATGTGAATGATTTACTGAATAAATTGGTAAATTCAGATACATCAACTATTCATTCACTAACATCAGGGGAATTATTCAATTCCTCAATTGAAATTTACAACTACTACACTGACTTATTCAATTTTAAGCTGAATCTAATTAATGAATCATTTGGAATATTTCAATCAATTGCAGATTTACAAATGAAAATGGTTAATCAAAAGAATGATTTTAAAAAATTAATTGAAAATGAAACAATTGATAAGATTAAAAAATATGAAGATTATTTATCATTAACTATTGATCTACCATTAATATTTGGGTTTTTATTAGTTGAAAAACGAAGACAATTTGAATGGTTTGATTTTTACTCCAAAGGAATAATCAATAATGTAACTGAACAATTATCAACAATTATTGAACATGAGAAATTATTTCGTAATGTATGGAATAAGAAATTCGGTGGATTTATGATTATTTTAAATGAACCTTTGAATACTTCATTACCAAATATAGATGTTACATTTGTTAGTAACAAACAAGTTTATTTATCAAATTTTAAAATTGAACGTAAAGATATTGAAAATTATATCCCATTGTTGAATGATAATTTTGCAAAGATTATTGAAAAAAATTATAAAGATTTAATTAAATCAACAAATAATATGAAGATTTTAACTAAACGAATAACTTCATTGAGTACATTGACAGAACAAGAGTTGGAAAATTCAACAAATGAATTGAATTTGATATCTAATTTACAAAAGCATATTAATAGGTTGGAATATTTATTACATCAACAAGAAATGAAGAAATTATCAAGTTGGCCACCTGTATTGAAATTGGATAATGATCCGACGAAATTGTTGAATAAGAAACCAAGTTCAACAAAATCTCAAATATTGGATGCATCAACAATTGATAAACATATAGATAATATTAAATTGAAGAAGGAAAATATGGAATCGAGAAATCAAATGGAAAAGAAACAACAAGAATTTGATTTAATGAAGGAAAAATTGGATAGTGAAAACGAGAGAGTTAAAATTGAAAATTTAAAGTTGAAGAAAGAGATTGAAAAAAAGGATTCAGAGTCACATTCTAAAAATGATGAGATTGAAAAGTTGAGAAAAGAGTTACAACAAATGAAGGTGGAAAATGAACAATTACAGAATAAAAATAATGAATATGAAAATATCAACCGTCAATTGGAGAGTGAAAAAATATCCATTCAAAAAGAATCCATCTCCTCAATTAATAATATTCAATCTCAAAACATCTCCAATTATAGTCAAATTTTAAAATGTATGGGATTATTATTAGTCTTTGAAGATGGAGGGTACAAAATCAAACGTGTCAAAGGGTTAAAAAAGAAGACAGATGAGGATTTGGATCAAACTATAAATGATATACCACAAGAACTCACCAATTATGAATTTTTCTATTCAGCTATAAATAAACGGTTTCAAGATGTTGAAAATTTCGCTAAACAACAAATGAAGGAAAATAAAAAGTTAAAAGACATTGTAAATAAGATTTAATTATAAAACAAGTATGAAATACTTTCACCATTATGTAATCTTCTTATTGATTCTGCCAAAGTTGGACTTATATCCAACATTTCAATCTTTGAACATTGTTGTAATTTATCTTTAATAGGTAATGAATTTGTACATATTACTTTATCTAATTTTGATGCATTTAATTTCTCAATTGCATTACTACTGAATATCCCATGAGTTATAATACATACAACTTTATTTGCATTATTTTCTAATAGGATTTCAGCAGCTTTACATAAAGTTCCACAAGTATCAGCTATATCATCAATTAAAATTGCAATTTTATCTTTGACATCCCCCACTAGAACCATTTTACTAACTTCATTTGCCTTTTGACGTTCTTTATGAATTAAAGCAAATTGAACATCTAATTTATCAGCTATACCAGCAACACGTTTTGCACCTCCAGCATCAGGACTAACTATGATAATATCTTCTTTTGAATAATTTTCTTTAATGTATCGTAACATAATTGGTTCAGCATATAAATTATCTACTGGAATACGGAAAAATCCTTGGATTTGACTTGCATGAAGATCCATAGTTATAATATGATTACATCCAGCAACTTGTAATAAATTTGCAATCAATTTTGCTGTGATTGGTGCTCGACTTTTATCTTTCTTATCTTGTCTTGCATAGGGGAAATTGGGGATAACGGCAGTGATACGTCTTGCTGATGCAACTTTACATGCATTAATCATGAGTAATAATTCCATTAGATAATCATTGATTTTATTTGAATCACATCCTGTTTGGATTATATATACATCTTCATCACGTACGGATTCTCCAATTGCAACTGCAGTTTCTTGGTTTGTATATTGGAATGCACCAACTCTTGCACATTTTATACCTAGTTGATTTGAGATTTGTTCACATAATTCAACGTGGGAATTCCCAGCTATTAATTTAATACTATTTTGTGACCTGCCGTGCATGAGATGAAGATTTTTTAATTTTAGCTACCATGTGGTTAAAAGAAATTGAGAGATATGATTCTAATATGATTTATAATTTACTTTTCAGTTTCTCTAAATCTATGATATATTTAGCTTCACGTTGACCTGAAAACCAACCACCATGAGCGCATCCATTACTTGAACCGTCGATGGTCTCAGCACCAGCAAATCTTATATTCCCGTGTCCTAGGATAAACGGTTCAACAATCTTTGATGAATCAATTGTGTTTAACATTGTAGATCCATAAGCACCTCTGACCAACGGATCATTATTCCAAGTAGTATTGAATACTTGAATTGGACTTTTTACTCTGGTACTAATTTTTTCAATCAATGGTTTGAATAATTTCCATATTTCATCTTTTGATAACGTTTCGATATGTTTGGATAATGGGTTCTGTGTCAATGCAACCAATGATGGCTTATTATTCAATGCTTGATAGTTGATTAAAATAGTTGGGTTTGACCATGGCGTAAATTCATTTTGTGATTTATTTGAATCTGCAAGTATATAAAATCTTTCAACATCAGCTGGCCAAAAACATGAATCAAATTCAAATACAACTTTACCTAATGAACCATATTGACAATATGGTAATACTTTTTGAATATGCGTAGGAATTTCAGGTATCCATTTGGTATAATAAGGATCTGAATTTGTAAGTTGAAGTAATGTCTGTGGGATCGTTGAAATTAAGTAATTACAAGTATATTGTTGACCATTTTTACATTTAATTTTAATATCCGAATTTGTATAATCAATTTCAGATACGTGACTTGATAATTTGATATTATTTTTAATATATGATTGTGGTAATTCTTTCAACTCATTATTGAAAACATTCTTATACCCATTCAATACAAAGATATTCCTACCCATATGTTCATCACGATGGAATGTATATTTCCCACTTAAATTTTCCCAATTTTCTCCATGCCATAATTCAGCCCACATACGAACTACTTCAACACTTAAATCAATTTGCTCTTGAGTTAACCTTGATTTATACTTGTTGATATATTCATAACACAACTCTTTTAATGAAATGTCCTTCTTATTCAGATCTGCATATACCAAATTGAAATATGTCATTAATTCATTTACAACAGCTTCAAATTTCCAACTTTCAATATTACCATTTGAATTTAAATATTGACATTTCCCATCATCATAATAATATTTTGTTGAATTATTTTGAGCTTTCTCATATAATGGATTATGTAACCCATCATGAAACCAAGAAGCTCCTAAATCATAATAATTTCCATTTGATTCAATTGTATGTAACCTTCCACCTAATCTATCTCTACTCTCCAACACTAATGTGTTTTCAATCCCATTATTATATAAATCTATGGCTGATTTGATCCCTGATATACCACCACCAATTATAATAACCTTGTAATGCATTGGTAAGTTTAAAAATTGAAAATCGCATTCTATATATATCTTTTGCGCATTTCCTAATTTGTCTTACGCGCAACATCGATAACGGAAAATGAACCCCATTTGAAAAGAAGGACAAAAAGGTATGAAGATAGAAATTCGTGAGTTGATTATTTAATGAAGGGTCTAATGAATTTGTAGACCAGTTTAATGGTGAAATCTGGTAGTAAATATAGATTGTAAACCAAACAATAAAATTTCGAATAGACTTGGATTTTTGTTCAATTCATTTTGCATCTAAATTGCTTGTAACCAGTTATGTTTTAATATCACCAGTATTTCTGAAATATTTGACCAGATGTCCATATAATGATTTAAAAACTTCAAAATCATTATCAGTGATTTATGTTATTTTGCAACATCTCATGATCATCTTTCCAGCTGAATTTCACTCCTCCAGATAGCCATAATGTATACCATAGCTATCATTAGTTAGGATCGATTAACGCAGGTGGAATAATTTACAATCTGAACTTTTGATGACAGTCATGGTAAACTAAAAAATCAAATATCTTAACAATCAATTTTGATTTGAATACAAGAAATATTCTCAAAACAAGATTGCAACCAATAACAAAGAGTACTCTACAGTAATGAACTACTTTAAATTGTTGATCCAAAAATGCCAGCAAACTTTATTGAAAGATATATGTTAAATATTTGGTGAATATTCAAAATCAACTTGATCAATGACATTTTTGGCGTATGAACATGTAATTTGAAGAAACTTAACTTGAGCAAATAGAAGATCCTGATCACAGATGCAAGAATATTAAAACTTTAGAACCTCCATTTCATTAAGGTATTATGGATCAACAATAATAATAGAAAAGCAAATCAATTTTTTAATTTAGTTAAATGGCATCAAAACGGCTGTGATGTTCAAGTGATCACTTAAAGACCACCTTAATCTGATTAAACTAAGGCTAATACCTAATTCTTTATAATTGTGTTTACGTAAATTTTAGATGCAATTATATATCTTCTATACAATTATTTAACCCTACCAATTCACCAACCAATGTGATATACTCTTGTATAAATGAATTAAACACATACCAAGTACCAAATGTAGTTTCACCTTGATCTTTCTCTTGTTGCTTCAAAAAAATGTATTTCAAAATATCATTAAATGTAAATGATATGAAATTGTTATAAATTAAGATTGGAAATTTTTTAATTTCATCATTTAATAATCTTGAATCAATCAATTGTATAAATGATGAGATTTTAAATAATTCAAACAGTGATAATACTAAATTTGATTTTTGAGTTGTTGTAGTCAGTGAATTTAAAAAATTTAATAAATCAATTTTAAAAAATTTATCAAATATATCAATTTGTTCAACTATGAATTTCATAGATATAGATTGTTGGATTTGAGTATTCATTTCTAAATCATAATTAAATCCAAGTAATGTATAAACTAAGTCATTAGTTAATAAATCATTTTTGAAATTAAAATTATAATCAAATAAATCTTGGGTATCAATATTTGAATTTAAAAATTGTTGAATATCAAAACACATAAGTGATGAATTATCATCTTTATTTAAAAGTTTAATAAATGTAATTAATAAATCATTTAAATTTAATAATTTCTTTAATGTAATTAAAAAGATTGTTGAATTTGTAATTGGAAATTGATCATTGTTAATTTTCTCATTAAAATGATTAATAACATATAAGATATTAATTCTTAAATTTTTTAAAAAATTAACATTTGTTGATGATTTAATTAATAATAAGAATGGTAAGATTTCAACCAAGATTATGAAATATAATTTTAAATCAATTTTTGGACCAGATAAATTATCAATTAAATTTGAGATGTTTGTTAATAATTGTTCTGAAGATAATAAATTCTCATTTACAAGACATATATCAATGATTTTATTCTGATCAATTGTTGTTGAATTATAAATTTGTCCAAGTTTTGTAGTATACCAATTATTACCATTTATAATAGTGAAATTATCCAATGGATATTTGAGGAAAGGTTTTATAAATGATAAATTTGGTGATACAATTGGGATATCATGTTTGATCAACTTTTTAACTTTCTTCTTTTTAACTGGTACAAATGGATTTGTTTCACTGTTGAAAATTTCATTTAATTCATTTAATTCATTTTCATCACAAAGAGACTTGATATCACCATGAACAATGTTTGAATTCCATATGACTCCAAGATAATGATATTTACTCTCACCACGACTACCCAATCTTTTAATTAATAAATTTGGATAAATTAATTTAATCAATTTCCCTAATTTACTTTGTCCTAAGATCAATTTCTGTTGTTCAAATGTTGAATTTGTTGAACTTGGATAAATGGAAATCAATTTCTGACAAACTATATAATATATCTTGTATATTGATAATCTCGGGATTGAATAATTAACTGGATCATCTAATTCAGATACATTTAATTGAATTATAATATCATATAATATTTTAATTGCTAAAAAGCTTCTTAACAATTCATGGTAATTTATATTTATAGATTTCTCAACATTTAATGGATGTTTAAATTTATCAAGAATGAAATTGAAGATATTTGTAATATTAGTTTGATCACCAACAATTTCAGTTGTATCAATTTTCCTTCCTGATTCAAAATTTGTTGTTTCATTATATAATAAATTATAAAAATCATCCAATACATAAGGTGAATCAATTTTAAGTAAAACATTTAATAAAAAAGTATTTATATTTGATCCATCAACTTTTGATAATTGATTTTTTAAATCTTGTAATACAATTTCACTTGCAGTTTGAGATTTTTCAGCAAGGTTGAATAAGGTTAAGTGTGAAGATATTGATAAGTTATTTCTTTGATGTTGTCGTACCGGTTGTTGACCAGCAACAATCTCGGGAAATTTATACGGTTCATGTATTGGTGGATATGTGAATAATGGGGGTGTATAATAATTAGTTAATAAAGGTGGTGGAGGTGGTTGAAACAACTTGGGAGAATTTAAATCATGATTTGAATTTGTACGTTTCAAAGGTGAGGTTCTAGAAGATGTTGAAGATCTAGTTGAAAATGGAATTGGGAATGAGTATGAAGTTGAAGGTGTCAGTTCAGGTTCAATATGTTTCTGATATGGTGGGAAAGTAAAACTTGTTTCATGATGTAAAGTAGCTGGAGCTGATTGTGGTTGTGCTTGAGGTTGGAAATAATAACTTTGATTCAGTATTGAAGATTTCTGTCGTTTATGTGTTTTATTAGGATCTTGATTTGACATTTGATCAATAGATACATGAATAAAGTATATGCTAGAATAAAGTAATGACGTGAATTAAAAAATGCAAACTAATGATATGCTAAGATGAGTGGTGATGGTGGTAGTGACTGATGGTGATGACTGGTGGGAGATCGAGATGGAAAAGGGTATAATATAAATGTGATAATAAGTTTGATCTGATCTGTAAAAATATTTAAATTTCCCACCCACACAAAAATAAAAAATAAAAATAAAATTAAAATAAAAATAAAAACAAATATTTTTTTTTTATTTTCCCCTGAATATAATGATAATGATTTATCCAGTTGATATGATATCAATTTATGATCTTAGTGTTATATATTGAATGAAACCTCTAATTGACAAGATCTTAGCTCTCAGATCTAGACACTATGAATATATAAAATATAAATGGTTTGTTAATGTAATGTTGTGTAATGTATATATTATATTTAAAACCACAATATAAATCAATTGAAAATATTTCTTAATTTATCTTATGATATATATACAGATTTATATATGCATGTATGTGACTTGCATTGTAGTAATCATGTTATTCCCACCACCTCATAGTCATTGAGAAAAGCTTAAATTTTGATTAAATCTGCAGTTGGTCATTATACATACATACTTACAATTTATTGTATTGTCAACTATAGATCTTTTAAATTAATAAAAATTATCTTACTGTTGTCAATATTAACCCTGTCAATCAATTGATCAGCAGTACAATCAACATATCAACTTCATAGTTCATTGAATCTAGAGATTAAAGATTATGTTTCAAGTTTGAATGAATAATAATAATCTGCACCAGGGGGAAAATTAAAAATTAAAAATAAAAATAAACGAAAAAAAAAAAAACGATGAGAAAAATAGCGGGATATTTATACGGTAATAATTTCGCGTTGCACCCTGAATCTCTTAGCCCCATTCACCGGTCATACACAATCTTACTTGAGTTTGTAATCTGAGATCTAGAATGTTGTACGTAGATAAGAGGTTATAGTCCTTTCTGATTATATCTTTTTTGTAATTACGAGAGTAGACCATAAAATTAAACTTTCCCCATTATTACACAAAATCGAGAAATTAATTAATCTAAGTGGTGGTGCTGATTAAATGTTTGTATCATCCTATTTGTTAACTGTACTAATTGAGTAAAAAATTAAACTTTACACTTTTTGTTCCCCTAATTCATAACCCAACAGAGATTATAGATCACAAAACTTTATATTCATATATAATATTTATTTTTAAGGTCCTACAATTTAGCATTATTCAATAATCCTTTGACCAAGATATCTTGCATTTGGTTTGCACTATCAACAAGGTACCATTTCAAATGGTTAGATTTTAATCCATTACCTTTCTTACATGAGATATGAACATGTAACCAATCATTGTTGATTAAGTAAGCTAAACCGAAACCATCATCAATGACTTGTGACCAACCCCAAGATTGGAAATATTCTGATGGAACTTGACTTGATGAGATATACCAAGTTTGAGAGTAACTGAAAATTGGATCAGTGAAAATTTCTGGTACTGGTTCATTTGGTTTCAATTGTTGTTTTAATCCAAAGAAATGTCTATCAACACCTAAACCATCACTAGCAGCTAATAAATAATTGACATGTTGTTTACATGCAGCTTGGAATGTAGCAACTTTATCTTCAATTGATGAATTTGGATTTGTCCATGTTTCAACAAATTGTTTCAGTTCATTACTAACTGTTCTACCTGTTTCTGTTCTACCTTTTAAAAATTTACGTGTAGCAGCAGATTCATAAGTTGGTCTAATCTTACCAGTATATTTATAATAAGCCAATTGCATCAACATTTGAACATATGCATCTGGTGATACTTTAAATTTTTTAATTAATCCTTTACCATAACCATAATGTTGAAAGATTTCTTCATCATGAGCACCAATTGTTTGATCAAATTTAACCTTTGCATCTTCAATATTTGCTCTTGTAGTTGGATTAATATCAAAATAAAGTTGATCAGCTTTACCAAATAATGGTTTACTACTTGAAACTTCTTCAACTAAACTTGTTGGATCTTCATTTTGAATTTTTGATAAAACAGTATTATTCAATTGAACAGTTGGAGTTGCATCCATTCTTGAATGTTCACCAAGAAAACCAGAATTACCATTTGCACTGACAAAAAATTCCAATGGTTTATCAAACCATCTATTTTGTCCATCTCCGTGCCAACAATTTTTTGATTTTTCTTCAATTGTAACTGGTAAATTATCATCCAAACAGATTACAAAACTTGAAGCAAAAATTGATTCTAATGAAGCTTGATTGATTGGTGATTTAATCAAATTTTGATATGCACTTAAAAATTCATCTCTATTTAATGAAGTTAAAGCACCAAGACCAATACCTTTTCCAGTTGGATCATTTTTAATTTGTTGTAAATATTGATAAATTTCACCTTTAGTTAAACTTTGTTGACCATTATGAGTTGGAACTTTATAAAAATTGTTTTTATAAATTACAAGGAAATATTTATGTAATTGTCCATCATAATGTTGAGTAATATCTGATCCTTCAGCTGGTACTCTTGAGTTATTAAACATATATCTGAATGCATTCATACAATATGGATTACCTTTGATAATTTCTGGATTCAAAGTTTCTTGTTGTACTTGTTCCATAAATTCAATTGTATAATAAGCTAATAATGATGCTTTTAATAATTGATCTTCTCCAATAGCATTTTTTAAATCTTTATGACTGAAGAAATATGAAACATATGGAACAACTGGGTCTCTATATGACATATAAGCATAATCATCCCAATACTCAGCTAACCAATTATCTTTACCTTCTTTAAATTCATTTAATCTTTGTTGTAATATTTCACCTTGACCACCTGGTTTGATAAAGTCTTGTACTTTACTGGTAGTTTCTTCCAATTGGGACTTAGTCAAAAATGGTTCAATAGATTTCAAATATTTATCACTAGTACTTTTCAAATCAGGGACTGGTAATTTAGGTAATTGACTTTGATATTTAAATAAATCACCTTTTGCAACTGATGATGAAAATGGTTTTAAAATAGGCATTGTAATATTCTTATTTGATTTCAATACTTGTTGACTCAACTTAAACATTGAAAAGATACCTTTTACAATAGGAAAAGAATGTTGTATAAATAAAAATAAATGAAAATATGAAAATATAAATATGAAAAATTCAACAAAAAAATAACTGTGAAATCTGGAGTTAGAGATAGAAACAAAAGTTTATAATTAATTGGAAACATTGCGTACAATGATGCCACTATTTAGAGCCAATCTTCCATACATGGTTATTAACAATTACATTTACATCTATACTCTCATTTTGTATTGAATATAATTGGTTGACCGATCAAATAATATTTTATTAGCCTATGATTATTTTGTGGGGCACATTCTGTTGAAACCGTGTACACGACTTTGTACCACGGTTAATGAATAAAAGTTTAAAACCACGGCCCCAAAATTTATTTACGAATATTATTAACCGGATTAATTGTACCTTTTCTACATCTTCAACCGATGGTAACATCATCAATGATTTGATTAACCATGTATATTCTACTTGTTTATACCGTGGTTTTGATCGTTAAATATTACTGTTTTGTTCGGAATTATTATATTCTCTTACCATAACGTTGAAACTGACCTAACATTGCGTGAATGGATTGGAACTTTATCAACGTGATGAATGGAATTGCAGTCTTAATTAAGGTTCAGATCTAAGTTGAGACTAGTAAATCAAATATAATCTAAATTATTAACTCCCTGATCAATTTTCTCAAAATTTTACCAAATTTGCAACCATTTTCATTTTCAAAATAGAACTGTTTCTAGAAAAGTCTACTTTATTTTCATATTACATATATTACATTATACAATTCATCTTTTTATAAAATGGGTTGATCTCGATGGGTTTAAATGAGCATTTGGAATATGTGTATAATAATCATTATATACATAATCAACTTGATAATCTGAATTAACCACACTATTATACCTTGGCAATTCATTATTTAATTTCATAATTTTATTATTCATTCTTCTAGTTTTGAATTTCTTCACCTCACATGTAATTATAATCATTAATACAATAATTATTACAAACACAATTGGAATCAATACACTAGCTAATGAATGATCTTGGTACATGAGAGAAAATTTTCATCCATGATGAGAGTTTTATATTGTTGTGTTGCATAATTTCGCAACCATTTATTAGAAGATTTTTTAGGAAAGTTTATATTAAATATACGAGGAGGTAGCTAAATACTGAACCAGCTGCTAAACCAACACTTAAAAATACAGTTGTAAACCCACCAGCTGCTTCTTTTTCATCATCTGAATCACAATAATCTCCAACAATCATGAATGATGAAGTACACAACTGTCCATTTGATAATCCAAATAAAAATTGTAATGAGATATACCATAAGTCACTATTTATAATTGGTGACTGATGAATGTTACATGTTAAAAATAATGGGATAAAGATTAATCTTGCTATTGAATAAATTATTAATTTTTTTGGATTTTTAATTAGGAAATGTAAACTTGGATATCCACATAATAATCTACCTAATAAATCACCAAGATTCCAAATGAGATAAATGAATGGGATATAAATATTTTTACTGAAGAATTTATATTCCAGTTGGCTGTTTGTTGATTCAACAATTGATGCAAATACTGGGAAGATTAATGTGATTGAAAATGTAAAGAAGATAGTCATTACAATTAATTTCAATTTTGACCATAATTGTCCAAATGGTACAAACACTTTTTGTTCATGAACTGTTTCTTCTTCCATAATTTCATTTAACCTCTGATATGCTATCTTCTCTTTATAATGAGTTGTTAAATATAACAAACCAATAACTATCATGGATAATAAACTTGCAGTTATATAATATATGAAAACACCAAAATTCTTTTCAACTTTTGAATTTAATGAATGTTCACCAACTAATAATATACTAATAATCAAAGCACATGATGGTAATACTCCAGCAATGGCTTGTCCCACCATCACCCCATTTGCATACATACTCCCCATGACATTTGCAATTGCCATGGTCCCATTTTGAGCTAAACATGTACCACAAGCAGATAAAAACACCATAAACATTAAAATGATAAAAAAGAATAAATCAGATAGATTTATGATAAAGTTAACAATACATGAAAAAGCCATGAATATGAAAATAACAAATGTAAGGTAAAAACCAATTTGAATTCTAAAATTATAATTTATATTTGTTTGATTTTGTGATAAATAGTAGTTGTATAACGTCGATGTCAATGTAGATATAGTCATCATTGTAGATGAATAGATTTTGATCAATTTAGGTGAGTTGATAAATCTGTCACCATAATATGCCGATGCTGAAAGGAAACAATTCCATGGCCATAATAATCCAATTCCAATAATTGTGAATGTAATATATTTCAATGTTGATAATTTTAATTCAAATTTAGAAACTTTGAATATTATCGGATCATTGATATATGAAAATTGAGAATCGGTTGACTCATGATTAATGGTCATATCTTCAAGTGGGAAAGAAATGATGAGTTGATTTTCGCGTATCTTATCAACAAATAACATAGAAAAAGTATACAACGTGATCAAAACTTAGAATACAGAATCTGCTGAATTCTATATAAAAGTGTTAAACGTGAAAATTTCGATTTAACGAGAATGGACGAGGTTTAAGTTAGTTAACTAGAATCTATTCATTTCTCGTTGTGAACTACTAGTTTCTAAGTCTCATTTTTCCAACTTCAATTTTCATTTTTCTCCATATTACATCAATATGTCTTCAATGGATACATTTGCATCTGTAGGTAAAGCCACGCTCAAGGGGATAGGTCGTGGTAGTAAAGCAGTTGGGAAAGCAGGTGTTCGAACTTATAAACAAAACGAAGCAAAAAGAAAAGGTACAACTTATGTTGATCCATATGCTGACAAGGATAAAGAAAAAGAACCTGAAACAATTGAAAATCAAAGAGAATCAAAATATGGTGAATATGTTCCACAAGCTCCGTTACCTTCAAAAGAACAATTACAAAGTTATCAAGCTCCACCAAAAAGAAATGTAGATACATTTGCTGTTCCGAAAAAGGGTGAATCATCAAAATATCAAAAACCTCAGAATCTACAGAATAGTCACCCTCAATATCAACAACCAGTGGATCAATATGGCCAACCGCAAGGGCAGAATCAACAGAATCAACAGTATCAACAGTATCAACAGAATCAACAGTATCAACAGAACCAACAGTATCAACAAAATCAACAAAATCAACAGTATCAACAAAATCAACAAAATCAACAGTATCAACAGAATCAACAGCAAAATCAACAGTATCAACAACCAGGTCAAAATCAAACTTATCAACAACCAGCGAATCAGTATGGACAACAACAACCTCAAGTTCAACATTCTCAATCGTATCAGCAACCATTGAATCAATATGGGCAACCACCTCAGGGACATAATCAACCTTATCAACAACCAGCTCAATATGGACAACAACAACCACAGCCCCTTCAACAAACACCAATTCAACAACAAACACCAGTTCAACAACCAATTCAACATGAACCACCTTCTGCGTATGGCCAAACACCGATTCAACAACAACCATATGGCCAACCACCAGTTCAACAACAACCACCAGTTCAACAACAACCACCAGTTCAACAACAACCATCAGTTCAACAACAACCACCTACTGGTTATGGACAACCACAACAATCTGCTCCACCTTTTAATCCTCCACAAGAACAGAGTTATGATTCCAGTCAAGTTCCTCCGCCTTACTCAGTTCAGGCTGCACAAAACTCAACCCCACTGTTAAATGATCAATTAAATCAACAATTACAACAACAATTTGGTAGTCAACCTAATCCACCACAAAGAAACACTTTGCAACCACCTTCATTACCAACTCGTGGTTCTTCAACATCTACAATTTCACAACCTTCAATTTCACAACCAGCAATTGTACAAGAGATTTCTGAACCGGTGTATAAACCAGCTCCTGATCCAACATCATTTGCTCCACCACCTAGAAGAAATGATTTCCCAGCTTCTAAAATTAAACCACCACCAACTCCACAACGTTCAAATACTTCACTTACACCTCAAACTTCCCAAACTTCTACTTCATTTTCGCAACCTACTCAAATTGATATAAATCAATTTGCTCCACCACCGAAAGTTTATAGAAAACCAGATGAATCAAAGGAAAAACTTCAAGTTTATAAAAAACCAGATGAATCAAAAGAAAAACCTCAAGTTTATAAAAAACCAGATGAATCAAAGGAAAAACCGAAAGTTAAACCACCAAAGCCAAAAAAATTACAAACTCATGAAGAAGATTATACAGCTCCTCCTAAACCACCACGTCCAGATGAAGAAGATTATACAGCACCACCTAAACCAGTACGTCCAGATGAAGAAGATTATACAGCACCTCCAAAACCTCAACGTCCAATTGAAGGTACACCACCACCAATGCCACAAAGAAAACCACAAGTGATTAAAAAACCACCACCAAAACCTACCAAAAAACCAACAAATCCAGATTTGAATTCTAATTCAGTTTCTGAGGAATTGAACAATTTATTTCTTAAACCTAAACCTGTTAAACCTGTTAAACCTGTTGTTGCATCACCGCCACCAGTTCCAAAACCTAGAAATTATACTAGAACAAAAGTTACAGTTCCTTCACAACCTCCTGATATAGATTTAGAATTAGATACAAAATGGTATACAAAGAATGGGGCATTACCAAAATCATTAACAGGTTTAAACTATCAAAGTTCAACTTCATCAACTGGTTTAGAAAATACTAAAATTGTTACTGTTAGATTTAAAGATTTATCAATTGTCTCATATAAATTTACATGGGGTCTTCAAGATGTGAATGTTTCAATTGATAAATTTGTTCCATCACCATTTTATAATCCACCTACAAAGCAAGAATTAATTTCAAATAGTGATAAATTTGGTGAATATATTAAATCTTGGTGTATACATCATAAAGGAAAGACTGTTGGTAGAGGTGAATGTTGGGATTTGGCTAAAGAAGCATTACAGAAATCATGTGGTAGTCATGCATTTATATCAACATATTATCATCATGGATTCCCAATTTTACAAATCAGTAATGATGGAAGTGGTATTCAATTTTTAAGTCCACAATTAGATGAAGTAAGACGTGGAGATATCTTACAATTTAAATCATGTACATTTTATCATAATGGTGTGACTCAAACTGTTGGTGCACCAGATCATACTTCGGTGGTGATTGAAAATACTGGTGAAAAATTATTAGTTCTTGAACAGAATGTGAATAATGTTAGAAAAGTCGTTGATGGTGAATATATCTTGAAGAATTTAACAAAAGGGGAAGTAACTGTTTATAGACCTATGCCAATTGAATGGGCAGAATAAATGCGATGCGAAAATATTCTCTATGACTGCACCATCACTATCTACATACCAAGACGATTCAACGTTTTATGATAAATATCAATCTGAGATATCCAGAATACATTTAGAACCTGGTCCATTGATTCCAGCTATTATAGAATATTATTCTTTAGTTGAGTTGGTGGAATATTTAGAAAAGACAAATTTTGATAAAATAACATTACAATTCCCAGATAAGTTAATCTGTGATAGTTCATACATTGTTCAATATTTACAACTGAAGCTTGATCGAAAGTTTTGGGTTCTTGCAGATACATCATATTCTTCATGTTGTATTGATGAAGTTGCAGCTGAACATGTACAAGCAAATTTATTAATCCATTTTGGTGATGCATGTTTAAATGAAGTTGAAATGGATTGTTGTTATATATTTGGGAAACCTAAATTGGATATAGATTTGATTGTTGATGAGGTGAAGAAAATGGATAATGTTTTATTAATGGCAGATGCACCATATACATATTTATTACCAAAGATTAAAGAGAAGGTGAATGTTGAAATTGCTGATTTGATTAAACCAAAGTCGGAAATTATTGGATATCAGCCAACCCCTCAGAAATTTGTTAAGTTTAATCGATCTTTACCTATGGAAGATACTTCAGGGTATAACCTATTTCATATAACTGTACCTGAAGCACCGAGATTATTACAATTAGCTACTCAATTTAACTCAGTAACTACGTTTGATCCAGTAACAAAAGAAGTTGGCAAAGGCCCATATCCAAATTTAATGAAAAGGTATAGACTTGTCCATATTGCAAGAACAGCTGGAACTATTGGGATATTGATAAATACATTATCATTGAATAATACAAAGAAGTTGATCAACATGATTCAGCATAGAATTAAAGAAGCTGGGAAGAAATCATATCTCTTTGTTGTTGGTAAACCAAATGTTGCAAAATTGGCAAATTTTGAAAATATCGATATATGGTGTATCCTTGGATGTGATCACCAAGGTATTATTATTGATCAAGTGAGTGAGTTTTACAAACCTATAATCACACCGTATGAGTTATTACTCGGTTTAGGTAATGATTGGACTGGGAAATGGATAACTGATTATAAAACTGTAATCAATGAATATGAATCTGAAGTTGTAGAAGAACAAGATGACACTCCTGAATTTGATCCTGTCACTGGTAGGTTAATAAGTACCTCACGTCCATTAATAAACTCATCAATTAATGATTCTACAGATTTACAACGATTTTCAAATTCAGTTACAATCAAAGATACTGTTAGTACAGCTGCTATTCATTTACAAAATAGACAATGGACAGGTTTAGGATCAGATTATACTCCAGAAGAAGAAGGTGCAAAATTGGAACAAGGTAGAGCTGGGATTGCGCGAAATTATCATCCTGATTTATAGAAAAAATATCATGAAATCCATCGACCATTTGGTCCAACATTGGAATGTAGTTTTACTATTGCTAGCTATACTATTTAAATCATATCTATTTTTGATAATTGGTTTAATTATTAAATTGATTTATACTTATTCAATTAAGTATAATTTACCTGATTCTTGGGAACAACTTGGAGAAAATGATATTTGTTTGATTACTGGTGGTTCAAACGGTTTAGGTTTGGATATTGTTAGAAAGTTGAACGAGAGAAAGGTTACAGTTTACAATTTTGATATCACACCAGGAGGTGGGAATTATATAAAATGTAATATTGGAAATGAAAAGGAATTGGAATATGAATTGAATAAATTGATAGTTTTTTTGAATGCTGAGAATAAACATATCAGTTTGGTTATTAATAATGCTGGGATTAGAGATAATCGACCATTGATTGAGTTACCACCGGATAGGGTACATGATATCGTGAATATAAATATGTTATCCCAAATTTGGATACTACAGAAAGTACTTAATAATCATTTGGAAAATTATCAAGATAGAAAATTGTTTATTGTGAATGTGAGTTCGGTATTAGGGTGTTTTGCACCAAAGAATTTATCAGTTTATTGTGGGTCGAAAGCTGCTTCAATACAGATTCATGAGTCTCTAGTTCAAGAGTTTAAACAGTATGAAAAGATACGTTTTCTTTTATTAACCACTGGACAATTGGACACTGCAATGTTTAAAGATGTGGAACCTACAAGACAATGGTTTGCACCAATTGTGAAATCCAAACACTTATCAAAATTGATTGTGGATAAGATTGACACAGGATCAAATGGGATTATTTGTGAACCATTTTATGCAAACTTTCTCCCTGGAGTCAGATGCTTTCCAATTTGGTTTCAAGACTTTTGTAGATATATATCAGAAATAGATGATAAAATTAAATAACTATTTAACTAATTTTAAAAACTCTTCTTGATTGAAGAACCCAATCACGTCAAAGAACTTGTTGAATGGTATTTGAGTAGTTTTCTCATTGATTGAGATATTTAATATTGGATCGTATTTTGTTGTCCAAGTCTTGACTGTCAACTTTTCGTTACCTTTATACCCGATGTATTTAACATTCTTGTTGTTGTAATCTAAGTACCAGATGACTACGTTCAACAATCCATAAGATAAACAACTAATCAAAGTGATTGTGAAAATTTGGTGGAATTGGAATTTTCTATCAGCTAAGAATAATAAACCAGCAATTAACACTTGTAATAACCCAAGTCCCAATTTCAAATCCTTCAATTTGAATGACTCTTCATACCCTAATCTTTGGAACACAGCACCTAAATGTTCATCTGTGGTGTTTAACAACTCCTTTGTTGAATTCAAATTTGTCTTTTTCATTGTAGTGTAAAATAATCACGTGGATCAACATGAAGAACAAGAAGAACCAAGTATCATTAAACCATTTGCTAAATTTCAAATATCAAGAGGAACGACCACAACCTGTTTATAAACGGAGGAATTATGTAAAGAAGACTCAACTTACAGGGATGAAGTTTATCAATGTGAATTACAAGTTTATTGTTGATCATCGGAAACAATACAAAGTTGATCCAAATATCCCATTGGATCTACAAGATATCATTCAAATCATTGTACCCAAAGGTCAAGCATGTCCGATATGTTTATCTGATGAGTTGGTTGCACCAAGAATGATTACCTCATGTGGACATATTATCTGTTTGAAATGTGTACTATCATTGTTAGATACTCAAATTCCTGATAATCAGAAAAAGCAAAGTACAGCAGTGGTTGAGAAGTATAAAGAATGTCCATTATGTTTTTCAATAATTAGAAAACATGAATTGAAACCTGTATTTATAAATGACGTGGATGAAAGGTTTGAAGTTCCAAAGATTCATGATGAAGTGGTGTTGAATTTGATGATTAAGAATACTTTGGCATTACCAAAGAAGTTAGCATTTACAAGAATTCCAGATATAAAGCAAGTGGAGTTTTTACCATATGTACGTGTTTTGAAAGGTGATTTAGATTATATTGTGGAAATGTATGAATCTGAGAAGAAACAGGTTTTAGATCAATATAATGAGGAGAAGCAGGTTTATGGGGATGATATCACCTTGGTTAATAATACAATTAAACATATAGATTTGGAAATTGAATCATGGAAACAATCTGTACATCCAATTGAGGAGACTGTCGATGATGAATCTGGGGGTGTATACTATTTTTTTCAAACTGGGTTCAATGCTGGTTATTATGTTCTATCCCCATTTGATATGAAAGTTTTGAAAAGTACTTATTTAGAATATTCCAATCTACCATCAACAATTATAGCCAAGATTGAATCAATAAAGTACGAAGAACTAACTTCTGAGATGATAAAGAAGTATAAATATCTAAATCACATCCCTTTGGGTACACAAATTGGATTTTTAGAATGTAATTGGAGTAATAATGAATTTATAAACAAAGATACCTGGAATTTATACAAAGATGATTTACAAAAGAGATCTAAAAATGCTAGTAAAAAGTTTAAAAGAGAAGAAAGGAATAAGAAAAGAGCCATGTCTCAAGAGGAATTCAAAACAAGACAATTTTATAAAGAAGAAAATGGAGACATTTATGATCAAATGGAATCGTTGCTGGTGAATGAATTACCTGTTTTAACAAACAACCACACAGATGAGCCTGTTGAGTATCAAACTTCAATCTGGGGTACAAAGATTCCAAAGGCTCAAAGTGATGATGAATACGAGGAAATGATACAAAAAGCTAAAGAGGAAATGAATAAAAAGAAGAAAAAAAAGTTTGTACTTTTATCAAATTAATACACGTCACCATGTCACTTGTCTACGATAGTAAAAGTAAAAAGATCACCACAGATGATTCACAATTAAAACTAGAAATAGACCAGTTGAATCAACTCACCAGTGAAATCATTGCTCAAGGTTCAGATGTACCACCATTACCAACACCTGAAAATTTCAATAAAGATTTATCAAAAATGATTAAAAAATTATATGAAGGTGGTGTTCAAGCATTTAAAATGAACAAGTTTGAAGAGAGTTGTAAACAGTTTTCAATTGGGATTGAGATGATTCATCGTAGAGCGAAATTTGAATCGTTTCAATTAACAATACAAGAGTTATCATTGTTTTTAATGAGTAGAACCGACGCTTACCTAAAGAATAAACAATATCTCAAAGCTTTCAATGATGTTGATTTGTTATTAAACATGCAAATGAATTCACCAGATAATTTTTTAAGAAGAGGTGTTGCGAATTATTTCTTGGGTAATTATGAAGCTGCAAGATCAGATTATCAAAGAGGATTAACCTTTGATGAAAAAAATGAAAGATTACAACATGAATTGGAGATTTGTTTGGATAAGATTTTAGAAGAAAATGGTGATTATTTGTAGAAAAAAAATACACGTCTAAAATTCTGATGGAACATCCAATAAAAAGGATGAAACTCTCACCTGAGGTGATAGATTTACTGAGTGATGACGAGTTGGAGATTATAAATGAGATAAAACCGGAAACTATTGATTCTGACTCTGACGTGGAATTTTTAAGTGAAACGAAGATACCAACGAAAATACCAAAAATAGTTAAACCAGAACCAGTTCTAGAATCAAAACCAGTACCTGTTAAACCAGAATCAATACCAGTTGATTACTATATCCAGAGGTTAGAATCGGAGAAACGTCAACTACTCAGTCAAGCACTTGGTTTCAAAAATCAGTATCAACAGCATTTAACAACTTACCAAAAAATTGGTAACGATATTAGACAAAATCAAAATGGTGACAAGTATAGAAATATGCAAAACATGCTTGTATCGGAGATGAATAGATGTAAACAATTTATGAATAATTTCCATCTTCGTTTAACCAATATTGATTTTGAATTACAAACTAGAACTAGATTAAATCAACCACATTTCATACCAACAGAAACTACTAGACTAAATCAACCACATTTCATACCTTCTGTACCAACAGAAGCTTTAAGAAGAACAATTACTAATGTTTACGAAACTCAAATACTCAAAGAAAAAGATATAGATTTACAGCATTTATTAGATAACATCAAACCGGAAGAAGTTGAAGAAGAAGGATTGGAATTAACACCTCCAGAATTAGCAATTAATTTAATGAAACATCAAAGGTTAGGGTTGACTTGGTTGAAAAGAATGGAAGCTTCAAGAAGTAAAGGTGGGATCTTAGCTGATGATATGGGTTTAGGGAAAACAATACAATTGTTAGCATTAATTTTAGCAAATAAACCAACTTCAAATGCAAAATGTACTTTGATTATCGCACCAGTGAGTTTATTGAAACAATGGGCTGGAGAAGTTGCATCGAAAACTATAAGTTCTGTCAACCTTAAAGTTGGAATTTTTCACAGTGAAGATAAAAAGAAAATGTTCAATTTTCATGAAATGGGTTCATACGATATCATATTGACAAGTTTCTCAACATTATCATCTGAATGGAGGAAACATTATCAAGAAGAATTAAAAAATCTGGATAAAAAATTCTTTCCTGATTTTAAAAAAGGTGGTAAAAGCTATATATCACCATTTTTTGATAAAAATAGTGAATTTTTTAGAATTATACTTGATGAAGCACAAGCTATTAAGAATAAATTTGCAATTGCTTCCAAAGCTGTCACATATTTGAAAGCTACTTATAGATGGTGTTTAAGTGGTACACCAATGCAAAATAATTTAGAAGAATTATTCCCATTGTTAAGATTTCTTAAAATTAGACCCTATTGTGATGAAGGTAGGTTTAGAGCAGATATTATATTGCCAACAAAATCTGAGAATTACGATGAAATGGATAAAGCAACATCAATGAGAAAATTACGTGCATTATTATCAGCTGTATTATTAAGAAGAACCAAAAATTCATTAATTGATGGAGAACCTATTTTAAAACTTCCTGAAAAACATGTTGACTCGGATTATGTTGAACTAGAAGGTGATGAATTGTTATATTATCAAAGTGTTGAAGAAAGAATTCAGAAAGTTGCAAAGAAATTGTTATCTGAACAGATTAAAGCAGCTCCTATTTTAGCATTGTTATTAAGATTACGTCAAGCATGTTGTCATTCATACTTGGTTGAATTGGGTCAATTAAAGAAAGAAGATGCAGAGAATGAAAAGGATTGGAAAAAATTGGTTAAAAATGCTGATAATTTGAGTGAATCGTCAAAGCAAAAGGTTTTAACCAACGAGGATTGTATTTCATGTCCTAAATGTTTTGAAATTGAAAATAATCCAATGATTCTTGATTGTGGTCATATGATTTGTCGATTTTGTTTTGGTGAGTTTTATGAAAGATGTCATGAATGTAATGAATTGGTTAATGAAGAAACTGCTACTGATTATGAAATGTTTAGATCAAGATTTATCCATAATTTAAGTAATGAACAACTCAAGGATAAATATGGAAGAAAGGTAAAGAGTAATATATCTATAATTCGAGGATTTATTGAAAGAGATGAAGGATTAGATCCCAGTGCAAAGATTAAAAGATGTATTGAATTAATTCAGGAAATTCAAGCAAAGGGAAATGAAAAAATTATTGTATTCAGTCAGTTCATTTCATTTTTTGATATAATGAAACTTGCATTGAATTATGAAGGAATAAGATTTCTCCAATATGATGGAACAATGAATCCGGAATTGAAGAATGCAACAGTTCAAAAATTTTATCAAAATGAAGAAGTAACAGTTTTGTTAACATCCTTACGTGCTGGTAGCGTAGGATTAACATTAACCTGTGCAAATCATGTAATCATAATGGATCCATTTTGGAACCCATTTGTTGAAGATCAAGCTATGGATAGAGCACATCGTATTGGTCAACAAAAAGAGGTATTTGTAAAAAAATTGTTGATTAAAAATACCGTGGAATCAAGAATTCAAGAGTTACAAAATCATAAAAAGGAATTAATTGGTAATGCATTGAATGAAAATGAAATGAGAAATGTATCTAAATTAGGTAGAAACGAATTGGGGTTTCTATTTGGTTTGAATAGATTGTAACCATTGTTGTTGGGTGAAAATTTTATACTTGTATACTAATTTTAATAATATTGGTTCAAAATTGTAGTTGTTTAATGATTTGCATAGATAGCTTAGTTGTAGAATGATTGAATCATCAGGTGGGTAAAGCTTGAATTGTTCAATTAGTAAATTGGCTAAACTAGTGACAAATTGAGTTCCTGGAAATAGTAATGAAGTGTGAATATGTTCTCGATACACTTCCACAAACCTTTTGAGATATAATGAAGTGTCAAATTTAATCAATGGGGTAAGACTTCTAGTCTCATCTAGGATGAATTTATACCTTGAATTAAAATAAACTGCTTGTAAAGTTTCCTCATCTAAAGATCTGCTCAAAATTTGAATAATCTTGACCATCTGAAATTGTTTCAAATTTGTAGATAACAACTTAATCAACCCTTTAACCATTTTATCCAACTCTATATCAATCTGTTTATCAATTTGTTTAAACACTGGGAATCGGATAGCCAAAGATTTAACATGAGTACTGATTTCTAAACTTTCCTGATAATTACCTTGTGATATACACAATTTACACAATGTAGGTAACTCCAAAATATCCAACATTGAATCTATATTATAAACTGAGTACTCACATGTCACTGGGAGTTTCCCATTTATCAGGTCCAATCTATATTTAAAACTATCAACAATATAATTCACATCTGAATTTAAATCAATAACCAAATCTGAATCGACCAACTGTCTTAATTCAGAATCAATCTTTCCAATCTCATCATCTAATTCATCTACTGTATAATTTAAAAAGTCACGTTCCAAAATCAAAACGTCCATTTTTTTTCATCGCAACAATGGAAGGATTGTATTTTAATATCAATTATGGGTACATTGAAGGGGTGGTACGAGGTTATAAATCAGGATTGTTAACCTCTAATCAGTATATCAACCTTACCCAATGTGATAATCTTGATGATTTGAAATTACAATTATCATCAACTGATTATGGGAATTTCTTATCAAATACAGAATCTTTAAGTACATCAATAATTCAGGATAACTTAATTAAGAAATTGTTTTCAAATTATCAATATATCAAGTTACAATCAAGTGGGAAGTTGACTCAATTCTTAGATTACATCAATTATGGGTATATGATTGATAACATTATTTTAATGATTACTGGTACTTTACATGAAAGAGATAAATCAGATATCCTTAAAAAATGTAACCCATTAGGTTGGTTTGACACTTTACCTACATTATCCATTGCAACTGATTTGGAAAGTTTATATTCAACTGTTTTGATTGATACACCATTGGCACCATTTTTTAAAAATTGTATCAGCCCAGATGATTTAGATGATTTGAATATTGAAATTATTAGAAATAAATTATACAAAAATTATTTAGAATCTTTTTATGATTGGGTTAATGAAAATTTCGATGAACCTGATAAATCAATTATGAATAGAATTTTAATCTTGGAAGCTGATAAGAGAATTATCAACATTACTTTAAATTCGTTGAATTCAGATTTATCAAATAAGGATAAACTTGAATTGTTTCCAAACTTTGGTAAACTTTATACTTACAATTTAGAATTGAGTGAATTGGATGATTTTGAACAATTGAAAGTTGTTGTTGAAAATGAGTACCAACAAATATTTCTGGAAAGTGATAAATTGAAAAGTATTGGTGATTGGTTTTATTTCCTTGAAATGGAATTGTGTAGAAATACATTTACTCAACAATTTACATTGAGTACAATCTATGCATGGTTGAAATCGAAAGAGCAAGAAATTAGAAATATTACTTGGATTGCTGAATGTATTGCTCAGAATCAAAAGAATAGAATCGACAGTTATATATCAGTTTTTTAATAAATATCTATCCATGTTTCATCATGGGTTAATTCAACCATGTTTATCGTGATTAATGACCCGTTATACGACTCATCCTTACAAAGCAATTGTACTGACAAACACCCATGCACATCTTTAATTAATTTACACTTGTTCGACATCTTCACTGCTTTGATAATCTTGTGGAAATTGGAAAATAGAAATTTAGAAATTAAATAATCATGGATCTCAAACTTTTCAAGTGTTTCATCTGGTAATATGTAGGTAGATATCCCAATCTGTCCTTGAGATACGAAATTGAGTTTCCCTTTGGTAACATGAATGAATAAATTCTCCGTATTAATTTGATATAAATCTTGTAATAAATTATAGAAAATATCACTTTTCAATATCAACTCCATTTGTAATTGAGTATAATCAATAGCTAGTTCATCATCCTCCTCAATATAATATGTATAAAACTCTAACTTCTCTGAAATGTATAAATCTTCAAACTCAATAACAAATGGTTCACCAGTTTGATACTTGAATACACATCTGACATTTTTCTCAAACTTTAATGTATTAATCACTGATAAAAAGCATTCATTGATGAGATTAAGATCAATCCCAAATTTCAATTCATCAGTGAGATTGTATATCAAGAATAATGATGCATCTATATTTATCGAAACTGATAGTATATGATTAAATGAAGTGATTAGTATCCCATTTGGTTTGATATGGATAACTGCTTGATTGCTGATTGCTGCTAGGCTTTGAAAGATATCTGACAAATGATTGATATGATTAGTTGATGAGTTGAAACTATGACAGTCGAAACTTTCCTCTAGAAACAATGACATGGAAATTTTTGTCTGAGTTTAAAATGACATGAGTATAACTCATAACCAGAGATAAGTTATCAATTCACCAATTAAAATCCATTATACAAGTATTCTACAAGTATTCTACAAGAGTAACATTAATCATTGAACAACATCATACTCACTAATCTTTCTCTATTTTGTGTAATGTTTTATGACGAAAAAAAACCATCTTCTTTATAATGGCCTGGAGTCAACTAGAACTAGAAACACCGCACATAGCGTATGCATGTGTTGGGATATTTAGTACATTATTCTCATTAGTATCATTATTTGTCAAAGAACGATTATATATTGGTGAAGCAACAGTTGCAACGATTGCTGGGTTGATATTAGGTCCACATTGTTTAGATTGGTTTAATCCTATAAGTTGGGGGAATTCAGATTATATCACACTTGAGATATGTAGGATTGTGCTATGTATTCAAATTGTTGCAGTTGCCGTTGAATTACCAAGGAAATATATGAAGAAACATTGGTTATCAGTTGCAATTTTTTTATTACCTGTTATGACCTGTGGTTGGTTAATTGTTGGATTATTTATTTGGTGTTTGATCCCACATTTCAACTTTAGTGACGCATTATTAGTCAGTGCTTGTGTTACAGCAACTGACCCTGTTTTAGCAGCTGCAGTTGTTGGTAAAGGGAAATTTGCTGAAAGAGTTCCTGGACATTTAAGAAATTTATTATCAGCTGAATCTGGTTGTAATGATGGTATGGCATTCCCATTTATATTTTTATCATTATATATCATTATCTATCAAGGTGATGCAAGGGAAATTGTGAAAGATTGGTTTTGTTTAACAATCTTATGGGAATGTTTGTTTGGTTGTTTATTAGGAGCTGTCTTAGGTTTTGTATTAAGGAAATTAGTTGCATTTGCTGAGAATAAGAATTTAATTGATCGTGAATCATTTTTAGCTATATTTGTATTTTTAGCCTTCAATTCAGCAGGTATTGGATCTATGTTAGGAGTTGATGATTTATTAGTATCATTTGCTGCTGGTACTGCATTTGGATGGAATGGGGATTTTGCAAAGAAAACAGAAGAAAGTCATGTATCAACAGTTATTGATTTGTTATTAAATTTATCATTTTTTGTTTATTTTGGTGCTATAATCCCATGGCCTCAATTTAATAATCCAGCTATAGGGTTGAACGTTTGGAGATTGATTATCTTAGCATTTGTTATAATTTTTTTAAGAAGACTTCCAGCAGTTGTTGCATTGAAACCAATAACACCAGATGTTAAAACTTGGAGAGAAGCTATATTTTGTGGACATTTCGGTCCAATTGGTGTTGGTGCTATATTTGCAAGTATATTAGCTAGAAAAGATTTAGAAAGTCATTATACCACTGAAGAAACTCCATTGCATAGTTTACCAAATGAATCATTTCCACATTATCAATTATTAGCTGCTATTTGGCCAATTGTATGTTTTATAGTTATCACATCGATTATAGTGCATGGTTCTTCAGTTGCTGTTTTAACATTGGGTAAACGATTGAATAGAATGGCTATTACCATGTCATTTACTGCTACAAATGGTGAATCCACAGGTTCTAATTGGATGCAAAGATTACAAAAACTTGACAAAACTTCTTCATCTTATTCATTACAAAGAGTTGACACAATGGTACAACCTGAAACTTCAGGTGTGAAAGTTAGACCTGCTGGTGGTGCAAAGAGAAAGAAAAGAAGAAGGGTCGAAAAAGAACCTCATAAACCTGAGGAAATGATTTTTCAACTAGGAAAGAAACCTGAACCAGAACCTGAGAATTTCGAATTACATAAAACTGTATCTGGAGAGAAAATTTCCGGAAAAGAAGAATTTGGAGAAAAATTACCCACTGAAGAAGAAAAGAAACCAGTCCCAACAACTGCATATCAAGAAGGTGACAATATCGTTATTGAAGATCAATACGGTGAAGTCATGGATAATATAAAATTGAGACAACGTGATGATGAGAGTATACATTCTATGGAATCTTTAGAACGTCGTTTGACTCAATATTCCACATCAAGTTCAGATTCACCACTACATAAAAAGATTTCAAGATCTTTGTCTAGAAAATCATTCTACAAGAAGAATGATCCAAATAAGAAGAAAGTCTTTGCTCATAGAGTAGATAATTTAATAGTCATTGAAGATGAAGATGGGGATGTAATAAGAAGGTATAAAGTAAATAAGCATGCACCTAGACCAAGGTCATCAACATTGGTTGGTAAGATGAAGTCTTTAGTAGGATTACAAAATCTGACTGTACATGTTACTGATCTTGAAAATGGAACTAACCATCAAATACTAATACCCCAAGGTGAAGAAAGAGTGGATGAAAAATTGGAAAATAAATTAACCTCCATGTTGGAAGGTAAGAAGGAAGCTTCCGATTCTGATGGTGAGACTGAGATTGAGAAGAAGAGAAGATTACAAGCGTTGGGTCATCTACCCACTGGTCATGATGAAAATGATGAAGAAGAATAGTTTTTTTTTCTCATGCAATGTCAGAAGATTATAACCTCTGTTTGAAGTTGTTCAAGAATAGAAACTTTGAAAAGTCTTTTCTACTTTCCCATTCATTATATAGAAATTGTGACTCTTCCAATGAAGAGTTGTTAATAAAAATTATTAATTTATATCTTATTCAAATCGGGGTTGTTCTCAAAAATAAATCGTTGAATCAAGCTCAACTCAACATAGCCTACAATGCTGTAACTTCAAATGAGATTAAGAATCAACTACAAAGACATTGGGAGGTGATCCCAGGTGAGATATTGTACAACTACCATTTGTTATACATCACCAACCCTGAATTAATCAAAGAGGACTATTTACAAGAAATCAAACAATTGAGTCAAAACTTACCCGAAGATGAATATAAAGAGAGATTGTTGAACTTAATCAAATTTGAGATCTACCCACACTTCAACAAGTTTGATGAGTCAAGAAATTTAATTGGTGATGATGTTGAACAACTTGAAAAACTTGAAAAGATTGAGAAATTAAAAACTGAAAAGAAGGAGAAGAAGGTAGAAAAGAAGAAAGTGTTTAAACCGTTGAAAGAAATCAAGAAGGAAGAACCAGAAAAGTTGGTACTGAGAATAAACTATCTCATGTCAATATCAAATTATATCAAAAAGAATTATCTCTTCATATTCACTTTGATAGTGTTGCTTATTGGTTCAGGTAAATTACTTAAAAATGTAAATGTCAGAGAGAAATTGGTTGAAACGGTTAAAATGGCATTTAAATTTTCTTATATATAAATATATATTTTTTATGTCTGGCATTTGGGTGATTGGGTATGGGTCATTGATTTTTAAACCCCCACCACATGTATCATATAAAGTCACAGGATACATCCATGGGTATATCCGTAGATTCTGGCAATCAAGTATAGATCATCGAGGAACTGAGGAATCTCCTGGTAGAGTGGTTACATTAATTTCAATGGAAGATTTACACAAATTCGACATTCCACAATCAGATTTAAAAGTGTTTGGTGTTGCTTATTATATTGAACCTGAACATGTCAAGCAAGTTCAAGAATATTTGGATATTAGAGAACAGAATGGGTACACTTTACACAATGTTGATTTCTACACCGAGGAAAAAGTGATTAAAAGTCAGATATATATTGGTACTATCAACAATGAAGCTTTCATTGGACCAGAACCAATTGAACAAACAGCAGAGATTATCAAACATAACCATGGTCCAAGTGGTCCAAATATAGAATATTTATTAAAATTAGATACAGCAATTAAAGAATTAAACTATAAAGATGAGTATATAGATGAATTAGTTAGATTAGTAGGTCATTAGCTGCGTTTTCTAATATAGTTGCCAAATTATCAACCTCTACTTGTGCTTCTTCTGGATTTGAATCTAGATATTGGGTAATAAATGGGAATGTTTCAGTAGTCTTTGAATCAAATGTTAATCCAAATAACATATTTCTGTATCCTAATCGATCGTGGATTATTTTTTTAATAAATCGACCATTGAATTCAAGCATGTTATCATTCCATCTCCATCGTAAGATACTGAATGGTGTTTGTTCGATCCCTTCTTGAATGTATGTCTCCCATTCACGTCTCCATTCATGATACTTTTGTGCATTTGTTTGTAACAATCGAATAGATTTTTGTAAAGGACCAAAATTCACCTTTGTATTGAATTTGTATTCAGCTAGTTTATTACTGAAATCGATATAATTGTATGGTATCAATGGGTATTCAGCAAATTCAATAACAATTTTTGAAATTTGCTCAACTAGATATGACATTTTGGACATATTCTCATCTTTGTTGAAACTATCACAAAATCCTTTGGGGTTCCCAGAATATTTAATCTCCAATGATGGAATATTCACTAAATTTATAAATGGTAGATAATTCTTTCCCTCTGCAAAATCATTTTTAATATCACCATTGACATGTTTTTTCACAACTTCATGAAGTAATGGATTAGCATTTATAGATAACGTATCTCCAGTGACTAAATCACTGAGATCAACATACAAATATCCTTCCTTCTTCAATAACTCTTTTCTACTTTCAATCCATTCAGAAGAACCAGCTAGATTATATTCAGTACCATCAAATGAAACAAAATATATCGATCTTGAAGGTGACCATTGATATTTTCTTTGTAAACTTGTAAATATTTTCACCATTTCTAATAATGCAACACTACCAGTGTTAATACTTGTCCCACAAAGTGAATCTCTACCAGCACCTATGATAATCCCTTTTTCATTCTGTTCTCTACCTTCAATTGATCCAACAACATTCCAAAGATGTGCTTGTCGATTGATATTCGTAACTTTAAATTCAACCTCGCCAATATGGGAAAGTAAATATTCCCCATCTTCTTTAGAAACAGATATTGTTGGAATCTTTGGTGTAGTTTCAGATTTATCCCAACTCGATCTTAGTACATCACCAGGGGAAACTCTTGTCAACCCTAAATTTTCTCGTTGTATACCTTTTTCAGATATAAATATCACACCTTTTGCTTGATATTTAGCAGCTAGGTACACTATGTTCGCGGGAATCCCACCATACTTTATCAACAATATCTTATCCTTTACATTTTTAAAATCTTGTGGCACCATGGTTTCCCCTCTTATTGGCTCATCCATACTTAATGAATTTGGATTAAATGATAAAACATCACCTTCATACAAGTTTGCATTCCAATCTCCCATTTTCAAATAACTTTCCTTAGGATAATTCAAAAAACTTTGCATTTCGTTGAACTCTAGATTATTTATCCCATTGTTTTTCATATACTTTTCAATATACCTAGCAAGGGTTAAATCTCCTTTGGTCCCTGCCATATGTGGTATTGATGAGAAATACTCCAAATTCTCTTTCATCACTTTTGCATCTATCAAATATTTAACCGAATCAGACAACTTTTCAATATCAAAAAATTTACCCCTGACAAACCCTCCAACTGAAGATCCACTGATTGAATCATTTATTGAATATTTGGATATCAGAAACACTATAACCATCATGAATAAAACATATAATAATCGTTTTATCACCAATGGATTACCTATTTTTAAAATCAGTTTTTCATATTGTAGTTGGAAATATTTATACCCCTCATAGATAGGGTCTATGATTGGGGTTATGACTCTATTAACGAACCGTTTAAGATTGAACTTTGGCTTTGGTTCTTCTATTTCAAATTGGTACTCGGGTGGATTTATAGGTAACATATCGCACTACAATTTATTATCTAACAAAAATTTATACACTTCAGTTTCAAACTTGGCAATAAATTCTACATTAAACTCATCCATATAAGGTAACACTTGAACAGCATAAAAACCACCAATCTTATTTTTGAAATCAATCCAATAACTCAAATTGGCTAACCCACCCCAGTAGATTGATCCACTGGGTCTACCACCAGGTAAATCATTTGAACAATAAGCATTACCAGTTAATGTCCAACCATCAGATAATCCTTCAACTGCATTATGAGCTAAACCAATAAACTCCAATGGAATATCAGGTAAATGATTTTTAATTGCAAATTCTACTGTATCTGTATTTAAAAGTCTGACATTTGCATCTGGTGAATATCCATAATTTAACCAACATCTGATGAATTTTAAATAATCACCAACGGTACCGAAACATCCTTGTCCACCAAGATCTAAAATTGGATCCAATGACAAACTAAATCTTTCTTGCAATTTCAACAGTTCATCTTGTTTCCTATAATGAACTCTAACTTGATCTTGAAAATCTTTCTTATGAAATGTACATTTATCCATACCAATGACATCAAATATATATTTCTTTAAAAATTCTCCAAGTTTCATTCCAGAAACTCTTTCAATTACAAATCCTAACCAATCGATACTGTGACCATACATCCATTTAGTTCCTGGCTCAAATAACAATGGAGTTTTCTTGTAAAAGAATTCCATTGGTGGGTTAACAGGATCAATCTTTTCTCCTTTGGTGATTAAAGTGAAATAATCAGGATGGATGAACCCATAACTAAACCCAGCAGTATGGGTCATTAAATGTTTAATAGTAACTGCATTAGTTGGTTTAACCAATGGTTTAATCAATTCTCCACTTTTCTTGTCGACTGACCCTGGTTCTAAAATTCCAACATTTTCAAGTTCAGGGAAATAAGTTACAACTGGAACATCCAACTTTAACTTTCCTTGTTCAAACAAAATTAAAGCACCCATGACTGTAATTGACTTTGTACATGAAAAGAATGCATAAGTATCATCATTTTTAACTGGAACTGGATCATTTAAATTACGAACCCCTTTTGAATTGAGATACACAGTCTTTTTACTGTTGGTAACTCCAATTGTACATCCTGGTGCTGTCAAAACACCATTACCATCTTTAGTAGTAACCTCTGTTAATAAGCCGTCAAGCGATCTAGCAAGACCTTGTTGAAAAGAAACCATATCCCCACAAAAATTATTCATGTGCGATATTTTTTAACGCTATGATCTCTTTTATAATATTCATCTTACTTTCAAAAGTTATATGTGATGTGCATCCGATTGTCATATATGGTCATTACTTCATCGATAGTGTTACTAAAGAACCAGTATGTAAGATATTAAACCATTGATTTTACTAACATTCCAGTTTTATATCAAAGGTATAGATTATATGCCTGGAGGCAGTAGTGGAGTTTCGCCAATGAAAGATCCGTTATCAGATCCGGCTCAATGTGTCCGAGATATAGTATTATTTCAAGAACTAGGTATTAACACGGTCCGGATTTATTCAGTGAACCCACAATTAAATCATGATAAATGTATGACAATGTTGGCAAAAGCTGGAATATATCTTGTCCTAGATGTCAATTCACCTTTACCTCAACATCATTTGAATAGATACGAACCTTGGACAACTTACAACCTATATTATTTAGAGAATATTTACAAATTGGTTGAACAATTCAGTTGGTACAACAACACCTTAGGATTTATCGCTGGAAATGAAATTGTTAATGATCCAATTTCGGCTAGCGTTTCAGCACCATATATAAAAGCAGTTGTACGTGATTTGAAAACGTATATATCAAAGAATTCACCACGTAATGTACCTGTTGGATACCTGGCTGCTGATGATTTAAATTACCGAATTCCTTTAGCAAAGTATCTAGAGTGTAGTTATGGAGATCCAAATGAGTCAATTGATTTCTACGGAGTCAATTCTTACCAATGGTGTGGTGATCAAACTTTTTACAGTTCTGGGTATTCAGTTTTGGTCAATGATTATAAATCTTTCTCAAAACCAGTATTTTTCAGTGAATATGGATGTAATGAAGTATTACCCAGAAATTTCGATGAAGTACCAATATTATATACAAACAACATGGTGGATGTATTTCAAGGAGGATTAATTTATGAATACCTGCAAGGTCCAAACAATTACGGATTAGTAGATATACAACAGAATGGAGATATTAAAATTTTACGAGATTTCATTCAATTGAAAAGTAAATTTGATTCATTACCAGATTTGGATTACAATTTTATATTGGAATCTATGAAAACTAATATTAAAGAAATCAATGATCGGATTAAGAAATATAGAACAGCATTACCTAAATGTGAAGCTAGCTATCCTAGTTTGGATATAAGTAGAGGTATACCATCAAGTTTTGGTGATATTTTAATTGATCACGGTGTTGCAGCTAAAAAAGGTAGTTATGTACAACTAGAAGAAGATGAAATAACAAGTCAGTTTACATACACGTATAATGAAGAAAAATTCAATTTCATACCTACTATTGGAAACATCTTTGAAATCAACTTTGATGAACCTGAAAAAGAACCAAGTTCATTCATAAACATATTTCATAAAGTAGCTGATTCAATTAAAAAATTTTATACAAATTTGCTAAACATTAATGTATAATGATGCATATGTCTCTCAGACGCTAGTGTATAACAATTTATTATCAAATCTCTTGATTGTTATATTCTTAAATTCCAAAGGTTTTAGGTATACCTCCCATTCATCAAACGTCAAATTGTCAATATACTTGTCATTACTAACCGACTTGAACCCGCAACTCGCACATGTCTTGATGGTAGATTTCTGCTTCTCCAATATAATATTCAATTTTGGTATATTTGATATATACTTGATGAATACTTCAAATGTGTTTGAATTTTCTACCCATGAATCTACTGAATGTGTATCATGAAAGTCATTGAATAGGTTGAAATTGTATAAAGTCAACTCTTGAATATTATACTTCTTTGAACCTAGTAGTTTAAAAAATGGATTGTATTTTGCAAATTTGAATTCATAAAATAATGGTGATGAAATGTCTAAAATTAAATGTCTAAACCTAGAATTTTTTATCAAATCAATTAAAGATAATTCAGAATCATGAAGTATTTGCTTCAACTCTAGAACTTCAACAAACTTGAAAATCTCAAACTCCCTCTTTTGTTTATATAAACATGCATCAAATACAACTTTTTTTATCTTTACTGGCAAGTTTACTGGTTCATCAATTACAAAATTTGTCAAATATAATTCACTCAAATTCTCGAAATAATCAAATATCAAATTCAAATGGCTTGCTTTCAAAGGAATTGACCATCCAGATTGAGATTTTAATTCCAATTTTTCTAAATTTCTCCTTTTTATCTTTTTAAATATACTTTTCTTCTTTTGAAATGCAAAATCAGGGGAAATTTCAATAAACTTTAAACACTTTAACCCAAAACAGTTAGTGAATAACTTCACTAATGATGATATAAATTCATTATAACTCAATTGTAATTTCTGATTGTAATCTGATTCAACAGAATAACTCCCAGCTATATTCAATTTAGAATTTGATGAATTATTAATCTGTGGCTTTAAAAACTCAACAGATTCAATATAATTCAAATTTCTACCTTGTATCAATTGTAATGCTTGAGATGATTTGAGCAAAACATTCTTGTATAAAAAATATTTATTGATTATATGATTAAATTTTTTACAAACTAAAGATAAATTTAATTTATTAGAATATTCAAATATAATTAACAAAATCTCTATAGGTAAAGAATGAATATGATTTGGTGGATAGTTGACTTTTTTCAAAAATTGTAAGTTACCTTTTTTACCAATCAATTGATACTTCATTGCAATTTTTTTTCGAGATAACTTTGTCGTATTTTTACATACCCCAAATGAATCTTCCCAATGAAATGATCTGCTAATCGACGATCATTATCTAATCTGGATAAATAAGCTCCACATACATCACATACTTGAAGCTTCTGTTGACTAGATTGACCAATATTTTCAATCAAATTCCGAATTTGTTCTTGTTTAACACTTCGATCTAATAATTTAACACTCAATTCAATTGAATATTGTAACAATTTCCCATGATCTTTCAAATACTTCAATTCTTGAAGCATCAACCCTATCTCAATATCTAAATCATCCAACTCTTTTGAAAAATTTGCAATTTTCAATTTTTCTTCCGGGGTATGTTCTAACCTTTTCTCTGCAATATATATGGTATGATCTATTTCATTGACAAATTTCTTCAACGCTTTGAAAATTTCTAGATTGATCTTTGCATCATTCTTATATTTCAGCTCATATTCAATCTTGTGCTTTGTTAAATGTAAATTAGGACATTTCCCAATATTTAACTTTGTATTGGAAAACAATTCATGAGGACAATTACCAATCAAAAAGGGTTTACAAACTTTATATGAAAATAAATCAGGATCCTTCCGTACTTGTTCTCTTCCTAATAATTGTTCAATTTGCCTCCGTTGTTCTTCTGCTAATGACATAACAATCATCGGTTCATAAAAAGTCGTGCTCCGTGCAAATATTTTGCAGCACTTTTATTGGTTGACATCGCTGTTTTTCGCAGTTAAAATTCTTATGTAAGCCATAGATTTCCACTGGCTATTGAACAAACTGAAAAATATTTATTCGTTCTCCTTTTACTTTTTTTTATATCATTAAACCAAATGGTTCTTCCAAGATTATTTAATAGTACTTCACGTACTGCTTTCCAAGCAGTTAAACGTAATGGTTTATTTTCAAACAGAACTTTAGCCACTGCTGCTGCTTCAAATGGTAAAGTTAGGTATGTACTTCAATTTTGATTATCAACTCCAACAATTTTCAATCAATATTCAACTATCAACAATTGATCACTGTCAATGGTCATCACATTCCCAATGTCAACGTCATAGCAAAGAAACTGCGAGACCAGGTATTATATTTCAAAAATATCATAAATATGTCATACAGACATTACACATACATTATACACAAGTTATACAAACTTTATACAATCATTCATCACTGTCTAATTGATTGCAAAATTTGTTCGCGCAGTTTGACCAATTAAATCTTTCGCAGCAATTTTTACTAACATTTTTTTAGAGCTGTTATTGGTGCAGTTGTTGATGTCCACTTCGATGAAGGTAATTTACCAGCTATCTTCAATGCATTGAAATTGAAAAATGGTGACACTGATTTAGTTTTAGAAGTTGCTCAACATTTGGGTGAAAACACAGTTAGAGCTATTGCTATGGATGGTACTGAAGGTTTAGTTAGAGGTACCCCAGTTACAGATACTGGTGCTCCAATCTCTGTCCCAGTTGGTAGAGGTACTTTAGGTAGAATCTTAAATGTTACTGGTGATCCAATTGACGAAAGAGGTCCTATTGATTGTAAACAAAGAAACCCAATTCATACTGAACCACCTTCATTTATTGAACAATCAACTTCTGCTGAAGTTTTAGAAACCGGTATTAAGGTTGTTGATTTATTGGCTCCATATGCTAGAGGTGGTAAAATTGGTTTATTTGGTGGTGCAGGTGTCGGTAAAACCGTTTTCATCCAAGAATTGATCAACAACATTGCTAAAGCTCACGGTGGTTTCTCAGTCTTTACTGGTGTTGGTGAAAGAACAAGAGAAGGTAACGATTTATACCGTGAAATGGAAGAAGCTGGTGTTATCCAACATGATGGTGATTCAAAAGTTGCTTTGGTTTTCGGTCAAATGAATGAACCACCTGGTGCTAGAGCTAGAGTTGCTTTAACTGGTTTAACTATTGCTGAATACTTCAGAGATGAAGAAGGTCAAGATGTCTTGTTGTTTATTGATAACATTTTTAGATTCACCCAAGCCGGTTCAGAAGTTTCAGCTTTGTTGGGTCGTATCCCTTCAGCTGTTGGTTATCAACCAACTTTAGCTACAGATATGGGTTTGTTACAAGAAAGAATTACTACTACTAAAAAAGGTTCAGTCACTTCAGTTCAAGCAGTTTATGTTCCAGCTGATGATTTAACTGATCCAGCACCAGCTACCACTTTTGCCCATTTAGACGCTACCACTGTATTGTCACGTGACATCGCCAGTATGTATTTTAATCACCGACATGAATTGATCAACAATTATGGTTGATTATCAACAGATATGAACTAATACTAACTTTCCAAAGGTTTGGGAATTTTTCCTGCTGTCGATGCTTTAGATTCCAAGTCTAGGTTATTAGATGCTTCTGTCATTGGTCAAGAACATTATGATGTTGCCTCAGGTGTTCAACAAACCTTACAAGCATATAAATCGTTGCAAGACATCATCGCGATTTTGGGAATGGACGAATTATCCGAAGCTGATAAACTTACAGTTGAAAGAGCAAGAAAGATTCAAAGATTCTTATCTCAACCATTTGCAGTTGCCGAGGCCTTCACTTCGATGCCTGGTAAGCTTGTAAGTCTTAAAGATTCGGTCCAAAGTTTCAAAGAGGTCTTAGAAGGTAAACATGATTCGATTCCAGAATCGGCATTTTATATGCAGGGTTCAATATCAGACGTCCTTGCAGCTGCTGAGAAGATGGCCAATGAATCTAAATGATTAAATTCAAAAAATTAAGTACTTAGCTTCTATGGTTGTGTAGTTATAAATGTTTTAAGTTGTTTCTAGTAAATGAAAATTCTTTGGTAAATTTTTTTTGCAATCAATTGGCTCGTTTTGGTAGCGCTATTTGCAGTCAATTGGCTCATTTGGGTAGCGCTGTTTGACTTTCGTGTTGAAAATTATATTAAAAAATAGATCTAATATAATCTTAATGAATCAATTTTTGCTTTTTAACAATTTATAAAACCAACTCAAACATTGGGAAGTCTAATCAATGAACATTCTTGTTTTATTAAAACTGATTTTATCAGGCATTACTCCGATAATTTGAATTTTATGCATAAAATAATGGGTAAAATGAAGACGGGTCAGAACAAGTAAACATTCTGCAGCTATTAAGACAAAAGAAGAATTTTCATTGAAAAGAGATTCAAGAAAGTGTACCTCAGCTAGTCTAATTTTTTTAAATGTAGGTTTTGAAACACTCTCATTTTAAAATCAATAATCAATTGTTTGGTACACTTTTAAATACCAATTTCAACATTAACAAGAGATATTCAGTATATGCCGATGATTCAATAATTTTTTGTGCTTCAAAAGAAGATCAGTAAGAGTTGTTGAAATTATTAACAATGTTTGAACTGTTAGGTAATACACGTAGTGGTATACCCGAGTTTTCCCAGTTAGGCAATTTGAGCGCAAGTTTGGACATTTAAATAGAATAATTATATACTTTTAGGAAATATACACTATCAAGTATTTAACAAATTGGTTGGTAACAAAAATAAAAAGTTTAATTTTGTACTCACCACTTTGATAATAGAAATAATCTTAATTTAACAAAATATAAGTTAATAACAAACTTGTGAATCTAGATATATTTGTTTAAAGCTAAAAGAATTTGCAACCTCTATTACAGATAACAGTTGGTTTATTTACAATGCTGTATTTATTCGTCTGATATATTTATTTACAAAATTAAAGAAATTAAAAAGTAAACAATAAATTTCTTGAATTACACGATTAAAACTGAAACAAAGTCTGCATGTATTTTAACACAGTGTTTTTTTAGTTGTGGCTGGCAATTTTTGGAGATTGAGTTTTTATTTTTCTTTTTTTTTTTTTGATTTTGTGTTTATGTTTCAGATCTCAGATTTTCATTTTTCTTCAAATATCCATCACAATCAGATTAATTTTAAATCAAGTCTATTATACAATGAATCTCAACAACCCAACGTAATATTGATGGCTGGATATTTGTGTTATTTATAACAATAATCAAAATACTTTGAGTGGATAAATAATAGCCAAGAGATTAGATGTGTCAGTATTTACTGAAAATAATCCGTTCACACACAGACATTTATTAAATGTGTCAATATTTGCTAAAAATAACCGTTTAATTTACAGACAGACATTTATTAAATGCGGGGAGTTACCATATATCAGCATCAACTCTTTAATTCACAGACAGACATTTTTTTAAATGTGGGGGGTTACCAAATATTAAATTGATGACACATATTAAAAATTAAGGGGCTATATCAAATACTTTAATATAAATAGACCAGAAAATCCCCAACCTTTTTTTCTGATTACTTCATAAGTATTGTTCTCTAACTAGCTGTCATTATGGTTCTTTTTAGTTGCTCATTATCATTTATTGTCATCAATCAGTGGATTATCATTATCTATTATCATCAATTAGTGGAGTGTTGTTTGTTGTTGCCGTGCCTACTTAGTTAGTAAGTCGCCACCCTCAAGTTCTTAGCTGGTATAAATTATCTTATACAAGAAATTAATTTGAGGTGCTGGTTTAGATTGGATTCAAGGACCAGTTTCACTGAGACGATGAAAATCTAGACTAATACTAACGTGCTGCCTGGCTTGGTTACAGACTTTGTCTTTCGGGGTAATTGTTTCTAGTGACTAGGCTCGGACAATACATTTTTGGCCCAGAATGAGTGTTCTTCTTGTCTTTTTTTCCTAAAAGGTTTTTGGCAAGTCGAAGGTTCTTCATGTGTCATAGGTGGCATAGTTTTGAAGGAAACGGACTTCAAGCCTCCCATTATTGGAGATTCAGGAAAGACTTTCTTGAACAAGAGACCTTGTTTTCCCGTCCTTTTAAAATGATGTAATGTTAAAGTGCACCAAGGTAGCGGCACCGTGAAGGTTGATGTTGCCTTAAAATCAAATTTCACAAGAATGAGGTTCAAATCGAGATGCTTGTTTCTAACAAAAGGGTAAAACCGAACGACTGAAACTAAAGCTTATTGTGGAACTTCTATTAGAAATTTACAAGGGTTTTACAATTTATTTAACTATAAAATGGAATCAAGTGTGACTTACAATCGATTATTTGTCAACGATACAAATAATCGATGTTTGTAATATTTTGATTCCTAGATTTTATTGCTTAAATCCGATGTTGAAAAAAAGCATCGATATTGTTGTGCAATTCACAGCTCATTATTAATCTCCAATTTTTGAAATTTTCTTCCACTGATCCAAGCACCGTATAAAGCAAAATTAGTTTGCTTGAAGTTAAATCTGTTATGGAAATTAATACGAATCATATTAATTCTATTTTTTGTTTGTCCCAAAGTAATTGGCAAAATTTCTCCATATGAAATTAAATTTGGTGATAAATAATTTCAATATGTCAGGAATATATATATCTGATGCTACTTGCAAGTGATGATTTCTGATTATGATATAGTTTTGATTTTATCTCTTTTCTTGCTAATTTAATAAAATTCTCATCACTTTCTATGATAGGTTGGGTTGGGTTGGGTTGGGGTATGATCAGAACAATAATGGTAGTAATAGATATACGCTCTATTCCCCTGGTCTACACTCATTTTCAATATAATCTGCTTTAATTGGTACCGACTTTCCTTACCATATGTAATAATTTCACCATTTTCGGCTATATAATATGTACGTAAATTATCTTTTGTATCTTCCGGATCTAATTTAGTAATTTCAAAGATTTAACCGATATTATTATGAGGAGTTATATATGTAGAGCCGGGACGGAGATCTTGAAGTTTTTCTTTCCCATCAGGTTGTAAAATTGTATGATCACCGTCTATCATTTTAACATAAAAATCCTTAACAGAATATTTTAAATTCAAGTTATCAGTGCTGACAAAGCTCATTAATTGGGCCAATTTCTCAATTGAAATATGATTTATTGTCAAGTTCTCAGTCATAGCAGCAAGTGCATCAGCAGGTTTTTCGGCCATGATTTATTGGTTGTAAATTACTCGTTTGCTTTCAAATTGTTGAGAATAATGAGATATTTGGATCAAGAGTAATAATGAATGACTAATAAAGAAATGATAACTGATGAATAAATAGAAGAGTCAGTAATCATAAAAGAATGATTAAGAAGAATGATGAATGACTAAGAAAATAATGAATGTAAGATCACTAATGAATTAGTAAAAGAATTAGTAATCATAATGAAATATGAATGAAGAGTTAGTATTGAAGAATCACTAATGAGTAAATAGAAGAGTTATTGATCATTAAAAGAATAGTAAAGAATGTAAAAAGAATACTCTAGAAGGAATTACTAATGAATAAATAGAAGAGTTAGTAATCAAGAAATTTATATAAATAGAGACGAATATCTCTAGCTGAATAAATAACAAATTCTAATATCAAATATGCCACCAAGAATCTCTAGTACTACAAACAATCAAACAACTGTTAGTTCTACTCAGGCTTCACAATTTCAACATAAGATTTTTAGAGTCTAATTTTAATTCTGAGTAACCTTAGTTTAGGTAAATATTTGGTAACTTCATTTTTTAGAGTAGTTTATTCAAAATTCTAATTTAGGTACGATCATTTGGGAGGTGCTTGGGAACCAAAAAATTCCATCAATTTTAAAACAAAATTACCGACAGATTCAATCAAAAGTGATTTCTAAAAATCTATTCAAATTCTGAGTAACATTAGTTTGAGGAAGTATCTTGTAGTTTCATTTTTTAAAGGTGCAGCAGTTGGGCCCTTTTGAAAGTAGATGTGAAGCAGGGCAAACTACCTCAGATTTAAAATTTTTAGAATAAAACATTACAGAACCATTTAATTGAATGGTATAGCTGTGATCTAGTCTTGGTTCTGAGTATTATCAATATGAGCGGTTTCTTTCCATCTCAAATATTCAGATCAGTATGTTCAACAATTCTTTTTACACCATCATCAATCATTGCGAATTAAAATATTGTTACAAAATAAAATAAATATAAGATTTTACAAATATGATTCAGTTATTACTAATCATCTATTATATTATACAATTTTAAAATATAACTTCGTCGTCAAATATACAAATCTTTGAGTTTCTACTTTCAAATGGATTTAATCGGCCAAAATTACATACATTTTTATATGAAGCTGGTGTTAGTTCTATGATTGGTCCTTTAGTCGACCCGTTCTCATTACTCAATTTTATAACATATGGTTTTTCAGTTTGGGTTGGTCTTGAAATTGTAATATCATTTAATCTATTTAATGCATGTAAAAAATGATCTTCTCTTCTTGAAATAAGTTAGCAATAATTTAGTGTGTGTAGTTTCTTCATTTGTTGCGGTATCGATGTCTTCTTCGCTAAGATATATTGAAGTTTCAAATTCAAGTGGATTATATCTCTCGGATCCATAATGAGGATTGCCAAATGAATGTACTCTTTCAGCTTGTTTTTTAAAAAATCTATATCGATCTGCGTTGAAATCTGCTCAGCCATGGACCATTTGGATTCCAAGAGTTGTTTGTTGAATGCTTCAATTGTTGGTCAAGAACATTATGATGTTGCCACAAGTGTTTAACAAATTTTGCAAGCATAAAAATCTTTCCAAGATATTATCGCGATTTTGGGAATGGATGAATTGTCTGAAGCTGATAAACTTACAGTTGAAAGAGCTAGAGAAATTCAAAGATTCTAATCTCAACTATTTGAAATTGCAGAGACATTTACAAATATCAAGGGAGAGCATTTAGAACAAGGTATTGTTGCTTTCAAACAGATCATAGATGGTTAACATGATTCGATATCGAAATCGGCATTTTATATGCGTGTAAATATGGAAGACGTTCTTGCTGCTGCTGAGAAGATCACCAATAAATCTAAATGATCAAACTTAAGAAATTGAGTGCTAGGCTTCTATAGTTGTGTAGTTATAGTTATTTTAAATTGTCTTTAGTAAACGAAAATGCTTTGGTAAGTTATTTTTTTGCAAACTGGTTGCAAAAAAGTACTGCATATAAAAAATGAGGTAAAATATATTATAACACCACTATCAAAATCATTTACCTTCAAACACATAAACTCACCTTATCTAAGATTTAGATCTCATAAATTCAATCAATCAATTATAGTGCAAATGGAAAGTGAACAAGAAACCAACACCAGTGGTTCTACAATCTCCAATTCAAGTCTTGGTCATGTATCTAAGAGAATCAATTTGGAAACTCTGGAAGATTCTATAACAACCGATTCTACAGCTTCAAATGAAATGGTTATTCAATATATGCCAATAATAATTCCAAAACCAAAAGGTACATTCACAAAGTATGTTCATTCAGCTCAATTAGTCAACGAAGGTAAATCTATATTAATCAATGAATATTGGCCATATAAAACAATATTTAAACAAGTATCATCTATCAATTCAGATACAACTTTTGTGAAATCAATCAATAACCAATATTCTGCTGTTTATAAAAAGAGTCTAGTTCAATCTACCCATCACTTCAAACTTCTTGTTAATAATGATATTATTTTGGTTCATCCTGAACAATCATTACCACTTGTTGACAATGCAACAAAAGAGTTAAAAATGGCTTTAGGATCTGAATTATTACAAACAACTGTTGGTTATAGTTTGGCTTCTGTCAATGAAGTTGAGGGATTCAACCTTTTACCATTTAAAGTTGAACTAGTAAATGATTCTACCTCATTTTATTTATTAAATTGTCTGAATCGCTTTTTGGTTATTGAACCAAATTACGTCATTTAATTATTTATATAGTTTATAGTTTATAATAAATGAAATTGTTTAACCAAAGATTTTGGCTGGCATAAAATCGAATTAGATTACACAATCGACGCGATATTTTTTTTGGCCCATCGTCTAAACTACCATTGTTACACAAAAAGGAAACCCTAGACCATCTGTTATAAATTTGGTACAACACAACTGGCTATACTGTGGAAATTAATTTGGTTCTAGTCTGTACATTCCTGAAAATTAGTTCTAAATTTACAATAATTTATAATTCTTTATAATGATTTAGCCCTATCAACTTTCACGTAATCACTTTAAAATTAGAAATTGTTTTTTTTTATCTGATTAACTAACTTACATTTATAACTATACACTAAACTTCAATATTTGGGTTCAAAATACAATCATCTTTTGATCTTTCCTTGAACGAGTATTTGGACAATGTTTTACCAACACCGTTAACAGTTAACATTTGTTTTTCCTTGTCATATACATATCTGAATCCCAAATCAATGATCAACTTTTGGAATGAAGTTAATAAAACATCGTTTGGATCGCCAATATCAAAGTCCAAAGTTAATTCATCATAATGAGTACAATCCCAGATAGCTGATGTTAATAATAACTTTTCATTCTCACTCATGTTATAAACATAATCAGGGATTGGAATTGGTGGTGTACCAGCAAGTTGTAAATCTTCTAATATATCTTTATCCAAGTCTCCATTTAAGAATTTGGCCAGATCATCAAATTTGTAATCCACAATTTGAACCCCTTCTTCCTCTTCTTCCTCTTTTGTAGAAACCAATTCGCAATACTCAGCAACGTGTAAAAAGGAGTTTGTATACCAAAATTTCAAACCATTGTACAACCTATGTCCAATGATGTAAGGACAAATCTTGTAAACCTTTCCATTAGAACAAGTGATTCTTGATTTAACATAATTTTCCTTGTATAGATCTCTTCTAAATACTCTAAGTAGAAGTCTCTCCATTTGATAACAAAAAAGGTGAAATTGACTCGATTTATGTTTTTGGTTCAAATTTTGTACTCAACAAAAAGATCGCAGAGGCAAAAACAAGAGAATTTTTGAAATGTAGGGGTCGTTGCTACTTGAACCGTTTTATAAAATAAAAGTATATACACTGAATAAGCTTCACAAAGTGAATTATTAATATTGTGGTTAATTAATTTTTACCTTTATAATCCCAATTGGGAAGTGTAACATTTAATTTCTGTAAAAATGCTTAAAAAAAAAGTTAAAACTCAAATGTAATCAATTGTTTCATATTCTTAGTTAAAATCAATATCTTATAATTATCTTTAATTGAAGATTTTAAATTGACAGTTGATTTGTAAGATAAACCATTTTAATTCAATTATTCAATCATACCAAAAGCTTATTATAATAAATCAATTTAATTTAATATTTAATTAGTCAAATGAACAATTTTGTGTTTTGAACTCATCCAATTTATGGTTGTTTACATTGAACCAAGACTTAAAGTGGCGTTTTAATGATACCCCAGAATGTACCATATTTTTTCCGCTTTGGGATATGACAATGTTTACCCTTATTTAATGAATCTTTGAATCGATTTGATTGTAGGTCAAAATTTAAAATTTTAGAAACACATCACAAATCGACACTCCGATTTTAAAATCAAATTGGATTTTTGACTTTAGTGGATAAATTTTATTTAACAAATTTGTATTTTTCAAAAATGAAAAGTGGTTTTAAAAATAAAAGCGTTTTTGTGTATAGATTTATATTTTAAGCGCTATACATTTGTGTACTGCAACAAAAAGCTTTGATTTAAAATAACACAATCTTGCTAGAATCTTTTTAGAGCAATACTGCTTAATCAGGATAATAACTCAAACTAATTTATATTCAATTCATTTTATTTTTTAACTTTTTTTCCAACAATTCATCTAGTGAATTTTTAAAAGGTTCTACCTCTCTAAAAATCCAAACTTCTTCTTCAAATGCGAAATTTTCAATGGAGTCAGAATCTCCATATATCTTATTACTATATTCTTCTACTTTGTCGTTGTTTGTAAAATCTAAACCATTTAAATCAAATTTTCTAAGAATCTTACTTTCGATTAAACCTTTGACATTCCAAAATGGAAAAAGAAACTCAATTTTTGGGACGTCCAAAAATGACTCAAAAATCTTACACAAGGCATCCTCTATTTCTTTATCTTGTAAATCCAGATAACCCCACGTTATGTTAAGATTTACACACTCAACTTGAGATAAATCCCAAAATTGTGTCAAATTGAAATCAAATCCGGTAAACAAACGAACAATTTTTAATTCCAAACCATATGAGGTTAATTCAGCAATGTAACAAAGATGAACTTCATGTCTATCCCAAACCGCATGTCCAACAATTTTTTTAAATCTTTGGAAAAAGCCCATTCTCATTTGTTGTAAAACCTCTTCACCACAAAGCTTTTGAATCAATTGATAAATTAAATTTTGTTGTTCAACGAGCTCGTAGATAGGTTCTAAATTTTTATGTACCATTAACGAAGACTTCCAAGGATCAAATTGATAGTGTGGTTTAATAATATAACGCCATCCACTTTCCCAATCTTTATTTCCTTCATTGAAATTTCTATTACTCGAGTACAAAACAAAACATTTGAAAAACATAGAGGGTATATTGCCCATTTTCAAATTAATAATAAATGTATTGATATCAATGGAGTTGTTTAAGTTGAATTGAATTTTTTTAGTGTAATCATAATAATTAGTTTCTTCTTGGATGAAAAACATCTTTGAAAGACCCTCTTTAAGTAAATTCTTCGTCAACATGAATATTTTCAACATTTCTACAACATCAAGATATGAAAATATTAAATCCATAATTTCAGTTGGAAGTCTAAGTGGATGTTCGTCGGAGGGACTATAAAAATTACCAAAGCAAAACATGAAAATGAAATGAATATTGGTTGTAAAAATAATTATTAAAATCGAAAATTTTGCAATCCTAAAATTACACAAAACGCTACTTTTTTTTCGTATATATTAGTATTAAAAGCTAAATAGTGACTATAAAAGTAAATAAAGCAAAGATAAATGTAATGTGCTCTCACATAAATAAACATTTCATTAGGAAATAGGTCTAACCAATCTACGTTGTGTTGCTGCTAAAGTTTTCTAAGTCATATTAAATTGATTATTAGAATTTAATAAGCTTTAGGTAAGACTGAACAATTGAATTTAAATTGTATATCTTATACAGTATAAACTGTCAATTCTCAAGCTTCAATTAAAGATAATTGCAATATATTATAGAACTTACGAAATATAAAACAATTGTTGATACTAATTTAGCTTTTTTTTTTGTTTTTCTTTTTAAGCATTTTTACAGAAAAAAAAGTTGATTGTAAAAATAAATTTTATATTAAAATTCAAAATTCAAATCCTACAATTACACAAAACCAAGTAATTGATTAACAACCTTCACCATTACAATATGTCTACTCAAAACCCACAGATGTATTAATTAAACCTATCAAGCTCGCTATCTTCATTTCCGATTAGTTAAGACAGTATAGATACAATCACAATACATTACACTCTATACAGGTTTATTGATACAATAAACAGTACCTAGAATGTGTTCGAGTATTCTTAAAGTTCCATGATTCTTAAATTTTTTCGCACTTATTTTTCAACAATTTGACACATGTTTTCTCTAACAAATGTATGTTATAAATAAGAATTCTCAATGGTATACTAACAAATAGGCGTTGTCTGTATTAGACAATCCAAGTATCAATTGGAAAGTTGTGATAATAGGTTTTGGAGTAGGGCAATTTTTATTTCAAACATATTTAGAATCAAGACAATTAAAAGTTTTAAATAAACCATCACCACCTATTTCAATTAAAGAAGAAGTTAGTTTGGATAAGTTTAAAAGTTTTCAAGAATATTCCAAAGCGAAATCCAAGTTTTCAATTTTCTCATCGATTTATGGAATTGTTCAAGATATATTGTTTATAAAGTATAATTTTTTACCCAAACTTTGGTCTTTGAGTAGTCATATTATGAAGTATTTACCTATTCATGGTGTCATTACACAGTCTATAATATTTGTTGTTGTATTCCAATTGGTTACTCTTGTTATTAAATTTCCAGTTACTTATTATCATCATTTTATTTTAGAAGAGAAATTTGGATTTAATAAATTAACTTATAAATTATGGGCAATAGATACGTTGAAAACACTTGGGTTAAGTTTTGTATTGGGATCTCCAATATTAGCTATATTTTTAAAGATTGTTGAATATGAATCATTTGTTTTTTATATTATGGGGTTTGTTTTGATTCTTAATTTAGTTGGAATGACTATAATGCCAACGTTGATCATGCCATTGTTTAATAAATATGAGCCTTTACCAGATGGGGAGTTGAAAGTTGCAATTGAACAATTGGCAAAGAAGCAAAAATTTCCATTGAATAAATTATTAGTTGTTGATGGATCTAAAAGGTCATCACATTCAAATGCTTATTTCATTGGGTTACCATGGTCTAAACAAATTGTTTTATACGATACGTTGATTGAACAAACAGATGTGAAAGAAACTGTTGCTATTTTAGCTCATGAAATTGGTCATTGGAAATTGAATCATTTACCAAAGATGTTGGCATATGCAATGACACATACCTTTTTAGTGTTTACATTGTTTGGAAGTTTTTATAAGAACAAATCATTATTTGAATCATTTGGGTTTAATGATTATCCAGTTTTAATTGGATTTTTATTATTTAATGATATTTATGGACCTGTTGAAACTTTATTATCTTTTGTTGATAATTATTTATCAAGATTCCATGAATATCAAGCGGATGCTTATGCTTTGAAATGTGGATATCAAAAAGATTTAGCACTTGCATTGATTAAAATTTCAAAAGAGAATTTGAGTGGTATGGCAGCTGATAAGTTATATTCAATTTATCATTATAGTCATCCTATTTTACCTGAAAGACTTGAAGCATTAAACTATAAAGGTTAAGTATTCATGTATGTAGATGGGTCAACGCCTTCTTCTGGGAAGGAATCAATCTTTACAGCAAATTTTTCTTGAATCTTAGCCAATACTTCTTCATCCTCTTTTGATGATATAAATGAGATAGCAAGACCTTTAGTACCAAATCTACCAGCTCTACCAACTCTGTGAAGATATTGGTCAGCATCTTTACCCAAATCATAATTAATAGCAAGATTGATACGTTCAATATCGATACCTCTACCGAAAACATCGGTTGAAACACAAATACGTTTGTTGAATTCTTTAAATGATTTATATCTTTCAATTCTTTCTTCTTGTGGCATGGCTGAATGAACAGCAATACTTGGGAAATTACATGCACATAACAATTTATTCAATTCATTAGCTCTTTGAGTTGATTTTACAAAAATAATAACTTGATTGAATTCCAAAGAATCTAATAAATCTGATAATTTTCTATTTTTCTCTTTTTCTTCCAATTTAATAAAATATTGTTGTAAACCATGTAAAGTTAATTTTGCTTCATCATCAACATAAATTTCCAATGGACTTTGCATGAATTTTTTACATACTGGTCTAATCTCTTGAGCTAAAGTAGCTGAAAACATCATTACTTGTTTTTGATGTGGTGTAGCTCTAAAAATATCTTGTACATCTCTTCTCATATCCAAACTTTCTAAAACTTTATCACATTCATCAATGACAAATGATTTGACATTGTTTAACCTGATTGATTTTTCTTGAACTAAAGCATGTAATCTACCTGGTGTTGCAACAACAATATGAGGACATGTATCTTTATTTTGCAATTTTTCAACATCTCTTTTGAATGGTGTACCACCGTAGAAAACTTCAGTTTTAACATCTGGCATATACTTTGAAAATCTAGCATATTCACTTCTAATTTGATAAGCCAATTCTCTGGTGTGACAAATGACAACAGTGGAAATTTCACCAGGTATAGGATCTAATTGTTGTAATGTTGATAAAACAAAAACAGCAGTCTTACCCAAACCAGATTTAGCTTGACATAAAACATCAGTTCCTAAGATAGATTGTGGAATACAAACTTGTTGAACTTCTGATGGATGTTCAAACCCACAATCACCAATTGCTCTTAACAATTCTGGTTTCAATAAGAAATCCCTGAAACCAGTGGCATGGATACCGACATAAGAACCCTTTTTATCAGCACCTTCTTTTTCTGTGACAGTGGTTGGAACTGCGATTTCTTCTGAATCTGAATAGTCTAATAATTCTTCTTGACCTGACATTGTTGTTGGAAAAAAAAATCTGCACGACCATGTTGAAATTTGTAAAATTTCCAAGAGTTAGAGTTCCAGTTAGAACATTCTTTAAACCTCCAGATAATGCTGCTACAATTGAAAAGGTTAAAAAAGCATTGCATGAGAATCCAGACTTGATGAAACTTACCCTAGAATTCAAAGACTTATTAAGAAGCAAGGGTATAAATGAAGGGAAACCAAGTTTTTCAACAATGATGAAATTATTAAGTGATTCAGAAATTAGAGAACATGGTAATAAATTGAAAACTCTTTTAGAATCAAAGGATTTAGGAATTTCAAAAGAAGAATTGGCTGTTTTGAATGGTGCATTTTTATTTAAAGGTAAAGATATATAATCATTTTGCAAATGAAGCAGATATATTAGCTGCTTCTTCTACACCTCTAGCAATTGAACTTCTCACATTACCATCTTCCATTTTTAATAAACCTCCAATTGTAGTACCACCTGGTGTACAAACTTTACTTTTCAAAACAGCTGGATGATCGCCAGTTTCTAAAACCATTTTAGCAGTACCTTCCATAACTTTTGCTGCAGACATTTTTGCAATTTCAAATGGTAAACCCATTCTTACCCCACCATCTATTAAACTTTCCATCATTAATAAAACAAATGCAGGACCTGAACCAATTAATGCAGTTGCTGCATCCATATTTTTCTCAGGTATATTTACAACTAAACCAATTGAACTTATCAATTGTTCGACTAATTGTTGTTGTTCTTGGGAAGTTTCGCCCGAATATGCAATTGCAGCAGTACCACAGCCAAATTTCGCTGGAGTATTGGTCATAACCTTAGCTACATATGGTGAAAAAATTGATAATTCTTTAATTGTTGTACCAGCTAATAAACTAATAAACAATTGTTTATGTAATCCAGATGAAACTTCTTCATAGATTTGCTGATACATATATGGTTTACAACCCAAGATTATAATATCCGCTTCTTCAACGGCTTTCTTATTATCTTTTGTTGAAATTTCAACTTGTGGGTAATCTTCAAAATTTTTCTTTAATCTAGCTTCATTAGTCCCACATGCTATAATTCTATAATCAAACTTTTTCATAATAGCTGTGATGACAGCTGTTCCCATCACACCACATCCTAATACAGTAATTGTCTCTTTCATTGAACTTCCAATTTTTCGCACGACCAAAATCAACATGTTTAATAAAAAGTTGTTAACCCCATGTCCAGTATTGAAACCGACAGATGAAGAGTTCCAAGATCCAATAGGCTATTTATCTTCAACGGCAGTAAAAAATTTAGGTGCTGAATTTGGTATACTTAAGGTTGTCCCCCCTTCGACATGGAAACCGAAATTCACGTTGTCTTCGAATTTCAAATTCCATGTTAGGAAACAGGTGATTAGTGATTTGGGAATTACAACCCGTTCAAGAAACTTTTTCAGAGAAAGCGTAAATAGATTCCTTAAAATGAGAAGAAAGCGTCAATTAAAATTGTATTTTGAAGTTGAAGATAAGAAAATTTACTACTATGATTTATATTTATTAGTTGAAAGCTTTGGAGGTTTTTCCAAAATGGATGATTTAAAATGGAAAATTGTTAATGATAAGTATGGTTTGGATTCAGACGCTATAAAGAATGAATATATCTTATCAATCAGATATTATGCTAATTATCTTTCTAATCATAAAGATACAGAATTTCCTGAAACTGATTCTGAAGATGAATTTGATAATTGTTTGATATGCGGCGAACATGATGACCCATCTGAAACATTACTTTGTGATAATTGTGATAATCCATTTCATATGAAATGTTTGACTCCACCATTACATTCAGTCCCAGCAACTAATTGGTATTGTGATAAATGTTTAATTGGTTCTGGTGAATACGGTTTTGATGAAGATGTTGATACAAAATATTCAATTCCAGAATTTTTCCATTTATGTAGGGAATTTGATCAACAATTTATTGATGAATATAACAATGGAGAACAATTGGATATTGAAACAATTGAAGAAAAGTTTTGGTCGTTTGTTGATATTGAAAAATCAGATTTAGAAGTGAAATATGGTGCTGATATACATAATTTAATACCTGGTGAAATTAGTGGATTCCCAATGATGAATACCCCAGGGTTGACTGTCACTCCGGAGAATAAATATTATATCGACCATCCATGGAATCTTACAAAATTACCATTTGCAAAAGGATCTTTATTGAATTATATAAATACATCTATATCTGGTATGACTGTACCTTGGATTTATATTGGATCTTTATTATCAACCTTTTGTTGGCATGTTGAAGATCATTATACATTATCAGCTAATTATTGTCATTTTGGTGCTACAAAGAAATGGTATGGTATTCCATCAAGTTATGCTGATAAATTTGAAAAATTAATGAAAGATTCAGCTCCTGATTTATTTAAAAAACAACCTGATTTATTACATCAATTAGTCACATTATTATCACCAATGAAATTGATTGAAAATGGAATACCTTGTATGTATGCTGATCAACAACCAAATGAGTTTGTAATCACTTTCCCAAGGGTATACCACGCAGGGTTTAATTGTGGTTTCAATTTCAATGAAGCAGTCAATTTTGCAATGGATGAATGGTTACATTTCGGACAAAGATCAATTGTTGATTATAAACCAATAAAGAAGGAAAATGTATTCAATCATTATGAATTGGTTGAAAATATACTTAAAGAATTTGTTAAATATGATAGTAAGAATTATGATTTAGTAAAATTTTCATTAGATAGTTTTGAAAAATTTATCAACAATCAAATACAATTATTAAATCAATTATCATATCCAAAAGAAATAAAGAAAGATAGAGATGAAGCTGAAGATTTATGTCAAGTTTGTAAATGTAAATTGGGATTTCAATATTTTGAGAAACTGATAAATAATCAATTGCTAACACCTGAAGTTTCACCAAAAGAAGAAGTTATAAAAGAAGAGAATGAAGTAGCTGTGAAACTAGCAGAAACCACTTCAAATGAATTATCAAATTTGAATAAACCATCTATGATGGATGAATTCGAAAGGCTAATACAAGAAGCTAAATTACAAACTGAAACTAGGAAAAGAAGATCAAGAATACCCGAACCAAAACTTAAAAAGAGAAGAATTGTTAAAGAATTGAACAATAAATTTTGTTTAGAATGTGTTATAAAATCCCCAGTTGAAGGTAAAATAATTTATCAAACTGATATTGAAAGTTCAAAAAAATTAATTATGGATGTGAAAGAAAAATTAAATAGTTAATATATGAGTGCTACCTTTCCATCGCATGTATTGTAAAGGAACAACTTCGAAAGGGAATCGATGTAAAATAAAAGTGCCACAAGGTTACTGTAGACATCATAATAATGAATCTAAAGGTTATATCTACATTTATACAATGTCAAATTTAATAAATCCACCAACAAATTGGTCATTTAAAGTTAAAAATTTACCAAACTCAAAGCATAACAATTGGACAGAATTTGAAAGAAAGTCTCCTTATATACTAGTAAAAATTGGAATGACATCAAAATTACCAAATCAAAGAATAAAAGAATGGGAAAATAAGTGTAATCATAAACTTACAAATGTATGTCCAAGAAATCGAAATTTAATTAAAAAGCAAACTTTACTTGAGAAATTCAGTTGTATGAGTATAAAAGAGTATGAAAGATATTCAAATGATGGGTTTTATGTGAATAAAGATTTGAAATTGGTTGAATCAACGATACATAGACAATTGAGAGATAAATATGGGAAAGGTGATGTATATTGTAAAGGATGTTCCGATTCGTACAATGTTCATACTGAATGGTTTTTGATTATTAGAAAGGAAATTGATCAAGTTTACACAATTATTAATAATGTCTGTATGAACCTAGGGTAACTACCGATTTTGTACATAGTTAATATATATGTATGGATCACTTCATTTTTGATAACTTGTAGTAATTCTCAATTTACACCAAATTTTACAAAAAATAACCAAACTTTCTATCAATTATTATCTATTAATCTATAATGCAAAGCATCTTTCTACACTTTTAGAGTTATTGAAAAACCATTCTGGCATATCTATGACTTTCCCAGCTGAAAATATTATAAAAATCAACAATATAGCTAAATTAAACCCTGTATCCAACGCAGCAGCCATAAGATAATTATACTTTTTCCATATATCGTGTTTATACCTAAAGAAATAAAACATTGTCACTGTTCCACCAATAAATTGTGAAAAATATCCAGTTGATATATTTCCATAAAATGATGCCAATGTTGAGAATAAAATTGTTGTATTCCATAAATGGAATTTGGCTCTTGGAATCAACTTGTGAAGAGCAAACATGAGTATTGGAGCACCTAATCCAACTAAGAATCCATATGGTAAGACTTTGTAATGTTCAAATAATCTATTTGGTCCAAGAATAACATATTGGACTGCACTTGAATGATAACTGGTGATAGTTTGTCCGGTCCACATATTACTCTTGTCAACTTTAATTCCTTTAAGATAATCCATTTTCAGATCCATGACCCATCTTAATGCAAAATAATTAAAAGGAACTCCAATTATCTCTCCAAAGATTTGACTGAAAAATGTATATCTAGGAGGAAGATGCATATAATGTCCAATTTTTTGATCTTGTAAAATGTAAATAGCTCTGTAAAAAGCATCTCCAGCAACTGATGAAAAACTTAAAGCTGATGCTGGGTGTCTATGTTTTGAATGTTGAATCATATATCCATAAATTAATTCATTAAAAGTACCAATTGGTAATTCGAAATTAGTCAATGCATATAACCATGATAAAGGGGTAACAATAACAAATCCAATAGCAAGAGCTACAATCATACACCACCATGGCATAAATAATGAATCTGTTGCAAATATGACTAATAAACAAACAAATGAACAAAGGAATAATATTCCATACCAATATAATGGAACCTCTTGATATTTTGATTGAATCTTGTTTAATCTATCTGTATATTGAGCAGATAAATTACCTTTTGAAGCAATAATCTTCTTCAATGAAGCCTTTAAACCTTTATATCCAAATAATACAACCCAAACAATACCACTTAAATAAGCTGCATAATCAAAAAACATATTCCAAGCTCTTTGAGCTCCAAGATTAACAGGACCTAATTCTTCATATCTAGTTAAATTCAATTGTAAATCTGGTGTTAATAATTGAGATGTAGGATATAAAGTACCATTTGACATAAACAATTTATTTGACATCAATCCATGTTTAAAAGAAGTAAGATTTCCCCATTTTGCAGCTGGAATTAATATCCAAGCTCCAATAACAAATCCAGCAAATTTAACAACTGTGACATAATAAGGTTGTAACATAATTGATGACCCAACATTTGACCAATCTAATGAAATGTTTAAAAAACCCATACCACCTAAACCACTTCCAATGAAGTTTAAAACATAATTTTCAGGAGCACACCAACAAAGTAATGCTAATGATGAAACCATTGGTGCAACATATTCAGGTAAAAATGTCCATAAACAAACTCCAATTAACACAATGAAAAATACCTTCATTGAACCATGATTCTTTCTTTGATTTTGAAATAAAGTGGTTTGCATCAACAGTTGTGGCCATATAAATTGAGGATCATATAATAAGAAATTTCTTGAAATTGCACTATAACTATAACCAACGAAAACAATTGACCACATAAAGAAAATTGCAACTGCTGGGTTTACAATTTGATCATAATAAACTTCAGCCAAAGCAATACAATTTGTACCTAAACTTCCAGTAGCACCACTACTTGCTGTAATTGTAACCATTGCAGTTTCTTTAATAGACCATGGTCCAGGGTTCAAACTAAATTTAAATCGACCAAAACCTATTTTCTTGTTTGGTAAAACTTTAGCTAACCAAAGCCCTAACCAATGTGATGCAAGTTGTACAAAAAATATGGAATATGCTGCTGATGTGGTACGAAATGATGAAAATGTATCTATAAATGCTCCTGGTGGAATGAAAATCACTGATAAAAGAAAATATCTAAATGTGAAAACAGGTATATTTGAATCATCTTCAAAATCAACCACTTCTCTCACAACTTTTGGAATTTCTTCTATATCTGGAGGTAAAGATGCGGCTGATTCCACATCTTTTGGAGAATCTATAACATCAATCCTTAAATCAGCCTTATCCTTGTCTGTATTCATTTCTGATTAACCAAATCATTGGAAATTGTTCACTTTTGTATGAAAATAAGTATGCAGCTTTGATAAAATTGGAACGGCATCGCATACAGGCATCATCTCACGTGTGTATAATTTGACATATTATTAAGGCCGCACTGACATATTTTCTAGAAACGATCTTCGCGCTAAACGTAGCCACAGGAACCACACCGGGAATTGAAAAAAAGAAAAATAAGCGAGTCAAAAAGGTATAATACTAAGTTATAAGAAAATAAATTTTATAGATTAAAATATACGATTATATAAGAATTAAAATTAGATTAAAGCAGCTAAACAAGCAACAATACCACCCATAGCGATAGCTGGAGCATTTGCACCATTGACAAGAGAAACAACAGCAGCAGAAGTTTCAGCAGATGATGATTCAGATTGTGCTTCAACTGAGGATTCTGATGATTCAGCAGCAGAAGTTGAGGTAGTTTCAGCAGCAGAAGTTGCAGCAGAGGTAGTTTCTGGAGCAGAAGTTTCTTGAGCTTGAGTAGTTGCTGGTGATGAAGTAGCATCAGTAGTAGCTTCGGTAGTAGCATCAGTAGTAGCAGCACTTGAACTTTCTTCAGTTGTAGCAGTGGCTGTTTCAACAGTAGCAGTTTCAGCAGCGGCATTAGCTAAATCAGTTGAAACACTAGCTGGGATGATCCAGTATGGTTCCCAAACACCAGCGTTTTTACAAACATTAACAGCTAAAGCTTCAGCATCAGTAACATCTGAACCTTTACAGTTTTTAGCAATACATTCACCAACAGCTGAAGTGAATGATGGAATGACACATAAACAACCGGTATCCCAGTATGGACATGGAGTACTACTAGTACTTTCTTTAACACAAGGTTGAGCACATGATGGTAATTGACTGTAAATTGAATCAGCGAAACCATTGATTGAAGCGGATTTAGCGACACTTGGGTAAGTAGCCCATTGATTAGCAGCAGACATAGTGAATGAATTAGTTGGTAAAGTTTTCCAAGGGAAATTCCCTTGATTAAATAGTTCTAGCGAAAGCTTCTATGATCAAGAAAATTTTTATCAAGGTTGTTCCAGATTCAGTGAACCACCCAAATAGGCAACAGAAATACCTAAACTAACCAGTCGGGTTTGTTAGAGCCCGATAAATCCTCACTGATGAAAAAGATAATTTTCAAATTTCTTGACCTGCATAATTTCTTAAAATATTTTATTTTAATTGGGTTAAGAATAAGATGCAAATGTAGAGTTACTAAAACCTGGAGTTAATGGATTTAATATATTAAAAGAGACTAAATAAACCAAGAATGATTGCACCAATACTGGCCGATTGTAAAATAGCGATATTCGAAGTGGATTCTGTTGAGGTAGTTGAACTAGAAGTTGAAGTAGAACTAGAACTAGAGCTAGAACCAGAACTAGAACTAGAAATTTCTGTTGAACTTTCTCTTTCTGTTGAACTTTCTAAACTTTCTGTTGAATCACCTGTTTCAACAGCTGAGCTTCCAGGGGCAGTAACCCAAGACATTGCAGTTTTCCCTTCAATTGTAGTAACCGGTGTTGCACTTCCTGCAGCTTTTTCCAACATAGTTGAAATTGAAGCAGGCATCATCCATGTATTTGCACCAACAGTAGAACAAAGTGATTCTGCCAAAAATGTAGCTGAAGCAATATCTTCACCTTTACAACTCTGTGCCCAACATTGAGCAACTGAACCAGACCATTGTGGCATAACACAGAAACATCCAGTATCCCAATATGGACATGGGGTATTACTAGTACTTATCTTGACACAAGATTTAGCACAATCAGGTAATAAATCATATATTGGATCAGCAAACCCATTAATTGAAGCAGTTTTTGGAACTTTAGGATAAGTAGCCCAATTATCAGCAGTAACAACAGCAATAAGTATAAAAATTAAATAATTCATCGTTGAAAGCCATTTTCATAGATTTTGCTTATATTATATATGATCTTTTTTTTTTTTTCGGGTTGCAAAATACAACTTGGCATCGATAAATCCACCAATCATTAAATTATGCATCTCTATAAATATGATTTAATTTCCATGTTTGATCTTTAACGATGGGGATCCCATTTAATTTACAATATTTTGTTGAAGGTACAAGAAATAACAAGTATGAATGGTTAGTGTTTGTAATTACCATAGTAATTTTAGGAGTTCATGGACTACTATTTTATTATATACCAAAATATTTAAATAGATCAGGTCCAAATAGAAGTCATGGATATTTTAAATTTGTTAAAAAATGGGAATATTGGACCAGTTGTGTAAATATAAAAGGATTTTATTTCCAACCTAGTATATTACTTTTAGCAGTGGTATTTTGTGGTATGAATGTTGGATTTTGCTTTGCTGAAACTAAAGATTTAGATTATCAACCTAGATATTATATCATATCAAAAAGAATTTCAAAAGTTGCCATGGGTAGTTTACCAACTTTAATGTTTTCAGTAATGAAAAATGATGTAATGACAAGACTTTCTGGTTTACAATATGATCGTGTTGAATTTTTACATAAATGGTTGAGTAGAATGATGTGGGTTATGATATCAATACATTTTGCATTGGCTTGTTATTACTGGTTAAGTTTAAATTTTAAAATTATGATTATGATTCCACCACAAATATTTGGTTTCATGGCTTATGGTAGTTTTACAATTTTAAATTGGGCAAGTTTGAAATTTATGAGAAGATGGGCTTATGATTTCTTCTTGGTTCAACATAGAGTGTTTGCATTTATAATGTTGTTTATGTCATTCATTCATAATGCAGGTAATCGAGCATCAGTTTTAATTGCAGTTCATGGTTTAGTAATAGATCGAGTATTTTCAAAAGTAATGGCATATGTACATGCAAAGAAATCTCCAACTAAAGGTAAATCTACATTTGAAATTTTAGATAAAGATACAATTTTAATAACTATCCCAGTTGATACTTGTAACTCACCATGGTATAATAAAATTTCAAAATGGAAACCAGGTCAACATATATATTTAAATGTTTCAAAAGTGAAATATTTTCAATATCATCCATTTACAATCTCATCATTAGCTGAATCAGGAGAAATAAAAATTCTAATGAGAGTTCAAAAAGGGTTTACAAGAAAATTGTATAATCATTTATCACAAGTGGAAGATACAGTTATCATGAAAGCAATGTTTCATGGACCTTATGGAGCTATCCATCAACCATTTTTATCCTTTGATTCAGTTATATTTTTCGGTGCTGGTAGTGGTGGTGCATTCACATTCCCGGTTTGTTTAGCATTATTAAAAGAAATTGAAGAAAAAGAAAATCAACAAGATTATTTATTCAGAACAAGATTTCCATATATAAAATTCATATGGTGTATAAAACATAAGGATAACATGATTTGGTTTAAACATATACTAGATGAATTGAAAAAGTATGATGTTGATATAGAAATATTCATTACACAAGAGGAAAAAGATGATCGATCTAGTATGGAAAAAAGCGCGATTTCAATAAAGTCTATATGCATAAATTACGGTCGTCCGCTGATCTCGGAAATAATCCAAAGTGTCGATCATAAATCAATAGCTGTTGCATCGTGTGGTCCAAAACAATTCACAAATAAAATTAAAGAATCTTGTCAAAATGCAAGAAGAAAAAATGATTGTGATATATACTGTTATACAGAGACTTTTTAAATTATTATATATTAGTTACTTCTTAGATTCATCATCAGGACTCACTGATCCTTCTACACCATCTATAGTTTCATTCTGTCTAGTAGTTGATGCTTTTAATTTTTCTTTAATTGCATCAGTTGATCTGATTGGTTCTAAAACGTATGGTGAGTTTTCTGGGTCTACATTATCATCATAATAGGCATACTCACCGATTTGTGCTAAATCAGTACCCAAGATTTCTTCATCTTCATGTAATCTAATTCTTAAAAATGGAATTCTATCCATAGCTAATAATAAAATAGATGTAACAACAAATGACCAAGCAGCAATAGAAACTGAACCTGCTAATTGATAACCCAATTGTTTCCAATGATGATTCATCCAACCACCAGTGATTTCAGTACCATCAATCATTGCAACATAATCAGCAGCAAATAATCCAGTCATAAAGTTACCAACAAATCCACCAACTCCATGTAAAGCCCAAACATCCATACCATCATCAATTTGTAAAAGATTTTTTAAATCAACAGCAAAATTACAAATAATTGCTGGTACAATACCAAAAATTACTGATGTATAAACTGGAACATATCCAGCTGCAGGTGTAATACCAACTAATCCAGCAATTGCACCAGTACATAATCCAACAGTTGACCATTTACCACCAGTTCTAAAATAATCAACAAACATCCAAGTTAATCCACCACAAGCAGCAGCAATATTTGTGTTTACACATGCATACCATGATCTAATAGATGCATTACCAGTTGAACCACCATTAAAACCATACCATCCAAACCATAAAAATACAGTACCCAAAACAATTGATGAAACTGAATGAGGTTTATATTTTGGAACTTTACCTTGGGTTAATGGATCATGTCTTTTACCTAACCATAATGAATAAGCTAAAGCTGCAAATCCAGAATTTTCATGAACTGGACCACCACCAGCAAAATCTAAAGCACCTAAAGTTGCTAACCAACCTTTTGAATTCCATGTCCAATAAGCAACTGGACAATAAACAACTGTTAACCATATAAATAAAAATACCATCATTGGAGCTAATCTTGCACGTTCACAACCAGCACCAACCATCAAAATGGCAGTGACAGCTGCAAACATACCTTGATACATACAAAATAACATATCTGGTAATGTTGCAACAACTGATGGTGCACCTAAAACATTCATTAAACTAAAATTAGATAAAGTACCTAAAAATGATGAACCATTATGAGCAAAAGCTAATGAATAACCCCAAAAAAACCATTGAAATGTGGTTAAACAAGCAGCCATTAAAGCTGCCCACATTAATGATAACGCATGTTTCTTTCTTGATAAACCACTGTATAATAATCCAACCCCTGGAATCATAATCCAAACTAAAACACCAGCCGTGCCAATCCACACCATATCGGCTTTATCAAATTGTTTATTTAAGTCAACTTGGAAAACATCTCCACCAGTACCGGTTTCTGTATAATTAGACATCTTTATTGTTTCAAAATCTCGGACACAATCATATATTTATACAAAATTGATATAAGTCATAATGCTTATCGCCCAATTAAATTAAATTGAAAATTTGCAATAATTAATTTTTCTTAGCGTAAAAGATAAGCAGTATGCAGGACCAATTTTGAAACAGTAATATCACAAGATTTACCTTGTTATTGTTAATTTTACGAATTGATATACGCAAGAAATAAAGAACATTCACCTTATCTAGCTTATACTTTCTCACTTGGCTATCCATTTCTTGATCACCTTTGATTGGACATTTATATTTCTTGTCATGGGTAGGTAAGACTCTCACTTATTACCCAATGAGGCAATCTACTATCTCGTAAATATTAACACCGACACACTACCGCGTGGGTTATTCAACGAAAAATAGCCATTTTATCCACTATTAACCATGGAGGAGTCTTATAATTTTGCTACTACCATCTTAACATCCAAGACACCACAACAGGCAGCTCAGATAATTCCAAATACCATACAAGGGTCAACTGCTGTGAACAAAGATTTAATCACCTGGTTTAACAAATATGAAGCTAGTTTAAAATCATATAATTCTCAATTACATGATTTAATTGAAGATGCAAATAAAATAAGTCAACGTAGTAAAATTGGTTTCAATAATTTCCCAAGAAATTGGAATTGTTTAGTAAATGCATTGAAATTGGAAGAAAGTAATAATCAACAATTGATTAAAAATGTTAAATTGGAAATTGTAGAACCTTTGAGAAATTTAATTGAAAAAGATGTTAGAATTAGTGAATTGGTAATTAATGGACAAGAATTACAAGAAATTTCTCAAAATTTGGATGAATATAAATGGAATTATTCAGCTCCACAAGGATTTCAAAATTTAGAAGATTTTAAAAAAATTGAAATTCAAACTTTATTTAATACTGTTTTAAATTTTATTCAAATGCATAATGGTAAATTGAATAAAGAAGTGAAAAATAGTGAAAATTCTACAAATTATTTATTGGGAAGTTTTAAATTGGATAATGAAATGAAAACTCAATTGGATTATTTATTGAATACTGAATTTCAAATTCCTCAAAAACCTGCACCAGTACCAAAAAGAAATAGTGTTGCTTCACTTTCAAAAACACCAACTTCTGAAAAGAGACAATCAAGAATAAAGTCAAAAGTTGGATCAATTTTTGGACGTAAAAAGAAGGATAAAAAGTTTGTAGAAGGTGGAGCTATTCCTGAAGATGCTTCAATTGTGACTACACCATCAACTTTGACAAGAAACACAACAAGAAGATCAACTCAATTGCCTCAACCTCCACATGAACCGGAACATAAACCTCTTGAACCAAGAAAAGAGTCAATTCCACCTCCAATTGAAAAACGAGAAGTTGAATCACAATCAACATTTCCTCCTCAAAGTGCTCAATCAACATTTCCTCCTGAAAGTGCTCCATCAACATTTCCTACTCAATCAACATTTCCTCCTGAAAGTGCACAATCAACATTTCCTACATTTCCTACTCAATCAACTCAAAGTTCATTTCCCCAATCAACACCTCAATCTTCTGAACCTGCATCAGAACCAGTTTTCAAAACTCCTATTGAATCTCCTGAGTCACCAAATGTTGTTAAATATGAAAATGATGATACTGATGATACTGATGACGTTTCATTATTACAAAGATTGAATCATGGGAAATTAGCACCTGAAAATCCAGATCATAGATATTCATTTGAACCTGGTGAAGATGATTTAAAAACACCTGAAAATACTACATTTTCATTTCCAGAACCAAATGGTCATAAAAGTGCTCCTGCACCACCACCAGCTAGGAAAGTTACTCAACGTGATTCTATGATTTTACAACAACGTGCACCATCATTTATTCAACCTCAAGATACTGGGAATTTATTACAAAGTGATTTCAAACATGCTACTTTAAATGAAACAGGATTAAATACTTCAATTGCTGAAGTTGTAAATGCCAAGTTTAAAGATGGTCAATTGATTAAATCTTCAGTTGTTGGAGAAGTTGCTTTCAGTTATATTGGAGAAATCAATTCACCTTTAATTGTTTCAATACCATATCATTATGATAAATTGATTGTAAATACAACATTTATGGAAGAATTGGGTGATAATTTATATAGAATTCATCCAGAATCAATTGTTTCAAAAACTTTAGGTGGTCTTAAATATTTAACTCAAAATGCCCAACCTCCAATTAGTATACAACAAATTTGGAAATATGAACCACATCAATCTAGTTTAATGATTAGTATTAAATCAATTGAACCTGTTATTTTAGAAAATTTCGTTGTATCTGTTGCATTGGATAATTGTCAAGCATTATCAGCATTATCCAAACCTCAAGGTGCTTTTAATAAAGAAAAAAATAGAATCACATGGAGATATAATCATCCATTACATTTAAATGGAGAAGAAAAATTAATTGTTAGATTTATGACTCAAGGTCAAGGTGTTGAAAGTGAACAAGGTATACAAGTTAAATTTGAAATTAAAGATCCAACTTTAAGATATTGTACAATTTATGAAAATAATAGAGAAGTTCCAACATTTAGAAATCTAATAAGTGGTAATTATAGTGGACATTTTTAATATTTATTTAATGAATCATAAGCAGTTTGAATACCAGAAATTTGCTTCTTCAATGTATCAATATCTTTTTGTTTCAATTCAATCAATTGTTTAATTTTAACAATCTCTAAATCATCACCTTTATTACCAAATTCTCTAATTTGAGTTTGTTTTAAAACTAATTTCCGAACAATTGTAATCACAGTACCAATTGCCATTTGTAAATATAAAATTGCTCCACTAAGATATAAATTTCTTTGAGCATAAAATTTAGATGCCAATTGATCATAATTTGTACTTGAATAAATAATATTGGTATCTAAATGTTTAAATCTATTCAATTTTTGTAAACAATCAAAAAATTGTAATCCCATAAGAATTAATGAAAATGTTAAAAAAACTCTAAAATTTTGTGATTTTTGTAATTTAAAAGTAAAATTGACAATATTTGAACGAATAACATAAGGTAATGGAACAACTAATAATAAAAGAAAAACCATTTGAATGATCATGGTTCCAAAAACCATTGACATTTGTAAAGACATGATGGAGGCAATAATAATTTTTTCTCACCTGAAATTTAATTCAACAGAGTGTTATCAGAGATTTATATATTTACCAAAAGTGATACCATTTTCGATGCAATTTCTTAGATAAAGCTTTATAATTTTCCATTTCTCCCCAACAATCTCTACCCCATTCACAACCAGCCATATTAACTACAAAATCATGATCTTTGAAAAAATATTGTGGATCATCAGCTTGATCACTACAAGCACCAGGTGGGAATGCATTGATTTTTCTTAAAGGTAAAAATCCAATTCTTTCTCTAATCCAAGCTTGAGTTGAATATAATGTTTCCAACGCGTCTTGTTCTTTATGTTCCCATTGCATATGCATTTGTTCATACATTGCAGGATCCCACCAAATATCTAATAACATTTCTGACCATTGAGATCTTCTTAATAAAAATGAGCCTAAATTGAAACCCCCACAATCTTGTGTTATAACCATATCAATTGGTTGAGTATAATCAACATAAGGTAAATCTTTATTTAAATTTAAAGGATTAAAATCTTCCAATGTTCTATAAGTTGCATTTTCAAGATTATTTAAAAAATGTTGTTCTAATGATATTTGAGGTTCCATTATATAAGTATGTAAATCTAACCACCAAAACCATTCTGTATTTGGAAATTGTCTCATTGTTTGTTTTAATATATCTACTTTTTCCCAACTTTCTCTCCATTCATGACTATATCTTTTTTTAATTGTCATATCTTTAATTGTTAAACCATAACCATGAATCTTTGCATAATTTTTTTTATTTGCAATTGATGATCTTTCAACCGACCATTCTTGTGGTGATTTCCATTTTAAAACCCCTCCACCTTCATTGGCAGCTAAAATAATAACAACTTTTGGTGATGAATTGATAGTTAAATGAGGAATATATGGTACATTTGTAAATAATGATAATATTATAAATGTGATGATTAATAGCACAATTTTTTTATATTTGGTAACTAAATCAAGAAAATTATCAACTAGATTGCTTTTATTGGGTTTGAATGTTTTTGAATAATCTCCTTGTTCATATGGTAGAGAATACGAATTGCTCATGTTGATAGTTGAAAATTATTTTTCGCACATTTCAACACTCATTTGTTTCATAAATCTGCCAGTTTGAATTATCCTAAAGGTGATACATGCCTATGTAGAGCTTTGATTGTTGTTACCATGATAATAGTGCAATTTTGTTTTGTTTATAAAGTTAATACCATGTAATATAATTATGAAAGGAATATTACTGATATTAAGTAAATTGACGATCAAAATTACGATGAAAACATACATCTTTATACTCGATTTATTTCTAGATCCAAAAAGAAACATCTTGCAAAAAATTAAGAAGCTAAAGTAGAATTTTTATTTAATAAATCACCTACTGGAATAATATATTCATAAATTAGTATCAAAATTTGAATCAATACCCCATTTTCATGTATCTTCATCTTTTTCAACTTCAGATTTAAACTTTCCAACTGAATAATTATTGCTTCAGGTTTTGAATTTTTGTAGGTTGACTTGTTCTCCAACCTGAACAATCTTGACAAATTTCTGTAATATATCTTACATTGTCATAAAATTTGCAACATTTTAAATTGGAAAATTCCTGGAACCTTGATATTATTATTGTACGCGCAGAATCAACAACTCTGCTGGTTTTTCAACTTATTCTTGACTATTTTTCAAAAAACTCATAGCATTTTAATTATAAATTAGTGAACTTCATAGTATAATAAAAACTAAATAATATTTATATGAACAATGTTTTCTGATTTTGGTTTTCAAAAGTAGTAAATTCATATATTCGATATTATTTAGAAATCATATTTACGAGAAATGGATATGCAAAATTTGAGAAGCAAAGTGATTAGCTAACAGTAATCAACAGTTCATACCAATGTAAGACATTGAGTCTTGAATTCATAAATCGAAGAAGATGGAACAGTCAAACAGATAAACTAGCTGCCGAGCAGAATGACCAATCAAAAATAAAAATAAACTAAGTTTTGACTTATCATTCAACTTGAGATATATTGATTAGAACTTGAAATTCTTGAAGATTAACCGAATCAGAGTAACATTAGTTTGAACAAGTCTCCTGTATTCCCAGTTATCAGCAAATTATCATCAAAATGAAATTTGGAGCTAGATAGCTCGGTGCCTGCAATTACAATTTTATCATTTTTGAACATCGATTTTAAATAAAAACACAAGCTTATTTAAATGTTAAAATCACAATCTAATTTAATTCTGAGTAACATTAGTTTGTGCAAGTATCTTGTAACTTCAATTTCTAGAGCAGTATGTTTAAGTTTAGTTTAGGTACAATTTGGTGCTTGAAGAAGCAGAAAAGTCGATTACAATTTTAGTAGAAATTGAGGAAAAACTTTAATTTAAATTATGATAGTAATAAAATTTGATTTCGAGTTTTAAAATATTCTTCTATTCTTAGTATTAAGTAAACAGTATATTTTTATACTCTCCATTCAAATTAAAATACTGTTGTGTATTTAATTTACATGGTTTACTAATATTCTAATTTTGGATCCACAATTATTTGATCTCGGGATGCGTTATTGTGCGTTTTTGTGCGACATGTGTCTAAATTAACCGCCAGTCACGTGAAATTTCATACAAGCAGAATCGGATCTGGAAATTTGATTAAACCACAATTTAATCATATATAGATTGATAATTGTCTGATTTTAAATTTTTCAACATCAATGACTTTACATTTTGATACTTTACAATTACATGCTGGACAAGAGGCTGAAAAGCCACATAAACCAAGAGCTCCACCAATTTATGCTACAACATCATATGTATTCAATGATTCAAAACATGGTGCACAATTATTTGGATTAGAAACTCCTGGGTATATATATTCAAGAATAATGAATCCAACCAATGATGTATTTGAACAAAGAATTGCTGCATTAGAAGGTGGTATTGGAGCATTAGCTACATCATCAGGACAATCAGCACAATTTTTAGCAATTGCAGGTTTAGCTCATAGTGGTGATAATTTTTTAAGTACAAGTTATTTATATGGTGGTACATATAATCAATTTAAAGTTGCTTTTAAAAGATTAGGAATTGAAGCTAGATTTGTAAATGGAGATTCAGCTGATGATTTTGAAAAATTAATTGATAATAAAACAAAGGCAATTTATTTAGAATCAATTGGTAATCCAAAATATAATGTACCTGATTTTGAAAAAATTGTTAAATTGGCTCATGAAAATGGTATTCCAGTTGTTGTTGATAATACATTTGGTGCAGGTGGATTTTTAATTAATCCAATTTCTCATGGTGCTGATATTGTTGTACATTCAGCTACAAAATGGATTGGTGGTCATGGTACTACAATTGCAGGTGTTGTAATTGATTCAGGAAATTTCCCATGGACAAAATATCCAGAAAAATTCCCACAATTTTCAAAACCTTCTGAAGGTTATCATGGATTAATTTTAAATGAAGCTTTAGGTAAATCTGCTTTTATTGGACATTTAAGAATTGAATTATTAAGAGATTTAGGTCCTGCTTTAAATCCATTTGGTGCATTTTTATTATTACAAGGATTAGAAACTTTATCATTAAGACTTGAAAGACAAAGTAATAATGCTTTAAAATTAGCTCAATGGTTAGAATCAAATCCAAATGTTGAATCTGTAAGTTATTTAGGTTTACCATCACATGAATCACATGAATTAAGTAAAAAATATTTAAATAATAATTCAAAATTTTTTGGTGGTGCATTATCTTTTACAGTTAAAGATTTAAAATTAAAATCAAATGATGAATTTGATGAAGCATCACCTAAATTAGTTGATAATTTAGAAATTGCATCAAATTTAGCAAATGTTGGTGATTCAAAAACTTTAGTAATTGCACCATGGTTTACAACTCATCAACAATTAACAAATGAAGAAAAATTCGCAAGTGGTGTATCTAAAGGATTGATTAGAGTATCTATTGGTACAGAATATATTGATGATATTATAAATGATTTTGATCAAGCATTTAAAAAAGTTTACCAATAAATAATAAATTTATAATTAACCATGGAATGTAATTGATTGAAAAATTTCCAATTTTATATTTAATATTAAACTTGTTTATAAATAAATATAAATTAAAAATTGTTATATAAATGAAATTGACTAGGATGATTGTAATTATATTGAATATTATTTTCCATTTGTATAAATTATATTTAAATTCTAATATGTAGATGATAAAATTTAACGCCATTAAGAAAGTTGTTAAAATAGTGATATATTGTAATATTAAACAAACCCAATTATACCATTTTAATAAACAGAAATCATTCAGACATAGTTGATCACTGAAATCATAATATAATGATTTTAATTCTATATCCAATTGTTTTTCTAAACTATCAATAAATGATGCAATTATATTTAAACCTTGACCAGTTTGACATTTTGAATCTTGACAATAACCAAATATATTAAATTTATAATTACCAATTATGGTTATACTTTGTAAATTACCATCACTTATAGATTTTGTAAAATAAACATTTAAATCATTTGATAAATAACTTATAAGTTTTACTATCTCCTCAATTGTACTGATTGAACCAGTCTCAAATTTGAATGAAATAGGTACATACTTTAATGAAAAGAAGAAATAAGATGTAAATAATATTAATATTAATAAAATTGGTTTTTGTACATTAAAAGTCAAATTCATTCCTAAATTGATTTAAATCCATATTTGGTTTTACTTTTTCCACTAAATCTCTACGCTCAAGAGCTATAAAACTACGTTTTAAAGTTTCAGTTAAACTTGTACTTTGATTATGATTCAAATTAGATTCAGGTACACCATCAACTTCATGTAAACTTAATCCACTTAATAAATGTTGTGCTGCTTCTTTATAACATCCAATATTTATACATGATACACCTAAATTATATCTTGCTCTTACAAATGTTGGTTTCAATTGTAATGCTTTAAAATAAGCATCAACTGCTTCTTCAGATCGATTTGAATTTGCTAATGAAGCACCTAATCTATTCCATAAAATAGGATCATCTGGTTTTATACTTAAAGCAGCTTTAAAACAATCAATTGTTTTATCAAAATCTTCATTTGCATAAAATAATACTCCTAATCCCATTTGAACATCTGCATCCATGTTTGCTTGATCAGGTGATAATTGTGCAGCTTTCATAAATAATTCAGTTACTCTTTTATTTAATGAAAATCGATCTTCATCTGTTATACTTGGATTTTCTAATCTTGCCTTTTCAGAAATTTGAGGATATTTTGTTGATATCCATCGTTCTAAAGTTGCAAATGCAGCATTATCATAACCTTCATTAATATAACTAATAGCTAAATTCATTAAAGCTTCAGAATTTTCTGGATTTAATTCTAAACATTTTTCTAATGCACTTATCCCAGCAATTTCTTTTTCATTTTGTGTTTGTACTTCACCTAATTTCAACCATGCATCTATATGTTTATCATTTTTTTGAATTGCAGCTTCAAATGCTAATGCAGCTTCAGATAATTTAGCACCATTTTCCATTAATTGTAATCCAATTTCATAAGGATCTTGATCAGTTGGTAAATCTAAAAATTGATTATTTTGAGTATCTTCAAATTGATAATCTCCAAAATGTGCTCTTGTAGATGCATATCTTGCAAAATCTTTTTCCCATTGATTCATATTTGCTGGCATTGCATCTCTTTGTGTTTGTTTAAATTCTTCATATTGTTGATCAATGAAATCATTTTCTAAAGCTTCGGAATTTAATCCATCCCAAACTTCTTGAAAAGTAGCTTGATATTTGTCATCAATTATTATATCAGGAGAATCTTGTCTTTCAATTTCTTCAACAATCTCTGATTGTGAGGTTAATTCTTCAATTTCTTTAAATTGGTTATCCCAATCAACCTGTGCTTCTTTAGGTTGTTGCTGTTGTTGTTGTGGTTGTTGATACATTGAACTCATTCCCATCATTGGGCGATATCCTGATAATCTTGGCATATATTGTTGTTGTGATTGATGTTGTTGTTGCTGTTGTTGTTGTTGAGGTTGAAATTCATTAGCCCATTGAGCATTCTTTGATGAAGTTTGACTTATTACTTGTGGTTGTTGAGGTATTGGAGATTGAGTTTTAAAATCTTGACTCCAATTCATACTTTGTTGTGGACTACTACTTTGAATATGATTTAATTCATGTCTCATAGGTTGAAATTGAAATGTATTAGGAGCATTACCTTTCATAAATTGATCCAAATTTTGTCTATCTCTTAAATTCATTAAATTATCTGATTTAAACCCACCATTTTGTTGTAAATTTTGTTGATTTGATACTTGTTGTTGTAACGATCTATCTTGTTGAGTATGTTTGTTAAACTGAGATACTACGTTCCCACCAACTGAACATTCAGAACCACCACCAACAAAAGACATATTTAATTAAAGTGTTGGCAAAAATGAAAAATTATAAATGACTATTTATGTTCCCCACCAAAGAGAGAAAAAAAAAAATTAGAAATCCGAGCTTCACATGAAATTTTTATTAGATAATTCAATATTACGATGTTTCAAATTTTTAACTTCATTTAAACAATAATGTTTTAAACCAAATTTAAAAAATTCTGATCTAAATTTAAGAAAATTTGATATTTCAAATGCAATGATTTCGTGTTGATATTTTAATTCAATATTTAATTTTGAAATCTTTTTTAAACTTTCTAATCTTTCCAATGTTAAATTATTATATCTTGTCTTTTTACTTGTACCAAAATTGAAAAAGCTTGAATCTTCAAGTTCAGGTTCTGGTAATGTTATTGATAATGAACTATTCTTTCTAGATAAGTCTGGTTGTAATTCTAAATTTAACAGACTTATCTTTTGATATAATTCTCTCCATAATTTAATATCTGATATAAGTTTATGAATATTTTTTAAAAGTTCATCACTTATAATCATAATCCAATTAATATATTCATGTAAAACATTTAAACTACCCGATTGGTGTTTTGTCTCGGGGATTAAATTCGGTTCAATTGTGATATCTTGAATATTTCGTAAATCAATTTGTTTAATTTCCCCAACACAAGCTAATTTATTCAATTTAATTAATAATGTGGTATATTGATTTATATCCGTGAGTGAGTATTCAAGAAAATATTGGATATCATCAACTTGACTAGGTTTCAACTTTAATTCACCATATCTTTGTTTTTCATCTTCAATTGACTGATTAATCTTTTGCTTTTGTTCAAGAATCAGTATATTTTCCTCCGTTAAAAATTGTGTATAAAAACTCTCTCTATCTATATTATTTTGAAATTCCAAACTTTTAAATAATAAGTTGAATCTATCAATTAGTCTGTTGATCTTTAATTTCAGAAACATTGGTGTGGTTGGCTTTGAACCATAGTTGAAGAATATTGTTTCTGGTGTTGGAAAAGTAGTTAATTGATATTGAATTTTGGTCAAGTATAATATTTGTTTAACATTAATAAGTGATTTATACTCAGATTCATCATTTTTAAAATAAATCAACCATTCTTTTCTTAAAGGATCATATTTACCATTCAAAGCTGCTAAAGAATTACCTGGGAAATAATTCTCAATAAAATGATTAAACAAAACAGTTTCCATCTTTTTAAAATCTTCAGTCTTTGATGATTTCAAAGCCAGAAAGTTTAAATAATCAAAAACATTATAAAAATTTTTAAAATCTTCAAATAAAAATTCTAATCTTGAATCTTTTAAAATATTTTTTAAATTTTCAAGTCTATTATATTTAACATAATGCATTAATGGTGTTAAATTTTTTAAATTTAATTGATTTATATTTATATTTTGTGATAATAATTTTGTAACTGGTAAATCTTTTAAAATTATATGTAATAATGTATTTCCTTGTTTGTCAAGATGTTTTTCAAAATTAATTTTACCATATTTATTATAAACACTTTGAAATCCAGTTGAAATCAAATTTGAATATTCTTGATGATCATAACATCGACATAAACTGAATAATGGGGTATGATGATTATTATCTTTTAATTCCCAATCGATTAAATGACCAATTTTGGGGATTGATTTATAATTATGAAATAAATAATGTCCTACACTTCTACCTGAATGATCTATATCATTGAAATAAGCAATAAGTTCTTCTTCTGTTGCATTTTGTAAGAGAACATCAATTAAATCTTCTAAATATTCACATTCTTCAATCAATGCAAACACAACTGTATTTTGTTTTGTAATTACATTTTTATCAAATAGTAGATCATCTATTGAAAACCAATCTTGATTTAATAATTTATAAATTTCATAATTTCCAGATTTAATTGCAAATGCTAAACAACTTTCACCATTGATATTCTTACTTTTTAAAAAGTGATTTTCCGGTACTTCAGTTACAGTCTCTAAAATACTCTCTATTTTGGATATATCTCGATTACAAATTGAATTCCATAATTGATAATTTCTTTCTGAATTTTCAATTAAATCTAGATATTCAGACTTTTGAAAATGATACAACACAGCATCCAAATTACTAATTATATAATTAAATTGTCCATCATTCACACGATCTATTGAATTAAAACTTTTAATATAATAAATATGTGCTTCTATATTATCTATTTTAGAATGTACAATCACCATGATTAATAATCCAATTAAAGTATCTGCACTAATCAATATATCCCCCTCGGTCAACAATTTAAATGTATTAAAAATAATATCAGTTTTCAAATTCAGGGTCAATATAGAAGAATCTGATAATTTTTTAAATTCTTGAATTGCAAGTGATACACGTTCTTGTAATTCATTCATAATCCAAGGTTTAGTAATTGGTAAATCCAATTGATTCAATGATAAACAAGATAATTTTTCATATTTTTCCCTAGTCAATATTTTAAAAGCTTCTTGATCATAATCCTTTTTATCATCATTTGAATAATTGAATTGAAATATTAATTGTGACCATAAAACATCATAAAGATTAATCTCTACATATTCATGTACCAATTTATTCAAATCAATACCAGGATATGAATTAATAATAGTATTAATTAAATTATAATTTTGTTCACTATTTGGATTTTCAATTTTAACACTATCCAGAATTATATTAAAAGCTTCTTGTAAAACTTTTTGAAATTCAATCTTTATATGAGCTAATTTCTTTCTTGTATTATAACGTAGATTTCTAAATTGATAATTATTATGATGAAATAATCGTAGAAATTTATCACTAACTGCTTTTGATAATAATGGATAATTTCTTAATAATTGTTCAAATGTAACAACATTCTTTTCAAATTTCGATTCTCTAGATTCAGGTAATGAAGGTAAAGGTTTAATTAATGGAATCCCACCAATTAAAGTACTTTCAATATAAATCAACATAAATTTACAACCTTTTGGAAAATAATCACAGAATGAATTGAAATATTGTATTGATGCAATCTTTAATTTCAAACTTTTCTTAAACCCCTTTCCAGTATATATCATTTTATTCTTGATTAAGATTTGTTTATTATTCATTGTAGTATAAATTGTTGATTGTTCTTTTGAAAGAGTAATTGTTGATGAAACAGGTTGACTTGATTTAATGATATGAGACTTTAAGAAGTCTTCATTATGATAACATAACTCTCGTAGTAATACTTTATGATTTGAAAATTCAGTTGATGGATCAAAATATTCGTTTAATATAAAACTTGGTGGAATCAACAACGTATATTGAGTATGATCTTGTTTCAACTCATTGATGATATTCTTGAATGGAGATTTGGAATATTGGGGATTATTAAAGATACAATTTAGAAATGGGTTGTATAAGATTGGTAAATATGATATAGGCTTTTGTTGTCCCATCATGAATCTTTTTTCCTACATTTAACACCAATTCAATAGTTAATCAATAGTTCATCAATAATTGTTGATCAACTGTTGATCACTCTTGAATAGAGTCTATGTTTACAAGTGGTTGATATTACAAATATTTATCAAATATTACTAATTTCCGAATGAAGCGAGAATCATCACCAAGAAATCAGACAACTATGAATTAACCATTGGTTATTTCCTACTCATTCTTGGCCTTCTTTGACCATCTAGATCTGAACAATTTAAACTTTATTGCAACGTTGATTTTTAGTAATTGCGCATGTTTATATAATTCAACTTCATCGCTTTCAAAATTCATGGGTTTTAAACAATTTTTTATAAGTAAATGTTGTGCTGATGAAAAGGTTGATACCATAGACCCAATGTCTAAATGTGGTGATTCCGAAATGTTACTGAGAATTGGTTATAAACAACAATTGGCAAGAAAATTTAATAAATTACAAGCATTTGGATTTGCATATTCAGTTATGGGGTTATTACCAGTAATTTATTCAACAAGTCCTATTGGATTGGAAAGTGGTCCTGCAGCATTGGTATGGGGATGGTTTATTGCTGGATTATTTATATATTGTGTTGCAATATCTATATCATTTTTAAATTCAGCTATACCGACAAGTTCGGGATCATATTTTTATACAAATTATTATGCTCCAAATAATATTAGAATACCATTAAGCTTTTTAGTTGGTTGTACTGATTGTATGGGATTGATTGCAACATTTACAATTATAACTTTTGGATTTGCAGTTGAAGTAATGGCAATTGTTTTTATATCAAAAGATGGAAATTTTATAATTTTAGATTCTTATTATTATGCTACATTTGCTGCATGTGTTGTATTAAATGTAATTGTATCATATTCAATTGCTAAATATTTAAAACTTTTACAAACTATATCAATATGTTTTGATACTTTTTTAGTATTATTATATTTAATTGCTTTACCTATATGTAAAGGACATGATTTTAATAATGCAAAATATATTTTTGGTAATTTTCATAATTCAAGAACTTATCCACTTGGTTTATCATTTTTAATAAGTTGGGCACCAGCTGTATTTTGTATGGGACAATTTGATACAAATATAAATATATCAGAAGAAACAAAACATCCACAAATTGTAATTCCATTTGCAATTTTAAGTTCAATTGCTGTTGGTTGGTCTGTTGGTTGGGCTATATGTATAGTTACCGTTTCATGTATTCAAAATGGTGATATTGAAAGAATTATTTTATCACCAATTCGTTCACCTATTAGTCAAGTTATTTATGATTGTTTAGGTAAACATTTTGCAATTGCAATGTTGGTTTTAATTGCAATTGGACAATTTTTAATGGCTTTATCAATTATGGTTGCTTTATCAAGACAAATGTGGACATTTTCTCGTGATGATGGATTACCATTTGTTTATAAATTTATAAATAAATTAGATAAACATTCAACACCTTTAAGAGCTATTATATTGGGTGCTGCAATAAGTTTAGCTTTGGGGACATTAATATTAATTGGTACTTCAGGAGCAAATTCAATATTTAATGTTGCTGTTTTATCGAAAAGTATAGCAAAGGGTATTGCTATAGTTGTTGCAAGTACAATACCTCATGGTAGAAAGTTATTTAAAAATGGACCTTTTTATTTTGGTAAAAAGATTAGTATGTTTTTTAATATTGTTGCTGTTGTTTGGTCAATTTATATGTTGGCTATATGTTTCCTTCCAGGTAATGCACCTGTTGATAAAGGAATTAATTGGTCATTTGCAGTGGTTCTGGGTGTATGGATATTATCATTGATTTATTTCTTTAGTTATGGTCATAATCATTATAAAGGACCAAAATCAGATAGAGAATTAGATACAAAAAATTAATATATTAATGGGCAGCTTTTTCAGCTGTTGGTAATTCTTTTAATGATTCTTTTATAGCTGTAACTCCTTTTAGTAAATCTTCTTCACTAATTACCAATGGTGGAGCTAATCTAATAATATTATCATGAGTTGGTTTTGCTAAAACACCATGATCTTTCATTAATAAACATAAATCCCATGCTGTTCTACCATTTGTCTTTGATTCATCTATAACTATAGCTGATAATAACCCTTTACCTCTAACTTCTTTTATTATTCCATCACTTTCATTTTTTAATTCATTAAGTTTTGATTTTAATAAATCTCCAAGAGTTTGTGATCTTTCAACTAAATTTTCATCTTTAACAACATCTAAAGCAGCAATTGCAACTCTACATGCTAATGGATTACCACCATAAGTTGAACCATGACAACCTGGATCTAATGTCAACATGATTTCTTTTGATGATAATACAGCACTAACAGGTATAACCCCACCACTAATAGCTTTACCTAATAAAACAATATCTGGTTTAACACCTTTTGAATGTTCATAACATAACATTTTCCCAGTTCTAGCAATACCAGTTTGAATTTCATCACATATTAATAAGACATTATATTTTTTACATAATTCTTGAACTCTTGGTAAATAATCTTCTGGTGGTACAACTATACCTGCTTCACCTTGAATTGGTTCTAACAAAATTGCAGCTATTTTATCACCAGCATTTTTAAAAGCTAATTCAACATCTTTAATTTCACCATATCTTAATAAAGTACCTTTTGGTTCACCAGGAATTTGTGGTCCAACCCCATGTAAATAAGGACCAAAGTTGGTTGTAGCATCTGGATCAGTTGACATTGAAATAACTCCTAAAGTTCTACCATGGAAATTATTAACTGCTGATAAAATTATTGCTTCACCTTCTGGAATACCTTTTTTAACATATCCCCATCTTCTAGCTAATTTTAATCCAGTTTCAACTGCTTCAGCACCAGTATTCATTGGTAAAACCATTTCATAATTAAAAAATTCAGTTATATATTTTGCATAAACTCCGAAAATATCAGAACTAAAAGCTCTTGAACATAAAGTTAATTTTGAAGCTTGATCAACTAATGCTTCAATAATCTTTGGATGACAATGACCTTGATTTACAGCTGAATAAGCAGATAAGAAATCTAAATATTCTTTACCTTCTGGATCCCATACATGAGCACCTTTAGCTTTTGTGAAAACAACTGGTAAAGGATGATAATTATGAGCAGAATATTCTTCTTCGTATTTTTGAGTATCTTTTGATGAAATATTGAAATTAACCATTTTTTGAAGAGTGAAAAATTTTGATCAATTGTTGATCCTATTTATAAGAATTTTATGGAGTATAAAAATTCATGTTTCATACTTTAAATACTTCTGTTAAAAGCAATTGATCGCGACAACCACTTTCTAAAGTAGTGCGCGACCCAATTTTATTTCCACGTTTTAATGATTAACGAAGCAACAAATCAAAAATGCCAATTGATCATGAATCTGACAAAGAGATTAAACAATAATAATGTTTCATACACACTGTTAACCAATGAAAGCTTATTAAACCCTGATGTACAATCATTACCAAGTGTAGCTATGAGGATTAGAAAAAGTATAAATGATGGTTATAGGACACCATCAAATAAATCATTTAATAGAAGTCCATTACCACAACATTTAAATCAACCACCAGCTTTAACTAATGAAGGTAGTACACAATCATCATCCAATTTAGAAGAATGGGATTCATATTATAAGATTCAAAATGTTCCATTACAAACATTACCAGAAACTTTTAATCCAATGAAGAGAAAACGAGATGATGAAATAATGAATGATAAAGATATAATACAATTTGAAAGTAAATATGGTGAGTTGAAGTTTAATGAAGAGTTTTAAAAGATCTACTGGTTAGATATCTTGAATATAAATTTTGAAAGTTTATTTCTGATTTTTCTCTCTATCAAACACTCTAATGAATTGGAAGAAATATCTACAAAATATTCTACTACCATTTAATAATCTTTCAACTCAAGAAAGAATTCTACAAATCATTCGACTATTTACTTCATTTATATCATTTTCATTTTTATTAGTTTGTTTATTAGCTCCAAGATTAACAAATTCAACTTATTTATGTCGTATTAATTGTGCTCACCTCGAAGTTTCAGCAGGATTATATAAATCTTTACGTAATTCAGTTTATTCAACATCTTCAATCTTATCAGAAACAGGTGGGAAATATGGTCCATCAGGTAATTCATTAACAAATTCTGAAATTAGTTTATTAACTCAATATGCTGAAAATCAAGTAGCTGGTGCACCACAATATTGTATAACTGGTTTATGGAATTGGTGTTATGGAAATTATGATACATATCAAGCTTATGATAAACAAGGTAATTTAAAGCTATATAAAAAGAATGAAGTTTTAACTTGTAGTACAAGTCAAAAATATGTTTTTGATTATAAAATGGAATTAAAAGCAATTGGTTTACAAAGTATATTATCTTATGCTTATCAACAAACTTCATTGTCAACAGATTCTCAATATGATAATACAGTGACTCAAAGAAATAAAACTTTTAGATTAGCTGTAATTTCAATAATTTTTACTACTTGTACACAATTTGCAATTTTAATTGCAATTTTAATAATTTATTCAAATAGAGGTGGTGAAAAGGATATGAAGAAAATACCTAAATTTGTTTTACATATTACTGGTATGATATCTGTTGCATCATTTTGTAGTATAATTGTTGGTTCATCATTAATTACAAATTTATTAATTATGACAAGACGTGAAATTGCATCAAAATTGGGTGATTTTGGTGTTAGTTTTCACATTGGTACAAGATGGTTTTCATTATTATGGACTGGATGTGTATTTTCAATCTTGGCTTGTGCTTCATGGGCTTTACCTTTATGGTGTGCAAATCCAGATATTAATTTAGATGATGATTATATATATTTTGATGTTAAAAAAGATACTGGTTATAAAGGAAATAGAATAAGTTCAAATCCATTGAAAAAGTCAAATGAATCAAAATTTGGTAAACTTTTTCATAAACATTTTGAAGATGAAAATGAAAAAGAATTGAGACTCCTTGGTGAATCATTATCGAAAAAATCATCAGTTAAAAGATTAAGAGTTAAAGATGAAATGTTGATTATTCAAGATGAATATCCAACTATTCAAGAAGAAATTTATGATGGTTATAATTCTTCATTATCAAGAAATACTTCTGATAAATATCATAGAAAAATGTCATCTGATCAATTAATTAGAGAAGTTTTGAAAAATCCATTCGATGATAAACCAAAGAATGAAGCTAGACAATCATATTTAGAAGATGAAGAATTAGAATTACTTGATAATCAAATGTTTAATATATAATAATATTTTATGACTCAGAAAAAAACTTTATTTTTTCAATCATGTTTCCTGTTTTACCTTTAATATCTTCAACTGGTGAAATTAAATCAGCTATTGAAGATTTTGGTGTTGTTGGACAGGTATTAATACCTTCTAATTTAGCTAAACCATTTAAATTTTTTTTAAATCAATTTGATAATTTAGATGTTTTAATTGATGCTGATAATTTATCAGTTGATGAAATTATAGATTGGTTGAATTGTGGGGTTAAACAAGTATTTGTATCAAATGAATCATTTCAAGAATGTATTGATGCTGGATTACCAGATGATAGATTTGGTGTATATAATGCTGATGAATCATTATTAAAATATAAATGTTCAATAATTGTTGAATCTGAAGTTGATAAGAAATATCTTGAAAATAGAACTGTTTATATAAAGAATGAGATTATTCCAGATTATATCCCTATCATTCCAACTAAGAAATTAACTACAAAGAAATCAGATGATGATAAAATATCAATTTCAAAATTATTTATTGATACTTTAACTACTGATCGAAGTGATGGATTATATACAACTTTAGTCACTTCACCTGCACCTGCTTATTCTGCATTAGGGATAGTATATTCATCTAAAGATTCAATTGCAGCTGCTATTGAAGAAAAAGTTGGTGTTTATCAATCAAGAAAAAGAAAAGATGAATTATGGTATAAAGGTAAAACAAGTGGTGCAACACAAAAATTAATTAAACTATCAAAAGATTGTGATTCAGATTGTATTCAATTTATTGTTGAAACAAAAGCTGGGTTTGGATTTTGTCATCGTCAAGAAAATTATTCATGTTTTGCAAGTAAAACTAATGGTAAAGGATTAGCAAAATTAGATGAAACTTTACAACAAAGAATTAAAGATGCACCTGAAGGATCATATACTAAAAGATTATTTGATGATGATAAATTATTAATTGCAAAATTAAAAGAAGAATTGGATGAATTAATTGAAGCAAAAGGCAAAGATGAAATATCATGGGAATGTGCTGATTTATTTTATTTTGCATTATGTTGGTGTATTAAAAATGGTGTAACATTAAATGATGTTGAAAAAAATTTAGATATTAAATCTTTAAAAGTTACAAGAAGAAAAGGTGATGCAAAACCACAATATATTGAAACTAAACCATTAGATTATAAATTAGAAGTTATAAAATCAGGTGAAGATATTTCAAAAGCAATGACTAGACCAGTTCAAAAAACTTCAGATATTATGAAATTAGTTTTACCAATTATTAAAAATGTTCAAAAAAATGGTGATTCAGCTTTAATTGAATTAACATCAAAATTTGATGGTGTTAATTTAAAATCACCAATTTTAAAAGCTCCATTTCCAAAAGATGCTATGGATATAAGTGAAGAAATGAAACAAGCTATAGATTTATCAATGTCAAATATTGAAAAATTCCATTCTGCACAATTACCAAAAGAAAAAGTAATGACTGTTGAAACATGTCCTGGTGTTAAATGTTCAAGGTTTGCAAAACCAATTGAAAATGTTGGATTATATGTTCCTGGTGGTACAGCTGTTTTACCATCAACTGCAATGATGTTGGGTGTTCCAGCAAAAGTTGCTGGTTGTAAAAATATTATAATTGCTTCACCACCTTCAAAACAAACAGGGAAATTAACACCTGAAGTTGTTTATGTTGCACATAAATTAGGTGCAAAATGTATTGTTATGGCTGGTGGTGCACAAGCAATTACTGCAATGGCTTATGGTACTGAAAGTGTAATTAAATGTGATAAAATTTTAGGTCCAGGTAATCAATTTGTTACTGCTGCAAAAATGTATGTACAAAATGATACTCAAGCTTTATGTTCAATTGATATGCCAGCTGGACCATCTGAAGTATTGGTTATAGCTGATGAAGATGCTGATGCTGATTTTGTTGCTAGTGATTTATTATCACAAGCTGAACATGGTATTGATTCACAAGTTATATTAATTGGAGTTAAACTAAGTGAATCAAAATTATTAGAATTTGAAAATGCAATTAAATCTCAAGGTGAAAAATTACCAAGAAAAGAAATTGTTGCAAAATGTTTATCACATTCATATATTTTATTAGTTGATTCAATTGATGAAGCTTTTAAATTATCAAATAAATATGCACCAGAACATTTAATTTTACAAATTGAAAATGCTTCAAGTTATGTACCTGATTATATTGAAAATGCAGGTTCTGTTTTCGTTGGTGCTTTATCACCTGAATCTTGTGGTGATTATTCTTCAGGTACAAATCATACATTACCTACATATGGTTATGCAAGACAATATTCTGGTGTTAATACTGCAACATTTCAAAAATTTATAACTTCACAAGATGTTACAAAAGAAGGTTTAAAAAATATTGGTAAAGCTGTAATGACTTTAGCAAATGTTGAAGGTTTAGAGGCACATAGAAGAGCTGTTGAAATTAGAATGGAAAAACTTTCTTTATTATAATTACTACCAATCAAGTTTTTGATCACTACCACAATCAACTGATTTACAAATATATTCTAATTCATTAATACCTTCATCTTTTGGATTTGAACCAACATTTGCTGGATCAATTTTTTCACCTTTTTCTTGTTCTAATTGAAAATGTTCTTTAACCATATCTCTTACTAAACCTTGATAAAATAATACACCATTTTCCTTTTGTGGATGTAAATAACCAGATGAATAAATACCTTCATTTAAATTTTTTTGAGTTAATTGACATAAATTAAAATCTTCTAATTCAACCAATTGTAAAAAATCAACAAATTCTTTCTTTGTTGAATCATCTAATCCCTTTTTTGTATAGATATCATATTGTAAAACTGTTTTTTTAGCTGATATTGGTAATACACGGATTGTATACCAAGCTGGACTATAACAATTGACACCATTATTTGGAAAAAGATAAACCCATAATCCATCAAATTCACCACCAGGATTAACTTTTTCTTTAACTACTGGTTTTGATTCTTCCTTTTTGAATCCAAACCAGCTGGATTTTGTAACTTCTTCTTTAGGTTCTGGTCTGACAATTTTTGCATAATGTCTACAATATCTATTTTTTGGTACAACTTTATAAGTTTCCATTTTAAAAGCTGAATTCAAACCTGGATGAGCAGTTGGACAATGATAACATTCTTGATATCCATCCATTAAAGTTTTCCAATTAAAATCTCCATTTAATTCATATGAAAAATGATATTCATAATCGGAAAAATCAAATTCATTTAATTCTTCAGTTAAACCAGGATACCAATCAACAAATGGAGGTGGATTTTGATCAAAATTAATAAAAATCAATCCATGTGGTGTAACATGAGTATTAATTGGAAATAATGAATTTTCTTCTTTAACAAACCCTTCAACATTATCAAAATGTGGTGCTTTATTTAATTTCCCATCTGAATTATAACTCCATCCATGATATTTACATCCTAAAACAGTTGATGAACCTTTTTCTTTACGAACAATTGGATATGCTCGATGACGACAAACATTATGAAAAGCTTTAAAATTACCATCTTTAGCTTTAATAATGAAAAAATTAATACCAGTAAGGGTAAATTGATAATAATCACCAGCTTTTTCAAATCTTGATGTATGAGTACAATATGACCATGACTTATGAAATATTGCTCTTTTCTCTAATTCAAAAATATTCTCAGAATGCCACCATGATGCTGGTAAAGTATGTCTACTTGGTAATTCAGAAACAACATCGGGAGTAGGATTTAAAACGCTAGCGGTAGCCATGATTATTTAATTAAAAAAATCAGGAATAACCTCGATTATTTATATCATATTCCTTATCAAGTGTTGATAAGTAATTTACTGCAATATGGATTCGAATACTTGAATTGGTAATCAAGTGTTGCATTCTTATCATAGGATGCAAAAAAGTTTATTCATCATGCGTCAAAAATATCTTGCGCAATTGCGCTCATATAAAAAAAAGTTTATCTTACTAGATAAGAATTGTATATTAAATATGTTCACAAGCTTTCAAATCTTTAAGATATCTCAACAATCTAACCACTTCTTTACCTAAATCAGTATCAATAGTTGGTGCTAAAAATGTATCCAATGTCAAATTAATATCAGGTATAATTCTTGGAAATGCATAACAATCAGTTAATTTATCCATTAATTCACTATGTCTATCTGTTTCTTCTGCAATTTGTTTTGCAATCAATGCATTATCAACTAATGTATTAACAACAATAATTGCCTTTTTCAAAACTGATGTTAAAATTCGATGTTCATTTGATTCACGTGGGAATTTAGCTGTTTCTGAAGCTAATGCAACAACAATTCTTGCAAAATTACCTAATAATAATTCTCTATTTTTTAAAATCCAATTTAATGTTAATGAATTAACATGAGTTGTTAAATCATCAACAGGTGCCATTTCAAGAATTAATTTTGTACCAAATAACAGTTGAGATACTGTTGGAGCTCTTGTAAATACAAATTTTGAAAATTCAAAACTATTACCATCATATGGTACAATACTCATTAATAATTGAAAAGCTCTAGTTAATAATATTGATTTATTATCTTTACCTTTCAAATAAGCTTTAATCAATTTTCTTGTATATTCTTGATCATGTGATGATAATACAAATGGTGTAGCATGACTTGTTGTTAAAGTAGTATTTAATGATCCATTAAAAACTGCTTGTAATAATGATCTATTATAAGGTTCACGAACTAATAATTTTGTAAAACAATCAATAGCAAATGAAAAATATGAATGAGAATCTAATTCACATTTTGGAATTTGATAATCATTTGAAATTTTTGGTCCAAATGAAGCAAATAATGCAAATGATAAAAATGCTTCTTCTAAACTACCAAGGTATGTATAAAATGATATATTATCCAACATTAATAAACAATCTTTAAGTAAACATAATCTTTTTCTACTAAATACAAATTTATCATTATGTAAACCAATTTGTTTAACAATTGAAAATATTAAATCTTTAAATAATTTATTTCCTGCCATGTATTCTTTATTAAATTCAGAAAATGAAATATTTCTTAAAATCATAGTTATAGTTATCAATTCATCAATCCATAAAATTTGATCATCTAATGCCAGTCGAATTTGAACTTTACTAAAATGATATTTGTTTTCTTTTTTGAATTTTTGTAAAGCTGTTGTATAATCATCTAAATGAAATTCTGATATTTCTTCAGTTTGTTGTGGAGGTGTTGTTGGTGTAGTTGGTTCTTCAATTGAAAATAATTCATCTAAATCTTCATATTCTTCATCTTGTTCAATTTCTCCAGTTAATGAATTAACAACATATGCCAAATCTTCACCTTGATTTTTAACATATTTATTAAATACTTCATCGATTTTAGATGTTGAATCAATCTTTACTTCTTCTGATTGTTCATCTTTCCCAATTATTCTATCCAATACTTGCTTTCCCAAATTACTCAAAGAATCTAATAATTCTAAACTATCTTTAATATTAAATGTATAATTCACATCTGATGTTACAACCAATAAAGTATTCAAAGCACTAATCACTTCTGAACTTTGAATTCCATGATTACTTTTAATACTCATTGTTAATGCTTGTAAATTGATTGCTCCCAATTCTGGTGCAAATAAATATACAGGTTTTGTAATTTCAATTTCACCAGCTATATGAGATAATTCTTTAATTAAATGATTTCCATGAGTTTCAACCACATTTTTAAAAGGAACATAATTTTTTAAAATATTTGCTTCTTCTTTACTTATTTCACTCTTCATAACTTGTGGTAATGCTTGAGGCGGTAGTGGTGTATGTTGTCTTAATGAAGCTTGTGAAGGATGTCTACTTGAATCAGGTATACTAGCAGGTCTAGATGGTGGTATATGAGGAGAATTCATTTGTGAATGTTGAGACATTTTCCTTTGTTGTGGTGTTGGAGCTGAAGGTGTTTGATTAGGTGAATTAGATGCATTTACTAAAGCTTGATATTTTTGAAGAATTTGTGGTTGAAATTGTGCTCTTCTTACAGCATGATCTTTTGAACCTTCTGGTGTAGCTAAATATTCTTCATATGGTAATAAATAAGTTGCATAACAATTACAAATTTCTCGATCAATTTGATCTTTTAAATTTGGATCCAGAATTCCATCAAATATACCTAATTTAGTTCCAATCAAAGTCCATGGATGTTGCAGTTGTTGATTAAATTGTATAAAATTTTTCAATTGTTGGAATCCACCTAATTTTTGACAAATAAAATGGAAAACAAATAAATTAATTCTTTTACCATTAATTGTAACTGGTTGACTAACAGGTTTTTCAATTCTATGTAGAAAATCATATAATAAAGTTAAAAATAATTCCATTTGCATTTGAGTTTGAGTTTGATTCGATTTCATAGATTGTTGTTGAAATTGTTGCATAGGTCGTTGTTGCTGCATTGGTTGTTGCATTTGTTGAAATTGATTCATTGGATAAGGACTTTGTTGAACTGGTGTACCTTGAACTGGTGTTGGTACTGAAGAATTCATTGGTGATGGTTGAGACGTGACAAAATCATTCTTTTGTTGCTTTTGTTGTAGCATCTTTTGTTGTAAGATTTGTTGTTTCATTCTATACAATTGCTCTTGTTTATTAAAATTTTGTTGTTTCATAAATTCTTGTGACCCCTGCATTTGTTGTGGAGGTATCTGTTGACCCTGAGATTGATCAAAGATCGAATTCAAGAAATCATCATTTGTATTATCATTCATATCATTCATCCAATATTTATCAGACATTTGCTTGTTGTTAAAAATATATTTTCGTAAATTATATTCTATACACGACTATAACCCAGTGACTCTTTTTGCATAATTATAAGCTACTAAACTGAATAACATCATTGCACCAACAATTCCCCAAAACCATCCTAACCCATCATAATCTTGTCCTGGAACTAAACAATTCATACCCCATAATCCAGTAACAACATTTATTGGTAGAACAATTGTACCTAAAATTGTAATTTTACCTAAAACATCATTGGTATCATTATTAACTTTTGTCATATCAATATTAATTTGTGCTAGATAGTTTGAATGGAATCTTGCTAATAATTTTTCATAATGATTTAATGCTGAAATCATTGTTATTATATGATCTTGAATATCACCAAGGTACATTGCAATTTCTTGTTGTTGAGTTTCTAAATCATTAAATCGTTTACTAAACCCTCTAATAACATCTGCTTTTGATGATAATAATCTCATAACTGACATGACACGTTTTCTACATTCACCTATTCTTCTTAACATATCACCTTTTCTTTTCCAACCCAATATTTTAGAACTTGATCCTGATGTTGAAGATTTAGATGAACTGAAAAATCCTGGATGATCAACTGTTGATTTACTTCTTTTCCTCCATACAAATACATTTTTTTCTTCATCATCGGATTCATCATCTGAAGAATCAGCATCTCCAGAATGCATTTTCAATATTGCATCTTCAATTGAATTAACTTCTGTTTCAATAGTTTCAATCATTGGAGCAAAAGAATCGGTTATATCATCAATCAATGCATAACAAATCCAATCAGATGTAACATTAAGATAATCTTTTAACATTCTAGCTCTTCTACGAACATTTATTGGATGAGGAGTAGCTGAAAAATGAAATGTAATAACTGCATTTTTAAATACAATCATATACATATTCAACGGAGCTAATTCACCTTCTCTAATTTTCTTTGTTCTTGATCTTATAGATGTACTAACAGCTTTTTCAAATGATGGTCTTTTATCTTTTTTAAACCATTTAAAAAAATTTCTATTATCTGATTTATCATCATATTCTTGCAATTTATTAAACTTTTTAACTTGTTCTTTTGCTCTTTGTTTTCTTCTTTCATAAATAACATCAAATGATGTAAAACATATGAAATAATAACTTTTAAATAATTCAACTTTTTCTCTTGCTTCACCAAGGAAAATATCTTCAGTTGTTAATGGATGAATACCAAATGTTTTAGATAAAACTTTCATTTCTTCTTCTGTTGGATCTAATACATCTAACCAAAATGGTTCAATATCTTTCTTTGATGATACACTTGTTGTAGATGGTGGTGATGATTTATTTGCTGGTTGAAATAATTCATGTAATTTTTCACTTATATTTTCTGGATCAACTAATCCACTTAAATTTGTTGCATGAACTGTTTTTGGTAAATCATCTCTAAAATATGTAAATCTATATAAAATTTGAGATGGTCTTCTTAAAAGTGGAATTCTTTCTTTTGATTTTTCCCATGGTTGTATTGGAGTAGGTCTAATTCTAAAATTTTCTTGTAAAGAATCTAAAGATTCAACTTCATTTGTTTGGAAATTATCAACTAATGGAGTTGTTTCAGTTGCATTTTCATATTTTCTTGATGGTCTTTTTTGATTTCCATTTTCATGTATTTTAGTTTCACCAAAATTAACTTGTTGTTCAGATGAGATAAGTTCATTTTCAATAAATTCTTGTAATACTTTTAAATCTGGCCAATTTTCATTTTTATTCTCCTCATCATATTCATAAAAGCAAACATCATCTAAAGAAGTTGAATCACTTGAATGTTCAGATGAAGGATTTGATTCACCAAATTCCATTGAATTTATTGAAAAATCATCATCATTAGTACGCAGTTGCCGAAGTTGTGGGAAATGGTCAGTTTCATGAAATGACTCGGGGAATGATTGAGATCTTGCCAACTGTTGTTGTTCTAAAGTAAATTTATCCATATCCATGGCGATAGATTTTGGTGATACTGGTTGTTCTGATTTATTCAACAAGTCTTGTAAGTTTTTATTCGTCAATGGTAAAGAGGCTTTGTGTTTACCATGTGAATTGTTATCTCTTTTGAATCCGTTATTATAAGATCTGCGTCTTGTATTTGCAGGACTTGATTGTATATGAAGGATATCTTTTTGATTTCGATGATCAATGTAAACTCCAGTTGAAACTAGATGATCTAATGATGATGAACTCTTGGTATTTTTCTTATGACTCGAGGAGGATGAGTCTGATCCATCATAATAATCTCTTCGTTCCATTTGAGAGCAATAAAGATTAAGTTACAAAAAAAAACAAAATTTCAGAATGATACCTTACATTAAATTACATCATCGAATCAACAACATTATTCTTCGTCGACATCACTTTCTGGTTCTGGTTCCTCTTCTGGTTCTGGTTCCTCTTCTGGTTCCTCCTCTTTCTTAGGTTCTGGTTTCTTCTCTATCTTCTGTTTCTTAGTTGTACCATTCAACGAATCTAAAGCATTTTGAATCTTATTTGTTGAATCTAACAATTTATAATAAGAATCTTCAGTTAACGATATACCTTTTTTACCTGGTAATTTTTCACCATCTTTAACATAAAATTCTCTTATATCTATCAAATTGACACCATTGAATTTACGGACAGTGACTCTTTTCTTACCATCCAATTCTATTTCAATTTCATTACTGGATTGACTATCAGAAGCTTTGTTGAATGATCGTTTGTAAGCCATTTTAAAAGAAAAGTTTGAGAGGCTTGAAATATTTATTTCGCGTTATTTAATGATTTCCACTTGACCAAGTTTCTTTTAAATGAGTTCCTAAACTAGTCTGTACTCTATTAAATAATTGGGAATAATCTTTTGTATCATTTAAACAATTAATGGCAGATTCAAGTTCTTTTAAATTTGAAACACCTAAAACAATTGGTGAATTATATTTTTTTAACCAATTTTCAATAGCAAATTTAGTTGATAATTCAGCCAATTCTATATTTTCTTTGGTTAACTCTTGTGATATTTTAAAAACTTTTTCTTTTAATTCGGTTGAAGCTGGATGAAATGAATGAGTTTCACCTGATCTTAACATTGACATTGATAATATCGATCCATTTAATAAATATTTAATCCCTGCAGATTTAAATTTATCATAATAATCAAATAATATAGTATTTTGAATACATCCATTACAATATGATAATATAGCATCCAATTTTCTATCATATTCTGTTACAATTTGATATAAAAATTCAACTGGATACCCTGTGATTCCTATATTCTTAACAATTCCTTCTTTCTTGAGTAATTCCAATTCTTTCAATGCTACGAATATTTCATCCTTTGAAACAAATTCAACATCATGCAAATATACAACATCAAGATATGTAGTACCTAATCTTTTCAAAGATCTTTCAACTGAAAACCTAATATTCTTTCTTGAATAATCAAAATCATCCAATTTGATTCTTCCTGCTTTTGTACAAATTATATATTCTTCTCTTGGATAATTTAATTCTCCTAAAGCTTTACCAATTAATTCTTCTGAAGGACCGTAATATGGAGAAGTATCAATTGCATTAAAACCCTGTTTGAAAGCATGATCAATGACATCCTTCACGGGTAATGCATGAGGATTGGAAGAATATTGATGGTTGAAAACAGCACCACCAATTACAAATTTTGGGAAATTAAGAGACATGGCAATATTACATTTTTTCCATTAAAATAAATTATCATCACCTTCAACTATATAATTACCAGGTATTAGACCAACCATACCAGAATACGTATCACAGTTAGGACCTAATTCACACACAAACCAATTATCTTCTTGTTTATGTAGGATATACATTTGCCAATTTTTTTTGAAAAATAATTCACCTTCATGTTGAGGTTTAAATGAATATCTTGCAATTGCTTTAACAAGATATTTTCTTTGATTTGGTGTAAGTTGTGGTTGTTTAAGATTTATCATTGATTTAGGACGATTGAATTTGATTGAATCATATCGTGTTGGTACTTCATTCTTATCATTTATAAAATCTGATTTTGGTCTACCATTTCTAATTGATTTTCTAAATTGATTTACATCACCATCACCACCCAGATTTAAATCTTCCAATGCTTTTGCTATGAAATCTATTGAAAAATCTTTTATAATTGGTACTTTCTTTTGCTCATCTTGTTTATAAGGTACTTTCTTAAATTCATTTGTAGCCTTTCTTGTAATTTCATTTTGAACTTGTTGTAATTGTTTTTCTTTCCTTCTTGGTGAAGCCCATGTTCTTTCTGATCCACATGAAGATAATGAATCTTTTGATAATCGATCATCTTTTGAAAAAACATCATCAATAGTTGATTGTGAAATTAAATCAATTGGTGGCTTTTTACTTGGTGTGTATGTAATAGGTTTTGATGGTGATATCTCTATAGCTGGTGGTTGATACTGTGTTGGGTTTGAATATGTAGAATAAGATCTTGACAATATAGGTACATAATCTGGGTTTTTCATATTAGATACTTTATATCCCACGGCATCATCATCACTTAAACCATTCATAAATTCTATAAATTCAGGATCTTGATATATTTTATTACCTGTACCATAATTTTCACTAAATCCTTGTACATCTGATGGTGGTTGAATCAGAGCAAAATCCAGTCTTGCATTATCAACTGATTGATCGATATCAACACATAAAGTTGCAATATGATTACAATAACCAAAACAGTTCACTTTGATAATTTGAATTCTTTCAATTTCTAATTTATAAAAATCCATTAATGAAATAGACCAATCGGTGTTGTAAATATGATTTAGTTCTTTATATTTTTGTAATGATAAATGGTATTGATTTCTTGTAGACAGTATTTGTTGGTTTAACTTATTAAATTTAGCTTGATTTTTATCCAACTCTTTACCCCAAGTAGTTTGTAATGATAAATTTAATGATTTAATCTGTTTACACTCTTCTTTATATTTTAATTTATAAAAATTTAAATCTTTCAATGCCGTGGCTCTTTTAATTAAAACTTTTTCCATATGATGTTGTAACTTGTTAACTCTTTTCAGATATAGTTGATGAAAATGAGATATCTTCTCTAAATTTATATTAGTTATTGATTTTGTAAATTTATTATTTGAATCAATCATTTTTAAATTCTCAATTGTTAATTTATCCAATGACTTTTTCAAAGATCCAGTCTCATTTGTTCCTAATGGAAACTTATTTGTTAGCTTTTCCAATCTTTTTATATATTCTTTCTCAACATTCACTTTCTCTTGATAAAAATTGATTAATTCTTGTAATGTGTTTAAAGAATCTTTTATCCTTGTACAAATGATTTTAAAACTTGTTTCCGGGGATGAACCCCAAAAATTATTGACAAATTCAATTGAATCTTCCAGAGGGTCTGAACTTCTCATAAATAAAAGTGGTTGTTTAATGTAATCTTTTGAAATTGTAAAAAATAATTATAATTTGATCTGATTATTGTTTATGAAATGACTTAATTAGGAAAATTAATATTCCCAGCGCTACCTTCACTCCAAATTACCTACAGCTGATGATTAACACAATATTGATCATGTTAAAACCAAATGTTGCTATTTTTTACGTGACATTAAAATCTTGAATCTTCGTATATTTTTGAGGGGGAAGAATTACACGAAATGAGATAAGAAATAACACCATATATTAACCCAATAAACCTATAACCCTATTTATTCTTCATTGAAACCATTACCAATTTGATTCTGACATCATGATCAATGTCATGGATGAACTTTTGATGTTTAATACATTTGGAAGTCTCATCAAATAATTTATTACAATGAACACATTGTACTTTTTGAACTTTGATAGTTTTGTTTCGTTTAAGCAAATTCATATTGAAAATTCATTGTAAAATTTTGAGAAAGATGGACATTTAGGGGTATATATACTAGCCCCAATTAGTGTATAAAGTTTAATTCGCCTTGTCTACCAATAATTTTTTCACTTGGTAACCAAATTAAGCCCTGCAATGTTGCATCACCACATTAATTTAATGACATTTTAGATCTGTACAAAATGACATTGAATTTGATTAACCTGTTCATTGGCAACTGTATCCTGTTGCAGTGAGATCACATGTGACTTGAACTAGGATTTTATCCTCTGTTATACCCTTTTATCCTTTTCAACAATTCATTGTCTCTAGCTATTCACTCATCTTCATTGATATTTACTCACAAAGTTTAAAACATTAACTAGTCCGATTATTTTTTGACTTTTTGGAAATTAAACTCGGTTGTAACGATTATAAAGTTTCACGGTGTTTGATTATGAGCGGACAAGACTAGAGCGGACTTATCTAGAAATAAGCGGAACTATTTTAAACTTTTCAGTCCGCTCATTTTCAACCAAATTGTTTCTTTTCATGGGACTTGGTACGTGGGACTCAGAATAGAGCCAATATTAAGCGGATTAAACATAAGCGAATTCAATGTTTTAACTTTAATGTTTTTAATCGATTATAAACATTATTGTTGATCACCATTATACCAAACATAATCAAATAACCGTTGATAACGTATGAAATTGTGACCACAATTATTTAAGATTGTTTTTTTTTTTAGCTCGTGCCGATTATAATAATCAACGGTATCAATATGATTTAACCTAAACCATCAATTTATATAATACATTGGTACCATGTAATTAATTGGTTTACCGAGGATCAAGTGGTCGATACGTTCATCTTATTAGCATGTTCGTATCTTTCCTAGATCGTATTCTAATTAAGGTTTAAAAAGGTAGCCTTTCATATTCATTCGGATCACATATTTTGCATCAAAAAAAATATAATTTAATACTTCACAAGCAATATTCATTATATATATTCATCATTTCCCAATAATTAAACAGTATAAACAATGTTGGAGAATTTCAAACAAACCAAATTTTATATTTGGACATTAAAAGTTATAAAATTTCTAATAGCACAATGGTTTTTTGTATTTCTAGGGGTATTTGTTGCTTTAGCTTATGAATATCCTCAATTTGCTAAACAAGGTGGTATGATTAAAGCTGAATATACTATTGGGTATGGTGCTGTTGCAGTGATATTTTTGATCAGTGGGTTATCCATGTCAACTAAACAATTATTGGTGAATTCAGCAAATTGGAGAGCTCATTATACTGTTTTATCAATGTCATTTTTGATTACAAGTTCAATAATTTATGGTATTGCTACTGGAATAGAGCGTAGTCATAATGGGAATATAAGTAGTTGGATGTTGGTAGGGATGATTGTAACACATGCTTGTCCAACTACAGTTAGTTCAAATGTTGTTATGACAAAACAAGCTGATGGTAATGATATTTTAACCTTGTGTGAAGTTTTCATTGGTAATGTTTTGGGTGCATTTATAACACCAGCTTTATTACAATTATATATGAAAGGGATATGGGATTTTGGTAATCCAAGTCATCAAGGATCAGGTTCAACTACAATTCAACATTTATATGCTGAAACTATGAAACAATTGGGATTATCAGTATTTATCCCATTGTTTGTAGGACAAGTTGTCCAGAATGTATTTCCTAAACAAACAAAATGGACTTTAACTACATTTAAATTAAATAAAGTAGGATCATTTATGTTACTTCTAATTATGTTTCAATCATTTTCAACTGCATTTGGTCAACATGCATTTGAGAGTGTTAGTCATGCTTCAATTATTTTCATTGTATTTTTCAATGTTGGTATATATTTATTTTTCACAATATTGACATTTTTATATGCTAGACCATTTTGGGTTCCAATGGTTTTTAAACAACCACCAAATGAAGAATCTTCAAAATTATATAAATATAGTTATTGGTTATTTGTACCATTTTATTATAACAAAAAAGATGCTGTTGCTATAATGTTATGTGGACCAGCTAAAACAGCAGCATTGGGTGTTTCATTGGTATCTTCACAATATGGTGCACATAATCCAAAATTGGGAATATTATTGGTACCTTTGGTATTGTATCAAGCTGAACAAGTCATGACTGCACAAATATTGGTTAGATTTATGAAAAAATGGATACATTATGATGATGAAAAACCAGTTAGTGATGAAGAAACAAGTTTGGATGATACAAATATTGAACAAATCGATGCAGATTCATCAAACAAATGAAAATTCACCTAATTGACTTTCTAGATTAGATATAGATTCTTGCAATTCTTGCTTATTATTTATTAATGCATTTAATTCGTCAAATCTTCTTGATTTTGTATAATCTTTGATTAAATTTTCTATTAAAAATTTCTGTTCATTTAAAACCATGAGGTTTTCTCTCATTTCTCTAACTTCTTTTTTAGTAAGTTTTGGTTCTGGTTTAACAATTTCTTTGGGGAGGTATTTTTGTGAAATTTCTTTATACCTTGATACATATTTTTGTAGAAACATTGTCATGGTTTGATAAATATTCTTTATTAATTGTTCATTTTCAAGATCTATTACTTTGAATTCGGGAGTGAAATATTTATTTTTGAATTTAAACAACAAACCTTCGTAATCTTTTAAACTTGTCATTAGTTTGTGACCTATTTTTTCATTCACTTCATATTTTCCAATCATAATTTCAATTTGATTCCGAAGTGACAGGATTTGGATGTAACTTTTAATAATTTCATTTTCTGGTTTAATTTTCTTCAAATCAAATAATAAACTATTCTTACAATTGATACAACATCTAAATTTAAACTTTGGTATCTTTTTATAATTCAAATTTGGTAATAATTCAATCAATCTTGAAATTGGTAAGTAAATTGAGCAACTTTTTCTATACCCATTTGGATCGTCACATACCAAATCTCCACATAACCTACAATGATGTTTCCTAATTAATAAACTAAATTTCACAAAACAAATTGAACAATTTGTCCCTTGTTTCCAAGTTATATCTTCGTTGACTCCGTTCACTAGCTTTAGAAAATTCCTTTGTATCTTTATCCTATTCAACTCTTGTGTATCCACAAATTTTGTCCTTGCTAATTTAAAATCATTCGTTAGATCATTGATTAAAACTTCAGTCTTTTGTTTCTCCATAAAACAATTTTTACAACATCGACTCCAAATACCATTTGAATCATATTGAGGTAGTTTCTCAGTGAATTGAGGATTCCGTAGTCTAACTTTATAATGAGTATGTTCATTACAAAATAATTGTCCACATTTTCTACAATTTACAATACCATTTTTAACATTTAAATTTAAATTGCAAATTTTACAATAATTTGACAGTTGTTGTTGTTTCCAATGTGATCTTGTAATACCTGTAGGAGAATTGATCTCTTTGTCTTGATCACCTATACTAAATCCTTGGTCCAGAAATGAAATCTTATTGATTTTTTTAGTTGGTGTTTGATTCATACCAGGTTTAATTTTTTCGTCTATTAAATTTATAAAACTTTTACTACAACTACTGTAATATCATCTTCTTTACCACCCAAATATTTCTGTCCCGTCAATCTTGATAATTCTTGAGCAAAAACACTTGGGAAGTTACTGTCTTTACTAACTTTTACAACTTCTTTAACAAATTTTGATGCAATAGTATCAAGTTGTTCATTTTCTTCATTTTTAAGAAATAATTCAATATCTTGAGGTACTACATTATCAGTAACCCCATCAGTTGCAAACATTATGATATCATCTTTTTGTAGTTGCCATAAATATTCATCTGCTTGATTTGGTGAATCTATAATATATCTTCTACCTTCTAGTTCTGCTTGTCTTAATATACCGGCAGGAATCTTAGCCAATTGATAAGGAGTATTAAAATTATGTGTTTGGAAATTTGTTTCTTTAATCAATTTATAATCTCTAAATAATCCACACCATGAATCACCTAAATTTGCAACTTTTAATTTTAAATCTGATGTTAATATACCTAAACATGCTGTTGTTCCTCCAATTTCAACTTTATCACTGCTAATTATCTCTTTAAATGCTGAGTCTAATAATTCTTTAGGAGATTCTTGATTAGTATTTTCAAAAATATTTCTCATTGATGAACATAATTCTCTAGATATAGCACTTGAATCATACCCTGCTTCTGACCAACCACCAACACCATCTGCAACACCAATTGCTATTGAACCATTTATCTCTTTTGAAACAAATAAATTATCTTCTCCAGATGGTGATAGTTCCGAAGGCAGTTTAGCTTTATGTTGTTTAAATAAATTTGTTTGTTTTCTATTTTTAGGTTGAAATGCAACAGCTATGTTATATTGTTTATAGTTTACCAAAGCACTATCATAATTTAAAGATGCTGAAGTTGTTGCAATTGGAGGTGTAACTGTTGAATAATCTTGATTTGTTGATGATTTACTTGAATTTTTATTGAACCATGATGAATTTGAAAATTGTCGTTTTGTAATTAATGTGGGTGATACTTTGAATACGCTTATAACACTTGTTGCTGCTTGTTTATTATTTATGATATAAGATATTAACATTGATATAAGTATAATAATTAAAAATGGTTTTAACATTTCATTATAAAAATAATACTTGAACTTCAAATATTTAGATCCGGTCACGTGCATCGCATTTTATCTATTAAACCAATCAAATTTGATGACAAGACAATTTGGGAAAGAAAGAAAAAAAAAAATCAAACTTTGGTTGAAAAATTTTGATATAAATCTAATCATGTCTACAGTCAATATATTGAGATACTCATTCTTGGGATTGGGAGTTGTTTACGGTGCTTATCATAGATACTCATTAGAATCATCATATGCAAAACAAGAATTCCAAAAGAAATGGAATCTGGAAGAAAAATTAATTAGACAAGCTAAAAAAGAATACGCAAGAATCAATGCTCCACCAGCTCCAAAACAAGAAAATTCAGGTTCTATAAATTGGGAAGATCCAAATTTGGATTTTGGAAAAGCTTTGGAATCAATAATTGCAAAATTGGATTAGATATCATGAATTATAGAAACTATTGATTTTATCAATTAATAATCTTTGTACATTAGAAGGTAATATTATATATATGAAAATATATTTATTTACAACATTCATTCAGAATTCATGTTTGATTCATTATTGATTTTTGGATCTTACTGTCATCTAGTCTTACTCTGGATTTGTTACTTTTATCCTGAATCAAGTCACTTGTCTTGCTCTAGATCATCCACTCTAAGTCTTATCTCGTAATCATGTTTAATTGTATAAAATTTCAACATTGACTTTTGTTGATCTTGTGGAGAAAAATAATTTTTAATCAATCATGAGTGAAAATCCATCAAGACAATTACCGTTTGCAGATGCTGCTACAATAGGTATGTTTCATCAATAATGAGATAGGACAATACTAACAATCAATAGTTCGAGCTCATCAAAAAGATGCTTATTTTGAATCATCATATATAACTCAAATTCAAGATTTATTTCAAATATTAAAAGGACAAAGATTCATAAATAATTATCCCCAAGAAATAACAGTATTGTCTAAAGCTTTGTATTTGTTTCTAACGACAATGATTGGTGCTAGAACTTTAGGTGAAGAATATGTTGATTTGATTTATGTTTCTCGAAATGGTAAAAGATTACCTAAATTTCTTCCAAGATTTGGTTTTTTAATATCATATGCATTGATTCCTTATATAATGAGCAAGATAATGAAGAAATTGAAAAATAAAGATGAAAAACTATATTGTAGTTATTATAATGTATTGGATACTTTATTAAATTTACATATTGCCTTATTTTATTTTAAAGGTGAATTTTATTCAATATCAAAAAGAATATTTGGATTAAGGTATGCTTTTGGACATCATAAAGAACCTGAAAAAATGAAACAAAACAATTATTCATTCTTGGGTGGATTGATTCTTGTACAATTTGTTGTTAAAAGTTTGATCAATCTTAAAAGCTATAATGATGAAAAAAATCAACAAGATACAACTGATATTATACAATCGAATGAAAAAATTGAATCTATAAATCAATTGAATCAAATAAGTGATAATTTTGATAAATCATTGATTATAGATTTATCAAATCCAAAAGAATTACCATATTTACCAGAATCTTCAAGAAATTGTATGTTATGTTTATCTCCAATGGTAAACCCTTCAGCTGCTAATTGTGGTCATTTATTTTGTTGGGATTGTATCGTCGATTGGATTAGAGAAAACCCAGAATGTCCTCTTTGTAGACAACAATGTTGTGAACAACACTTGTTACCACTTAAATAGTATATATAATATAAGAAATGATGAGTCTTGAAAAATTAATATGAGACAAGCACTAAAATTTCAAATAATTATGATTGCAAAAAGCGCAAGCTATAATTTTTCAACGCAATCGCTAGTGTATGGCTATGTACAAATAGAATTCCGACAACCGAGCCAGTTATCAGCCGAAATCCAATAACTGAAAAAAGAAAGGACATAATAAAGAATTTTTAATTGTGCATACATTAAATGAAAAGATTATTAAAGTAGATTGTTTTACGAAAAAGCATTTGCTTTTGCATATTTTAGTAATCTGATATTTGACTTCTTTTACAAAAAGTTTTCAACATTCCATTATAAAATTCATTCATTTGGTAGTAAGTTTTTGAAATTTTACATACCTCAAAGCGTTTTTATTAAACTGGATCAATCAAGCTATAAAAGTAGAGGATTGTTCAAAACAAATAATTCCATGTTGATATCCTTTCTATTATTGCATATTTCTATAAATAGATTCATAGTGAAATAAGTCTTCAAAAATCTCTTCAGTAACCGATTTTGTGCTTTAATAATTTCTACGTTCCTTTTATTTTTTGTATTGTACTCGAAACAATAGGTTGTCACTTATTATTCAAAATTCCATGTAAGCATAATCACATTACTTTACAACCAACTCCTCATTTTTTGTTCAATAACTTTTCCTTCAACCAAATATTAATAGCAATGAAGTAATAACGACAATATCAAGTCTTTTGCATTGAATTTTTAATTCAACAACTTAGGTATGAAAAATATCATCAAATTTTAATGAATACCAATTACATTCTTAACGGAAAAAATATACAAATCGAGTTACATTTGGTGCCGTATTCAAACAATAGAAACGGATGCCTGTGTTCATAATCTAATGAATTTTTTTAATTATCATAACATCTAGCAGTATAAAAACGTTCTGCAATGGTACTTTTGGATGATTATAAATACAAGGATAATTTCCATAATTTTTAGCTTTTTTCATCAAATTTAACATGCTTTATCGTGTGGTTTTATTAGTTTCAACTCTTTTAGTTGCTGCAAATGCTGGTATATTGGCTAAAAAGAATGATTTGAAAGTTTCTAGTTTTAAATTGAATCATTTATCAGTTGATGATAATCAAAAAAGAGATATATCATCTTCTGATATAACTCATAGAACTTATTATTCTGTAAACCTTAAAGCAGGTTCTAATCAAGATGCAGTTGAAGTAGCTTTTGATACTGGGTCTTGGGACCTTAGTGTTCCTGATGCTGATGTTTATTGTACCAGTCAATGTCAAGTCAATGGTGTGTTCCATGCAAATGAATCAACCACTCTTATTAGAACTGGGAAACAATATGCTGATTGGTACGGTGTTTACCCAACTGTTTATAAACAATCCGGTGAAATAGTTCATGATGACGTTTTAATTGGAGATCTTCTGGTTAAGAATTTTACATTTGGACTTGCCCATAATCTTACTGTTTTTAAACAATCTTGGTTTGGTGTTGGTGTTAACTCCGATAAAGAGAAAAGTATTACTTGGGCTGCTTTTAACCAAGGTAAAATTGGTAAACCTGCTTATTCATTTTATTTAGGTGATAAATCAACTAATAATGGTGAAGTGCACTTTGGTGGTTACGATGCAGCTAAGCTTGATGGTGATTTTGCATGGTCTCCTATTCAAAACATAGTTAAAGCCCATGCAAATTACATAGTTATTAATGGTCATAATATCAGTTTGGATTATACTCCTCAACTTGATACTGGTTATCAAAATGGTAACTTACCAGAACCAGCATATTCAGAATATATTAAAGCAATTTATGAAGATCAATCAGATTATAACAAGCAGCATAAAATTCTTGATTGTGCTTCATTAGAAAGTAAAACTTTCACATACTCAATAAATGGTAAAGAGCTTATTTTACCTTTGAAATCTTTTGTTTATCCTGATTCAACTGGTACTAATTGTCATTCTCATATTGTAAACAGTACTTATGCCACTGTTGGTTCATGGTTGTTTAGATATGTATACGTTGCAGTTGATTTTGAAAATATGAGAGTTGGTGTTGGTCAATTCAAGAACACAACCGCATCAAATGTCGTCTCCTTTTAAACATAGATAATATTTGAATATATGAGAAGCTTAGATTTATCTCCTATTCTATATAAGTTTGTTTTAAATAAAGTAATTGACTGACTTGTAACTCTATATCAACAAATCAAACCATTTAAACAAAAATCAGAATTATTTAAGTATGTTATTACCATGCACAAAAACAAAGATTCAGTTTTAAAAGATATGATTATATTTATATACTTGACAAATGATAATTAAAAAAAAAAAATTATATAATTAAAAAGTTAGTTTATTATAATCATTTATACTTTTAAAGTAATAGTAATTATTAGTTTAAGGTCACTTATTTATTAATTGTCTGCAATATGTCAATTTTTTCAAATGAATCTGTAAGCTTTTTTTTTTTAACGTATATATTATATTGGGTAAAAAAAAATGCAAAATTACTTGAAAAAAGCACTAATCTGTCATTTTCAAAATTTTTTGATAATACTGTTTTAAATTATTGCAAAGAGTTTTGAACTATAATATAAGTGATTCTACAATCCTTTAGCATGTTTTTTAATTGTATAATTGACAAAATAGTCTCTTATTAAATTTCAGATTTATGGCGAAAAGCGCAATATAATTATGACCACAACACCAATACTTGAATTCAGATAACGCAAATAACTTTCCCTCGCAAATAAAAAAAAAAGTTACTCCACGCTCGACCTAATTTTTTTTCGTCTTACTTCGCAAAATCGATATATTATGGGGCCGACAAGTAGCGGACTAAATAAGTACACTTTAACTTTGAATTTACGAAAAAAAAGAAAGCATTCGTTGAATTGATAAAATAAACGAAATCTAATCAGCCAGTGATTATTTTGTTTACAAATGGGTTATTATAAACGGTGTGTAATCTTTCGGTAATAATAATTACTCTCGTCAAGATATAGGTATTTGTTTCGCATGTTTCATTTTAAAATGAATTGAACAAACTTGAAAAAAATAAGTTTATAATTGTTCGGATTTGAAATCAAAAGGAGTACATGTGCCTTGTATTGGATCTAATTTTAAATTGGTTAACAAACAAGCGGGCCAGTTGCTAATTTGTAAAATAACAACCAAATTTTTACTGCTGAGCTCACAACCATAAATTCAAGTTATTTACGAGTTTTGCAAATAAAAATTCGAAATCCTGTGACTGCACCAAGAAACTAAATCTCGAAATTTTGTATCGATCATCCCCACTTTCCAGATAGTCTATTTTTAAGCCATATATATAAATGATTTGATTGTTCATCTTAATCCATCTTAAAAATGTTAATTTTCTATCTTGACTTAGATCAAAATCAAAATTAAATTTTTTAATTCTCGTTAGCAGCATGTACCGTTATAACTGCATAAGGCAATGGTTTTCCTGTTCAACCTAGACTTCAAACTTCGAACCATTATTTTTTTGGTTAGTTCTGCATATAAAATTTGTTAAATGGTTTGAACGTTTGTTAAACGTATTATCATGAAATTTTGATAGGTGTCGGCAAGAAGAGATTTGCAATAATTACAAATGATTGTTTCAAAAAGTGGATTTGTAAACAATTACATGAAAAATTACACAAATCGTATATAATTCTTAAAATCCACTCAAGCCAAAGGCAAAAAAACAGGATTACGCGTTTAACAAAGTTTGCAACATATGAAATGCAGTCTTTTTTAGTACAAGCATTCCGATTTGAAACTAAAAAGTAAAAGATAGCTTTACTATAATATTGTTTATTAAAGATTCGGTTTTAAATAAATCTTGTTTATAAAGTGAAAGCGTACACTTATTACGTTGATCAACATGATGGAAGATTCATTGGTTAATTTTTTTTTCCTTAACAAAACAAATATGCATGCTGTCAAAAATATTGATTATTATTTTTCAAATATAAATTATTAGAGTAATTAAACAATAGGTTTGTAGTCCATTTGCTTTTAAAACATTATTTGGTTAGATCTTTATTAAATTGCACGTTTAATCCGAATGAACATTAATGGAAAAATGATTCCCAAGGTAAAACTATAAATATTGTTTTATATATTTTTGAAGATCAAAAAAAAAACAATTCAAAAATGTACAGTCAATTATTGGTAGCTGTATCATGTTTGGCAGCTTCCAATGCATTGTCATTTCTTAATAAAAATGTGAAATTATTTGATATTGTTGGTAAAGGATTGGATAAAAGAGCCACTGAGCATGCAAGTGATGATTTTTGGCGTGACAGTTACAAATATTACGTTGATTGTAAAGTTGGTTCAAATCAAGATCCAGTATCATTAGAGCTAGATACAGGGCTGTACTTTGTTCATGTTGTTGATTCCAATGCTCAATGTACTGCTAATTGTAGAAATCATGGTTCTTACAATTCAAGTAAGTCGACTACAGTTGTTAGAACGGGAGAAAACACAACAAGTGACTTTGGGGGTGAAGTTTACACAGGTGAATTTGTTTATGATCAGTTTACAATTGATGACGTTACTATCAAAAATTTTTCATTTGTTGATGATTTGTATGTTAAAAATTTTGATAGAGGTTTATTAGGAATTGGTCATGCACCTAAAAAGGAACAAAATGTAGCATGGGCTGCATACCAACAAGGATCTATTAGCAAGCCTGCATATTCTTTCTTTTTAGGAGATAATTATACAGTTGGAAAATTTCATTTGGGAGGTTATGATAAAGCAAAACTTGACGGTGAATTTAGCTGGCATTCAATTAAAAATTTGAATGTCCAAGGACAAGCTGATTACATGATCATCAATGGACACAACATAACAATCAATAAAAATTATACTGTTGATACAGGTGGTGCTTATGGAGCTTTACCACCACCAGTTTTTGCAAAATATATGGATGCAATGTATCAAAATGATGAATCAGATTATAACAGAAAAAATCAATTACTTAACTGTTCAGCTTTAGAAGGTAAAACATTTCAATACTCAATTAATGGGAGAGAGCTCACATTACCATTGAAATCTTTTGTTATTCCAGATCAAAATGGAGAAAGATGTTATCATTCTGTTGATAATTCAACTGTTGCTCAATTAGGTGCATTTTTTTTCAGATATATGTATGTCGCTGTTGACTATGAAAGCGAACGTATTGGTTTCGGTCAATGGAAAAATACAACTGCAACCAACATTGTTTCGTTTTAAGTAATTATAATGACACATCAATGTTCAAAATTCAACTCTAAACTAAAAACCCATATCTGCAACATCTGCTACACAAGATATATCAAGTTCCTCTACGACGGAAAACAAATTTTCAAGCTCAAATTAAATTTAAAAGAATAATTCTAAAGTTTAACAATAACATTAACTAGAAACCAAGCTAAAACAAAGCATGTATTAAAACAAGATATAATTAGAAGATTATTTTTTGATTAACAAGTTTATACATTATAATCTGATTAAAAAAGAGCGTTGATAAATATCATGACATAGACAAAAAATGCATTTTTCCTGAATGTAGATTGTGGATTATTACCAGCTTTTGAGGTTGAAGATATAGATGAATCTATAGATCCTATATAATGTGTATTCCCTTCGTGCCATGTAGTTGTCCCATTAATTACAGTTTTAAAAAAAACATTTCGAACAGTTACAAACTGATAATCTGATCCACTTGAAAACATTGTAGTTTCCAGCCCAGTTGGGTTAATCCAAATCCTAGAAAAATCAGCCGATTCAATAGGTGTACCATTAATTGTCGTAGAATAAGCTTCATAAACCATAGTCTGTGTACTATAAGAATCTGATGGATTATGATATGTGAGATCACTTTGAGTTGACATTGAAACTAAAATTTTACCCATGTTATAATAAAAAAAAATGAAACTAGATGATAAACAAGAGTTTACAAAACAGTTATATAATTATATGAAAAAAATTGGAAGATGAATAGTTTAGTGTTAATAAATAATTAATTTAAGAAACTATTGAGCATGCTGAAAAATTAATACGGCTTCAAATATGCATGAAAACAAATTGTAAGGCTTTAATTTGAAAAAAAAAAAAAATTAATTCTTTGAATAAAATTAAGTTTGGTTATATCCGTAAATTGAAATAAAAAAACAAACATTCCATTTTCCAATAACTGTAACGCATAATCTTTTAAACAATATGAAGTTTTAACTTTTTAAAGTTTGTTTTCTGTTGTCAAAATCAGTAAACTTTGGAATTTATAAACTTTTTTGAAAAAAAAAAAAAAAATTTGAAGTCAAACGTTTTAAAATTAAATTTCTAGAAATTAAACTTTTTAAATTTCAAACACTGAGAAAGTAATAGAGTTTATAGAAGTCGGTATTTAAATAATGTATAATATAGTTTTTAGAACTACTAGAAAACTACTATTTTTATAAAATCCTATTTAGTTAGCAAAATCAATAAACACTAAATTGATTTTTAAAACAAAACTTATTCAAAATTATTTTTTATAATTAGTTTCTTATAACACAAATCAACGTTCACGTTTTTAAATTTGTTTTAAGTATATACTTATATTTATAGATTTCTTCACAACATCTAATAGATGATTATCAAAAATAAAGAAAAATAGGAGTTTCATGTTTTTTTTCTTCTCCGTTTTTTTTTTTTTATCGTATGTATTGGGCACTATATAAACTACATGCATATATGGAAAAACCTAGTAATTTTAGTCATGCATTTTCTTATATATAAGGTTTAAAATTTAAGTAGTGACTGTAAACTGAAACCTAAAGATGTTAAACTAAACAGTCTCTAACTGTAGAATTGGTTGTATCAGACATTATTATTTATAACTATGATTTAATATAAATATTATAATTTTAAATCTATAAAATTAGAATTCGAATAATTTACCTTTATTTACACTTTTTTAATATCATTAATTTGTAATTTTATCAATTCAATCCTTTTTTATCTTAACCAAGGCTGAGTAACTTGGGTTGACTACTCCAACACATTCTGCGCTGATTACGTAGTCGCCGCGAAAATTTCCTAACAACACTTAAAAAGCGACTGACTTTATTCTTGGTAGATAAATTTACGTTGCTGTTGTTATGAAAGTTATGTAAGTTCATTAACCAAAATACACGGACAACTGCTAATCATAGAGTGGCTCCATCGAGAGCATTTATAGTACGGCAATTCCAAAATTGTCATATAGTTAACCACGTAGATGTAGAATGATTATTGACAAACTCGAAAGCTAAATGCGCTTAAGAGAAATCAGAAACTCTATAATCTAAGCTCATATTACCAGGATACATATATGCAAGAATTATGCACTATTTTAAACGTGGGGTACGGATAAAAATTGTAGTTGCGGTAAGAGTCCATTATTAGACTTGGTGCATTTTTTATAATTTTTTAAAAATTCGAGCGAAAACCTGTGAATGATTGTGTCTAATTCATGTACTCACAAACCCATATGCACGTTTACGAGCAAAGCGCAAAATATACGACAATATCGCTAATAATACATACTACGGTCTTGTGTTACAACACTTGAGGTAAGGATGCAATAAACGCTTGAGGTAAGGATGCAATAAACACTTGAGGTAAGGATGCAATAAACACTTGAGGTAAGGATGCAATAAACACTTGAGGTAAGGATGCAATAAACACTTGAGGTAAGGATGCAATAAACAC
>JANIVQ010000035.1:0-118094 GCA_030555925.1 Insectozyma xiaguanensis | reverse complement strand
CAGTTCTGGAATCAGAAGATTCAGATTCTGAAGAATCATATTCTGAAGATTCATTATCATTTGCTAATTTTGATTGGGAAGATAAAGATAATATGAAATCAAGATTAAAATCACACTTCAAACTTCCATCTAAAACAAAAATTAAAGAAAACTTAAAACAATTTGGTGAAAAGATGAAAGTAGTATTGAAAATATTTGAAGTATTGAAGAAATTTGGTTATCTGCTTAAATTATTGTCTCAAAATTTAAATTCTATTGAAATGCTTGATTTACAAGCTTACTTTTTTGTCATGAATATGTATAATGATTAATTATATGTTTTAACTTTAAACCAATACACTCTAATATCAACTCTAAATTGATTTCTCAACAGCTTTGACAATATAATGTACTTGATCCGTTGCAGTAATAACATATTTATAAACAGTTATCACATAGAACCATATGCTTCACATAAACATTGATTCAATTTGACCTGAATTGAAATTTCTTAGTTTTATTGAATTATTTATAATCAAAATCAGATCTTATATTTAAATTCGAACAAATTATATCACATTTAAACATTTAAAGTCGTAACTTCAACAAATCCAATCAAACTTGTTTAGTGAATGCCGTGGGAATGGTGCGAGTGGATTTTATAAACAAATTGCCAGTTTCGATGTGTTCTAGTAATAGTTTGAAATCATGATCTTGACACATTATGGTAGTTTGACCAAGATTATCATCATTGATGTCATAAATGTATGTGTATTTCAAATTTGTCACTGATGTAAAGATATATTTTTTTCCACTAACTGTAGTGTTTAATTATCAACTAATTTTTCTGAGTATTCTGAAACAAACACATTAATCATAGAGGTAACACTGGTAGATCTTCAAAGACAGTAGATGAAGAGCATTTTAAAGATCCCAATGAATCAGCTACTAGTAATACTGAAACTGATTCCGTTGGTGAGAGGATAGTTTAAGAGTAAGAGAAATGTTGTATTAATTGAATTCATAATTATTCTTATTTCTTTATATTATTAAGTTTCCATCTTGTAATACCCTTTTCAAGAACAACAACATCTGTATATAACCATAATGTAGCAAAAGCTTGATCAGCATCAGTATTTAATCTTTGAAATTTTAAAGGTTTCAGGGCAATTAATTCAAAATTTACTTGTACTTCATCAATTATATAACCTAACCATTGTTCAAGTTTTCCAGCATAAATATCTAAATTTCTAATATAATTCAATTCACTATCATAACGAATAGAACCACATATTAATTTATCAGGAAATGAATAACAATAAGCTTGAACAAAATCTACCCAACTTTTTAAATAATTTAAAATTGCAATATATAAATCATTATTATCTAAATATTTCATATAATTAGAAGCAATAAAATTTGCATAATCTTTCATCATTTCACTTTCTGTATCAAAATCAATTTTTGGAGCCAATTCTTTAACATTATCCTTTAATTTAATTCTAATTAATCCATCAAATTCTTTTAAAAACATACATAATAATAATGCATTATTTAAATGTAATGTTAAATCTTTTAAAAAGATTATTTTTGGTGTTTGCATTATTTTAGTATCTAAATTAACTCTTTCAAACATAACATTTGCCATTGGTTTAGATTTTGTATGACGTACAACTTCTAATGGAGTTAAAACAATTTTTTGAAATGCAACATCAAATATATCATCATCTATGTAAAATTCTCTAACCATCATTTTAAAATAATTAATTAAATGCAGAATCATAATTTCAGCATTTTTAAATCCAATTGATGCAGAATCACAAGTATCAATTAAATTTGATGATTCATCTTGATCTAAATTTAAAACTTTTTTTGATTCAATTAATCTACCATGTTCAACCATAAAACTTTTAGCATCAGTAATTTTAAAAAAATAATCCATTGCAATTTGCATAATTCTATTTTTCAGGGAACTATAATAATCAACCATTCGTAATGTATGTTCAATTTCATTATTATAGATACTAAAACATAATATGTAATTGATTCTTTCCAAATTTGAAGCTTTCTTTAATTTTATAATTTCTTGTTGATATTTTTGATAAATCGCTATTAATTTTGTAAAGCGGGTTACATCTGGTTCAAATTTTGATACTAATTTAATCTCCTTTTCTTGAAATAATACAGGAAAGTTATTATAAATGAATGAAGTTACTGCAAAGTTATAATGTAAAATTGCAATTTGAACGACGAAAAAACTATCAAATATTAGTAGACTTTCATCTGATGATTTTCGATTTACTTTCCCAAGTGTAGCTCTAGTACCTAAATCTTGAGGTTTATGAGCTATACAATCACAAAGTTTGTAACTATTATTGAGATCTTCAATTACTCGTAGGATTTTAGCTTTATTGTTTCCAAACTCCGCAAAACTCATTCTTTTGATGATAATTTTTCGAGATCAATTATTTACATTTTAACTTTTTCAACAAAATCTTAAACCAATACTATTGGACTGGTTGATGGTATTTCAGTTAGAAAGATGTAATCAAATTTGATAAATAATAAACATGAAGAATAATACTTGTTCTATAATCAATACTTGAAATCTAATTAATCAAAAGGGAAATCTTAACCATTTATATAATATAGTTGTTCAAAGACACCAGCTATATGCAGTAGTAATATTATTATTCTAAAGCTGTCAACTGAACTCAGGTTGCCATCAGTAAACCCTATACTTAACATGATTTGTTTTTTGACGTAAAATACTATTGATCAAGTTGTAACATAATACAATTTTATATTGATCTCAACAAATTCGCTATTCATATCAATTTCAATAACGATTTATGGGGTAATTGAACCTTAATTGTTCAACTAATTGCAATAATTGAGATGTGGGTCAAATTAATTCTAGTCAATTCTGTTCTCAGATTTGTAACAAATAATCGCAAATAGTCATCATTGAACTAATTTACAAGAGATTCCAAGTTACAAGTTCAAATGGTCGTCTTCAACATTTAATTGACTTGCTACGCTGAATTGGTCGGTAAAGTTGCAAAATCATGTTCCCCCACGCAGCTGAAAAGTGGGGGTGGATAAGAGTATAAATTATTTTTAAAAATTACCAAAGGAAAAGTTATCCAACATGTCGAAATTATTTTCATTAGAAGGTCAAGTTGCTGTATTAACTGGTGGTACTAATGGTATTGGTTTAGGTTATGCCAAAGGATTAGCCAGTGCAAATTTAACTCAATTAATACTTACATATAGATCAGAAGAAAATCTTGAATCAGCAATTGAAGAAATTAAAAAAGAAAATTCATCAATAATTATTAATTCTATAAAAGTTGATTTTGTTGAAGAAAATGAAGATGATATAATTGATAAAATTACAATTGAAGCTTATAAATTATCAAAAACTGGTAAAATTGATATACTTATTAATAATGCTGGGATAACTAAACGTTCAAGTTTTGAAGAATTTAAACAATCTGATTTTGATATGGTTTTAAAAGTTGATTTGAATATTCCTGTTAAATTAACAAAATCAATTGGTTCAAAAATGTTACAACTTGGAACAAAGGGGAAAATTGTATTTACAGCTTCATTATTATCATTTCAAGGTGGTTTGAATTCATCTCCTTATTCGATTGCAAAAGGTGGTCTTAAACAATTCACACAAGCTTTATCAAATGAATGGAGTTCAAAAGGTATAAGAGTTAATTCTATTGCACCAGGTTATGTAGCTACAAAATTAACAAGTGATATGCCACAAGAATCTAAAGATTTAGTTGATAAAAGAATTCCAATGAATAGATGGGGTAATCCAGATGATTTCATGGGTCCAATTGTATTTTTATGTAGTGATGCTTCAAGATATGTAACAGGAGAGACTTTATTAGTTGATGGTGGATGGATTGGAAGATAAATATATACATTATATACCACCTGCTTCTCTATACCATCTAATTCCTCTATCGAAACTAACTACACATAATCCTTCATTATTATCACCACCCGAACCACCACGAATACCACGTTTTATAAATTTAACTCCACTAGCTATACTTTCATCTTGATCTTCAACATTTTCATTATCATCTAAATCAGTAAGACTTATATTTATAGTTGCTTCACGTTCACTTGTTTCTAAATTCCATACACGTATACATTTATCAAATCCACATGAAGCTAAATTTTTCCCATCTTCATTAAAACTTAATCCTAATATCCAACCTTGATGAGCAAATCCACCAACTATAGATTTTGCTGAATGTGATGGTGTAGTTAAAGTACCAACATTTTCACCATGTTCAACATCATATAAATTAATTGATCCTGCTGCTTGATTATCTCTTGCTACAGCTAACAATGTACCTCCGGGACTAAACTCTATAACTCGGGGTATAGATGATGATTGACCTTTATTTATGATTAAATCTGTTGATCTAAATGTATATATCAATTTTAAATGAACAAAATCATATAATAATACATCTCCATTAACATAACCAACAGCACATTTAGGTATAGTTTGACATGTAGATAATGAAATTGGAAATGATGAGAATCCAGATTTCAAACTACCATGTAATTTAAAATCAATTTTAATATCATCATTTTCTTTAATTTCAAAATTAAGATTAAAAACTTCAACTAATCCATTGACTTTTGAAATTATTAAATAATCTTGTTTTGATTTTGAATCTTTATAAAATTTAGGTATCCAATATTTTTCAAAGTTATTTGATATATCTTTTAGTGTTTTAAAATCTTCATTTATATAATATTTAAAATATATTTTACCATTGAAACAAGCAAATGCAAATAATGTAATCTTGAATTTTGAACTTGGTAATATGTTTTCATAAATATCAAAAGCATGGATTCCACTTTTATCTATAAATATTGATTCAACGTATTCTTTTGGTTGATGAATTTCATCTTGTTTATTATCCCAGAATTTGGCAGTACCATCAGATGAAATTGTAATTGTATACTTGTTTGTTATCCCAACTCCCAATACATCAGATTTATGAGCTTGTGATGCACTCACGGTTGTAATATATTGCTTACCCATTAAATGTGTTAATTCAAGTGAAAAAAAAAATCACCAAGTCAATTATCATGTCTGAACAATTTATTCAACAAATTACAAACCAATCTATATTCAATTTATTTTCAGATAGACTCAATTCTGAAGATACAAATTTGGATAAATTAGTAATTAGAAATAATCGTGATTTATTCTTTGTATCAAATAATGTTGTTCGATGTTGTACAATAAGTCCAATTAAAACAAATTATAGATTATTAAAAATTGAAAATTCAAATTATGAAATTCATAGGTTAAGTTTAAATCAAACTGGGAATTTATTAGCTGTAATAGGTCAGAATCAAATTGATATTGTTGATTTACCAAATAATTTAATGGAAAATAACAAAAATTCAGTTTATGCAAATACTTTATATTATAAGATTCAAGGATTAACAGGTAATATTAAAAAAGTCATATGGCAAACAGTTGCTTCGAATGATTGTGTATTGGTAGTTTTAAATGATGAGAATAATATTAAAACTTATGATATATCAAAATCATTGACTATACCTCAATTGGATGTAAATTTAGATGTTGAAGGTAAAATTACTTCAATAACTTTTGGATCTACAAAGAATTTAATTGGTGCTTTGACTTTATATGTATCAACTGATGAAGGGTTGATTTATACTATTTATCCATTTATTTCCAAAACAGTAAAAATTGCAACTACTGAATCAGCAATTGATGTTGCAATTGAAGATACAAATAGTTTGATTGAATTGGTTCAAGAAAGATTCCCATCGAATTTTTCAACTACAGCTACAAGTTTGATACATAAACTGGTTTTAAAACAATATGATTATTTTCAATTTTTAAAAGATCAAATTAAAAATTCAATTATAAATAAAGAAGTAAGAAATCCAACTGGAAATTTGTTAGAATTGATTGTTTTAGAACAGAACTTAACTGGATTAGATGAAATTTCTTTACAAGGACCAATCTGTAGAAATGAACAAACAATCAATGATTTAACATTTATTTATGATGATGAACTGGTTACTTTATTATCAAGTATTGGTGAATCAACAATAAATTATTTTGCACAATTAAATCCATTATTAATGAAATTTCAAATGGAATTTGATATTAAAAAAGATGATGTACCATATATAAAACCTAAAAAAGGGTTTGGATTTATTGATGAATCAAATGATTCAATTAGTGAACAAAAATTCTTTTGGGAAAATGATTTAGGTATACTAGATATTTTACAATCGGATAAATTAGATATTGATGAAAGTATTTCACCAGGATATTTTGCACGTTTAGATGAAAATAAAGTTGGTGTGATTATAAGTAATAAGTTTGTTATAATTGATAATACATGGTGTCAGAATTTAATTAAATCACTTTCAACTAATGATCCAGATTTAGATATACAAACAAATTATGATGTTGCATCATCAAATACAGAAACAATCAATGGATATGGATATTTAAAAGATAAATATACATCAACAGGTGAATATTTAATATTACTTAGAAATAAAAAAGAAAATGATTTAGAAATAATAACAATTATAAGTAATATAGTTGAAGCAAAAGATATTAAATTGATTCAAGATATACCACGAACTTCAAATAATGATCAAATTAAATTAAAACCATTTGAAGAAATTGAAAAAAATTTTGAAAAATTACAATCTTTAAATATAAAATCTCAAACAGAATTTAATAATACAATTGAAAGTTTAGAAAGTATAAATAAATTATCAAATAATGTTAAAAATGTTATATCAACTTATACAATATTTGGTATAAAATTACAATCTCGAGTATTATCACAAATTGATTTATTAAAAAATCAAATTGAAAATTTAAATAATATTAAAGAAAAATCATTAACTTTGAAACAAGAACAAGATGTATCTAAAATAAATAATAAACAAGATTTATTGAATGAAAAAATGGAGAAATTACAATATAAAATATTTAATTCATTAGTTAAATTAAATTCAGATCAATCATTACCTTTGTCTAAAGCTGAAAAGAGTTGGATGGAAGAAATGAATGTAATGATTACCGAAGTTATCAAAGATGATAAGAATAGTTTAACCAAACGTCTTGAAAATTTAAGTAGTCAAGTTGAATCAATTGCTAGTCAAGAATATGATTCAAAAATTGATAGGTTAGAACAATTGAAATTAGAAAAACGATTAGTTAAAATCATAAGTTGGTTAAAAGTTGAAGATGAATCAATTATGAAATTAAAATCAGATTTAAATAAATTATCTACAAAAGTTTAACATCAAGTTTTAAACCATCGTACCAACGTTTATCAAATTTTTCAACAACTAAATTTGTCGATTCAAGATTTGAAAATTTTAAAATTATATAATCGTTTTTAAATTTAATATCTAATAAGTCATCAGGAACTTCTTCTTTAATATCTTGTATTATATCTTTTTGTAATTCTGAAGTTAATTGATTTATTCGAAACATATTTTTAATTATAATTTTTGGTTCATTTGTAAATTTTGCAACTTCAATTTTAATCAAGTTTTGTTTTACTTTTGTTCCATTCAACATTTCAATAGCTATTGAACAACTATCATAATTTGTATATATGATTAATGCTTCACCTTTAAATTTATCATCATTGAAATATAATTTGACATCTTTAATTTTACCATATTTATTGAAAAGTTCATGTAATTCATCTTTTGTAATCAGCGGTAGATTAGATACAAAGATTGCAGTTGATTTACTTTTATCTTTCAATTCATCAATTTCTTGTTTAATTTCAGATATTTTTTGCTTTTTTAAATTTTTAATATCTTGTTTATTTTTATCTTCATCAGCAACTTCTATCCAACGATTCTGTTTATAATTGAATTCAAATTCTTGTCCATTCTCAATGATGTACCATTTCTCATCATGTAGCGTCAACCGTTTATCTATTTTATCAATGTCTACTTTTGATAAATTTGTAGTCTTTGGTGGATTTGGTAAATTCATCTTGAAGTATTAAAAATTCCGTAGCTTACACTACTTTGGAAACGCAATTTTCCATCGGGGTTTAGAAATAGATCACCGAATGAAAACCAGAAAGTTAAGAATATCAACCATCTCTGACCTTTAATGTCCTGTTAATAACCTGGAATCATCAGTGTTTCAACTTTAAATTGGTTGTTTAATGGTTTTGAAGTTGGGTTTAATTTTGCAGCCGCCTTCCTAATTGAGATGCCAATTTTTTTTCTGTCCAACGATCACAATGTCGACATCAACACCAAATGATTATATTCTTAGTTTAACAGATGAACAGATAGAAAATGATCAACAGATTGGGATCAAAGCGATAAGATTATTTTTACAAAGTAAGACTTCATATGATGTTTTACCAGTTTCATATAGATTAATAGTATTAGATACTTCATTATTAGTTAAGAAATCATTAAATATATTATTACAAAATAATATAGTTAGTGCTCCATTATGGAATAATCAAACATCAAGATTTGCAGGATTATTAACCTCATCAGATTTTATAAATGTTATACAATATTATTTTCAATTTCCTGAAAAATTTGAATTTGTTGATCAATTAACTTTAAATGGGTTAAGAGATGTTGAAAAAGCAATTGGTGTAGATCAAATTGAAACTGCATCAATACATCCTTTCAAATCATTATATGAAGCATGTATTAAAATGTTGGAATCCAAGGCAAGAAGAATTCCATTAATTGATGAAGATGAAAAGACAAAAAGAGAAATTGTTGTATCTGTTTTAACTCAATATAGAATATTAAAATTTGTTGCATTAAATTGTAAAGAAACTAAAATGTTATTAAAACCAATTAAAAATCTAAAAAGTTTAGGTATGAATAATAAAAAAATTTCAACTTGTACAATGGAAACTCCTGTTATTGAAGTTATACATTTATTAGCTCATAATTCAGTTAGTTCTATACCTATAATAGATGAATATGGTAAATTAATAAATGTATATGAAGCAGTTGATATTTTGGCATTGGTTAAGAATGGAATGTATACAGATTTAGATTTATCAGTTGGTGATGCATTATTAAGACGATCTGAAGATTTTGAAGGTGTTCATACATGTACATTGAATGATAGATTAAGTACTATAATGGATACAATTAGAAAATCAAGATTACATAGATTATTTGTTGTTGATGAGAATAGTAAGTTGATAAGTGTATTAACTTTAAGTGATATATTAAAATATATCTTATTTGGTGATGATTAACAAAGAAATGTATACAATTCCATATCTGGTTAAAATTTCCATGGCCCGGCCGAATTTAGATTTGGTTCCACAAATTTTTTTTTTTCTTCTTCTTAAATTGCGAAATCTTTGCATTAGTAATACAATCGTTATCTTTTGATTTTGAACAACCATTTGGATAACAGAGGATACAGAGAAAGTATGGGAATATGAATATGAATATGAATGAGATGGAAGAGAATGAACTATTACACTTGGAGAAGTTGAACAAACCACAGATCACATTTAGATCTATTCTAGTTGGATTTATAATTGGTTCAATAATTTTAATATCTAATTTTCAATTTGGTTTACAAACTGGTTGGGTATCAATGATGTCTCTACCTGCTGCTTTATTAGGATTTGCAATTTTTAAATTAAGTGGATTTGCTAATAATTTTTCAGATGTTGAAAATGTATTTATACAAAGTTTATCAGTTGCAATTGGTACTGGACCTTTATGTTATGGATTTATTGGAATTATACCAGCTATTGAAAAATTTTTAGATCCTGAAGAAAGTGGGTTAGGTAGAATTATTAAATTTAATCTTAATGAATTAATTTTATGGTCTTTAGGATTAGGATTATTTGGTGTGTTTTTCGCTATACCTTTAAGAAAACAAGTTATTATTAAAGAAAAATTACCATTTCCATCAGGGAGTGCTACAGCTACTTTAATAAGTGTTTTACATGATGAAAAATTAATAAATCAAGATATATCTGATATTGAAAGTGAAGAAGAAGTTGAATTAAATCAACAAGATAATAATTATAATGCAAATATTAAATCTTTACTTGTAACATTTATTATATCTTCAAGTTATACATTAATAAGTTTCTTCATACCATCGTTGAAGAATATTCCAATATTTGGTTCAACAGCAAGTAAATGGGAATGGAATTTCCAACCTTCACCTGCATATATAGGTCAAGGGATTATAATGGGATTACCAACTGTTTCATATATGTTGGTTGGAGCAATCTTAGGATGGGGGATATTATCACCATTATCTAGTCATATGGGTTGGGCACCTGGTGATATTACAGATTGGAAAACAGGATCTCAAGGTTGGATATTATGGATTAGTTTAAGTATAATGATTAGTGATTCATTAGTATCATTTATAATCATTAGTTTTAAATCATTATTTCAATTTTTAAAAGATCGTAAACGTAAACAAGATGATCATGAATTACAAATGTTATTACAAAAGGAAGAAAAATGTGAAATCCCGAAAAATTATCTTATTTCAAATAATATTACAATTATCGGGGTTGTTATATCAACTATAATTTGTATTGTTTCATTAAAAATAATTTTTAAACAACTTGTACCTGTTTATGCTATATTTGTTGCAATTATATTAGCAATGATATTTTCAGTTCTTGGTGTTAGAGCATTAGGTGAAACTGATTTAAATCCAGTATCAGGTATTGGTAAATTATCACAATTAATATTTGCATTAATTATTCCATCAAATCATCCATCTAAAATTTTAATAAATTTAATTGCTGGTGGTATAGCAGAAGCAGGTGCTCAACAAGCAGGAGATTTAATGCAAGATTTAAAAACAGGACATTTAATTGGTGCATCACCAAAAGCACAATTTATTGCACAATTAATTGGAACTTTTTATTCAATTTTCCTAAGTTCAATAATGTACAAGATTTATAATTCAATTTATTCAATACCGAATTCATTATTTAGAATACCAACAGCTATTATATGGATAGATTGTTCAAGATTAGTTACAGGTGAAGGATTACCTGATAAAGTAGGTATATTTTCAATTATATTTGGTATAATATTTGGTATAATATCATTAATTAAAAATCTTATACCAAAATCATCAAAATTTTATAAACATTTAAAATATTTACCAAATGGTGTTGCCGTGGGGATTGGTATTTATAATACACCGAATTTTACATTGGCAAGATTTTTAGGTGGATTAATTAATTATAATTGGAATTTATTTAGTAAAAGAGGTAAAATTTCAATGATTATATTAAGTAGTGGGTTAGTACTTGGTGAAGGATTATTTAGTTGTGTAACAATGTTATTAACTAGTTTAGGATTCAACAAATAGGGATATTATATAGATTATATATATATTTACAAATTATAAATTATCATCTTGCATTTCTTTCTCTGTCAGCATTAATTCTTTGATTTATTAAATAAATTGCCATTTGAAAACTTTCTAATGAACCAGTTAAAGTTAATTTTCTAATATTTGTTATACCTTTAAGACCAATCATTTTTGATTCACCTCTATCTGGTTCAATTTTAACATATGTACAACCACTATTTTCTCTTATATGTTTTATATTATTACCACCTTTACCAATGACTGAACCAATTGAATAATTTGCAACATAAATATCTTGATTATATTTATCACCACCTGATGGAATTGCTGGTTCAACAACAACTTCACCAATGATTGTATTACCATATTGATCAACGTATTGATTTTGTTGTGGAATATTACTAAGTGTTTGAGTTGGTGGTGGTGGTGGTTGAACAGCTTGAGGTACTGGTTGTTGATATTGTGGTTGAGTATTTATATTTGGTTGAAACATATTTGCAAAATTATACGGTTGTTGTTGTTGTTGTTGTTGAGGGAGAGGTGTATGACTATAAGGTTGACCATAAGATTGTAAAGGTGGTTGAGATTGATAAGTTGGAATTGAAGGAATAGAACTAATGGGAGCGGTAGGATTATTTGGAGAAGAAATAGTTTGTTGATTATGTTGATAATTTGCTGGATTATACAATACAACTTTTTGCTTTTCCAATGCATCTTTATGTTCAATCAATACTTGTGCAATAAAATAAACAGCAATATGAATTGCATCTGCAACTCCTTGAACTGATAAAATTCGATCAGTTGACATAATCATTGGATTTTCAGCTGCTTTTAATTTTGATGCTGAATTATTTTCAATTTCTCTAAATTTTGCTCCTTGTTTACCAATTATGAATCCAATCATTGGATGAGGAATTAATAATTTAAGATTATATTGTTTTGAATCTATAGTTGCTGGTTCATCTTCTGGTTCTTCTAATATTGTTCTAACAATTAATCCAAATGCTCTTGCAACATTTTCAGATGCACCTTTAACAGTAATAATTCTTTCTGGAATTCCTGATAAATTTTCACTAACTTGTATTTTAACATCTGCTTTTCTTCTAAGATGAGTTATGGTTTCACCTTTTTTACCAACAATAGTACTTGCTTCTTTAACAGGACAATACATTCTGAACAGAAGGATATTTGCATCTTCTTTATCTTTTGAATTATCTTCATGTTCTTCTTCTTCTTCTTGTTCTTGTTCTGGTTCTTGTTCTTGTTCTTCCTCTGGTTCTGGTTCTGAATCTGAATGATGTTGAATAGGAATTTCAATTTCAGATGGTATTTCTTGGAAACTGACACCTTTTTTCTTCTTCTTAACTTCTACTTTTGGTTCTTCAACTGATTCAGTTGATGGTTCAACTTTTGATTCTTCTTTTTCTTCTTGTTCAGTACCCAATGCAATTCTTTTATTACTTTGAGTATCAGTATCTGAATCTTTCAAATCAGGAGTATCCTCATCTTCATTCTTACGTTTCAACACATTACTTGTATTCTGTTCAGTACTTGAATCTGACATTATCAAAAGAATCGATGCTGGTTGTTGTGACAAAAAAAATGGCAAAAAACAATTAAAAGAAAAAAAATAATCATATATATTTGTAACCCTACACGACTATGGAAATGATGACTTTTTCATGAATTTTGTAAAGCTTTCCTTCGTTGTTCTTCTAGTTTAGCTTGTTTATATAATTGATCAGTTCGTTGTTCTGATCTATTCAAGAAATCTTGTTTATCAAGGTAACCAGATTTATTATGAGTTTTTAATTCATCACCAATTTTTCTTTTATCTATAAAACTTGCCCAATCCAATCTTGATTTCTCCAATGTAGATAATTTTAATTTATTATTATTCAACAGAGTGAATTTATCAATTAATGATGGACGTTTTAATTTTATTCGTAGATTTAATTTTTCATTTGGATTTAATGGGTTGGGTCGTATAATTTCAACTTGTGAACGTTTAAAAGGAGTATCATTTTCAGTAGATGTAATTGAACTTGTTGAATTTAAATATGCTTTTGCTTCTTCACTATTTTCATCAACTAATTTAGTTTCTGTAATTAATTTACCAGCAAATGTATAATTTATTTGAATATTAATTTGTTTTGGACCTGATTGAATTTCTTCATGTTTTTCAATCTCCTTCTTTGTTTCTTTCTCAACTTCAATATCTAATTCTTTATACAGTTTTGATGATTTTAAATCATTAAAAATTGAATCAATATCAATTGAAGTTTGATTTTCAACCAATCCATTTGAATTTAATTTAAAATTTCCAATATATTTTGATTGTTTTAAATTTTTATCATTAAATCGTTGTGATCTTGTTTTAATTTGAGAAGTTGTTGATTCAATTTTTGAATAATCAGGTAATTCATCATCACTAATATCTTCATCATTCACATCTAATTTCTTTGATGGATCATAATCTTCATCTTGTTCTTCATCATACTCCTCCTCTACGGCATTTGGTATTGACTCACTTTTCTCTTCACCCATCTGATGATATGGCTCAAGTTACAAAAATGACGTTAATTATTATTCTCGCCCTCGATATAAAAACCGTTGAAAAAAAAAATGTACGAGTTTTTGCAACCAAAATAACATGTCCGAATTATATTATGCAGATACTGAAGGTCCAATTGTTGTATTGAATGCTACGAAACATTTCAATCAATTATCAAATGATGATGTTAAGAAATATGCTCATTATTTATCAAAAGCTAGTTTTAATGGTACAAGAGCCATTTTACGTAGTGTATCACCCGAATCCGAATTAATTTATGATTTAATTTTAAAAATTCATTCAATTTTGAATCAACCAAAGACAAATGAAGAATATTTCAAATTGATTCAATTAGATGATCAAGATGTGTTGTATTATTTGGAATATGCAGCACAATTCTTAGATAATTGTGGTAATTATAAATCATTTGGTGATCAAAAATTTATCCCAAGAATTGAATCTGAAAAATTGACGAAATTAATTCATCAACTTAATAATGATGAAATTACAAATTTATATGAGAAAGTTAAACATGATATATATTCACTTGATAAAGTATTGTTGGGATATCCTGAAAATGGTCATTTAACAAATTATTATCCAAATAGTGATGATATTACAAAAATTGAAATTGATCAAGTTAATAAAATCTTAGCTGATAATGGAATCATGCCTGAAAATACCAGAGTTGTTAAACAAAATGATGGATTTGTCGTGCTTGTTGCATCTTCAGAAGCTACTGAGTATAAAGATATAGTTCAAGATGGTATTAAAATTTCATTTAAATTTGGTGATCATAAAAATGAATTTAAAAAAATTGTTGAAAATTTAACTAAAGCATTGGATTATGTTGCTAATGATACTCAGAAAAAGATGTTGACATATTATATTGAATCATTTAAATCAGGTTCAATGGATGCACATAAAAAATCACAAATTGAATGGATTAAAGATTTAAAACCAGAAGTTGAAAGTAATATTGGATTTATTGAAACTTATAGAGATCCAGCTGGTGTTAGAGGAGAATGGGAAGGATTAGTTGCAATGGTAAATCATAAACGCACCAAGAAATTCTCCAAATTAGTTGAACAAGCATCTTTTTTCATTAATGAATTACCATGGGATTCAATTTATGAAAAGGATAAATTTACACCACCTGATTTTACAAGTTTAGAAGTATTATCATTTTCAGGTTCAGGTATCCCTGCGGGGATAAATATACCAAATTATGATGATGTAAGATTAAATTATGGATTTAAAAATGTTTCATTAGGTAATGTATTATCAGCTAATCCTAAAAAACCTAAAAAGGAAGAAATTATCACATTTATTGATGATGATTTACAATCATTATTTAAAAAATGGAGAGATGATTCTTTTGAAGTTCAAGTTGGTTTACATGAATTATTAGGTCATGGATCAGGGAAATTATTACAAGAAATTTCAAATGGAAAATTTAATTTTAATAATCCAGATATTAAATCATGGTATAAACCAAATGAAACTTGGTCATCTGTATTTGGAATGACAGCTGGATCATATGAAGAATGTAGAGCTGAATTAGTTGCATTATATTTAATTTTAAAATTACCAATTAAAGTATTACCAATTTTTGATATTAATGAAGATGATTTTAAAAATGTTCAATATATTTCTTCATTATTAATGATTAGAGCTGGTCTTTTAAGTTTAGAATTTTGGGATCCAATTTCATCTAAATGGGGTCAACCTCATATGCAAGCAAGATTTGGTATTATGAAACAATTACATTTATTTAAAGTATTTAAATTTGATTATAAATCCACCGATTATTCAGATTTAAAAATTGTAATTGATTCTACCAAATTATATGATGGTACTGCTGTTACTGCGTTAGGTGAAATGTTATCTAAATTACATATTTATAAATCTACAGCTAATAAATCAGATGGGTTAAAATATTATTTAGAGAAAACAAATGTTGATGATGAATATAAAAAATTTAGATCAATTGTTTTAAAACAGAAAAAACCAAGACGTAAGATCATTCAATGTAATACTGTCTTGAATGATACAGTTGAATTGATTGAATATGATGAAAGTGAAGTTGGTATGATTCAAAGTTATTTCGATAGAAATGTATAGTTTTATTAAATCAACAAAGAAAAAAAAATTTTGGCACCAAATGTTTCTGATTGTTAAATTACGGTTGATACCGAAATCTCCTATACGACTTTGTCTACAACGATGCCAGATCCATAGACTACCTTTGATTAGATCATCATCACCTATACTATCGCAATTGAGATATCAATCGACTAAAGATATAAATACATTTGAATTAAATAATTCAGTTAAATCACATTTAGAATATTCAGCTTTGAAAAGAAAAGATTTTGAAGTTAAAGAAGAAGAAAAAGCTAAAGAGAAACAACATAATTTTAAACAAAATTTCAAAACAATTGCAAGGATAATAAGGTTGGGTAAACCAGATTGGAAATTATTTGTATTAGCCATTGGATTTATATTTCTAGCTGTATTATATCCAATGGTTGGTGTTAGATTAGTTGGAGCTATATTAGATTCATACAACCTAGGTAATAAAGATTCAGATGGGAATATTCTTGTATGGGGATATAAATTTCAAACTATAATATCAATAATGATACCATTTATGTTTGTTAGTGCCTTTTGCTTTTGGTCAAGAAATTGGATGCTTAAAATATTAGGTGAAAGATTAGTTGCAAGATTAAGAAATCGGTTAATGAAGAGTTTATTACGACATGATTCAAGATTTTATGATTCTGATAAAAATAAAGTTGGTGATTTAATTAGTAGATTATCAAGTGATGCTTTTATAGTAAGTAGATCAATTACATCTACATTACCTGATGGATTAAAACAATTATTATTTGGAATTTTAAGTTGTTTTATGATGTATCATATAAATCCAATATTATTTGGAACTTTTTTATTAATATCACCACCAATTACAATTGGATCAGTATTTTATGGTGAAAAAATAAGGAAATTATCAACAAATTTACAAAATGCAGCAGCAAATTTAACAAAAGTTAGTGAAGAAACTTTAAATTCAATGAAAGTTGTTAAATCATTTACAGCAGAAAAGAATGAATTAAATAAATATAGTTCAAAATTAAGAGATGTTGTTAATATTGCAAAAAAGGAAGCATTTGCACAATCAAATTATAATGTATCGATATATACTTTATATCATAGTGGATATCTTGCATGTATATCCATAGGTACATATTTTATGTTAAATAATATAATGACTGCAGGTGATGTTATATCATTTACATTTTTCGCTGAATGGTTTAATCTGGCATTATATGTTTTAACCGTGGGGTATTTAGAATTAATGAAAGGTGCTGGTGCAGCAGTTAGATTATTTGATTTAATTGATTATAAACCAAATGTAAATCCAATAAATGGTGAAAAGATTAATCAAAACCTTGAAAATTCCGTTGAATTTAAAAATGTTAGTTTTGCATATCCAACAAGGAAAAATCAATTAATTTTTAATCAATGTTCATTTAAAATTGCAAGTGGTACTAGTGTATGTATAGTTGCACCGAGTGGAGCTGGGAAATCAACAGTTGCATCATTATTACTTCGAAATTATAATGTATCCAATGGTGAAATTTTAATTGGTAATAAAGATATTTCAAATATTCAAGTTAAAGAATTACGTAAAAAAATAATTGGTATAGTTCAACAAGAACCAATATTATTATCTGGTACAATATTAGAAAATATAATTTATGGATTAACAAGAAAAGAAATTAATGAATTAAAAATGGATGATATTTATAAAGTTTGTAAACAAGCAAATTGTCATGAATTTATAATGAATTTCCATGATCAATATAATACTATAATTGGTAATAAAGGTGCATCATTAAGTGGAGGTCAAAAGCAAAGAATAGCTATAGCCCGTGCATTAATTAAAAAACCCAAAATTTTAATACTTGATGAAGCAACTTCTGCATTAGATTCAAAATCTGAAAATTTAATTAATGAAACTTTAAAAAATTTAACAACTCAAGGTAAAATTACAATCATATCAATAGCTCATAGATTATCAACAATATCAAAATCAGAATATATAATTGTATTGGGTAAAAATGGTAAAGTTATTGAAACTGGGAAATTTTTTGAATTATTTAGTGATTCAAATTCAGAATTATCTAAATTATTAGATGATAAATCAACAAAAGAAGATGAAGATGAAGATGAAGAAATAGATATAAAATCAGATTCAAAAATTGAAAAATTTCAAGATTTAAAAAATCAAATCGGTAAATTATCAAATCAAGATAAATTAGATTTAATCAAACAATTGGAGATTGAAAATGAAAATGAAATAGAGAAGCTGTAAATAGTAATAATAATAACAATATATATTTAATAGATCAACTTTATCTAATTATCAATTGGTTTTAATGGTTTAGCTTCACTTGGAATTGAATCTTTATATGTTATAACTTTAACATCAGTAACACCTCTTCTTTCAGCGGCAACTTTGAATTCTGCTTTCAATGAGTTTCTAACAGTTTGAGCAGCAATTGCTAATGCTTTATTCAAAGATATTCCTGCTTGTTTATATGCTGACATATTTTGTTGAACTTGATTGATTGATAAAACCCGAGAGAAGAAAAAAAAGTTTTAATTGGTGAAAGAGAAAACAGTTCTTTTTGTTAGTCGTGTACAGTCTACCAATATCTATTTCTTACTATTTAACCAATTTATAAAATCTATAAATAATGTACTTGATATTTTACTATTTGAATCAAAGATCCATGTTTTCAATGATTCAATATATATATTTGTAATTTCATTTAAATTTTCATTGTTTAAAAATAATAAATTCTTTGAAATTATTATACAACTTTGATTTAACGCTTGAATTGTTGATTGATTTGAATGTTTAATTAAATTATAATTTAATTGTAAATCATTTAATATTTGAAATAGTTGTGCTTCATCTCCATTTTCTAATTTAACTTTTGATATCTTTGATTTAATTAATTTATGAGTTTTTATACCTAAATTTTTATCAGTTGTTTGATTTATAACATTGATCAAGATTGGTAACATTAAAAGATTATAAATTGAATTTGATTGTTTAATTATAAAAATTTCTAATAAATCAATTATACGATTTTTAAAATATATGATTTGATCTTTTGCTTGTAATTTTTCAATTTTACGTTTATTACCAGTTTGAATTGATCCAAGAATGATTTGACGATCTTTAAAAATTTTTGATAATTGATCATCCATTGCCATCATTTGTTCATCATCCATTGAATCGGATTCATAATCATCATTGGATGATAAATCATCTAAATCTTGAAATTTAACTTCACCAGTTTCATTTGTTGGAATACCTAATGCTTTAGCTAATTTGAGATTTGTTTCTTTATCAATATCATTCATTTCAACATCTGATTCTTCTAAACTTTCCTCTTCCTCTTCCTCTTCTTCCTCCTCCTCTTCTTCTTCTTCTTCTTCTGGTTCCACTTCATCTTCACCTTCGAATAATTTCTCTTGTCCTTCTTTATTCTCTCTTGTTTCCAACACATCAAATAATAATCTAAAACATTCATCATTTATCCTTAAATTTCCTTCATCATCATTTTCACATAAATAACCTTCCCATACTATATTTGAAATTTTCTTATATAATAAAGTCTTTTTACTCAAGAAACTTAATAAAATTTCAGTCAACATTACCCCATTTGTTTGTGAATCTTTTGAATTTTTAAAAATTTCTTCTAAATCAGTTATTATTTCAATAACATCTGTTTCTTCCATATACATTTGAATTAAACACATTGAAAATAATAATTCAAATATATAATCTGGTTTCAGTTTTATAATTTGATAAACTCTATTTTCAATTTCTTTTATAGAATCATCAAATTCAATTATACAATCATTTGATTTAATAATTTCATAACAATATAATGACCAACTTGAACTTTTATTCTTAACTGAAATAATTTCAGATAAAATAGAATTTAACTTTTCTTGACTTAATTTAATAATATTTTGTGATAAATTTGTTTTAAAAAATGAATTTGAAATTAACAAATTTAAAACTAATTTTATAGTTTCAATATTTACATAATTTATTGAATTTTTTTTAATTAAATTTGTAATTTTATCTAAAAACCATTTTAAGATGTTATCATTTGATGATTTAAATTGATTAATTTCTAATTGATCATTTGTGAAAGATTGAAATTTTTTAATAAATAATTGAATATATGAATTAACTTGATTTGATTTTATACTAATTATTGAATCTATAGTTTGAGTCTTTGTTATTAAATCAAAATTCCAACAATTTGAAATTAAACAATTTAATATAATTGATGATACTTCAACATTAGTTTGACATTTGATAATAATTTGTTTAATTGTTGATTTTGCAATTGAATGAAGTAATCTATTTGGTTGAGATACTTGATTTATTAAACATCTCATAAAATTACCAGTAAAAATATATTCAATATCATCATCATTTAATAAATTTAAAAATTTTTGAAATATTTCAAACCCCCAATATTTTCTTTCATGAGATGATTTTTCATTAAATAATGATTCATCAATAACAATTTTAAAAAATTCTTTAATTGTTACATTATCATTTTTAATTCTTTTATTACCATTTTTAATAAATGGTTCATTAATTAATTGGTTTATAATTACATCCCATACAAATGGTAATTTATTTGACCAATTTGATGATTTTTTTTTAGTTTCTTCTTCATTTGGTACTTCAATATCTTTTAATACTTTGGATAATAAATATAAATTGTTTTTATGTAATGGATTACCATGTTTCCAATTAATTTTTGGTTGAGATATCTTTGTAAAAATTTCATTTCGAATTGTTGGTTCAATTATTAGATAAATTGCACATGATTCAGTTGATAAATTTAATCCATTGTTATTCAACGATTGTAAGATTTTTAATAATACTTCTTGTTCTGTTTGTTGATCTAATTTTTGAATAAATTGAAATAATGTAAATAATGAAGTTTCACGTAACCAATTTTTTAAAATAGCTAAATTGATTAAACTATTGATAAATTCCAATTTTTCATTCATATCAGAATTATAAATTGATGAATTATTGATTAAAATTTGTAAACCAAACAATCTACCAAATAAATAAGCTCGTTCTTTTTTACCTTTTAGTGAACTTTTAACTTGAGTGATTTCATTCAATTTAATTAAATACAGCAGGATAGTCAATTGGTTCTTACTTATTAATTCATTAACAATTTCACCTAAAGCCATTGAAAATCCAAATTTTGCAGTTTGTCTTGTTGTTATAATACCTTTCAAAAGTCTATTTAAAGCATAATCCCATTCTTGTTGATTATCTTCATTTATTAAATCTTGAATCAATCCTTTAGCAGCGTCCAATCTCTCTTGAGCATCTTCAGACCCCAACTTGTAATAATAATCTTTTGATACCATACCGTCGTACCGTTCCCGTTACCTTAGCTTTTTTTTTTCTTTGGAGAGAGATGCTCATCTAATGAAATTATTTAATTTACGAAATCATCAAAATTCAATAAGTTTTATATTACCAATTGATCAATATGTTTATACTTCAGATTCACTGGGGGTTATAGTTAAATGGGATTTAATAATACGTCGACCTGTTTTGAAATGGAAAGCTCATGATGAATCAATATTGACATTGATAATTTATAAAAATTATTTATTAAGTCATTCAAGAGATTCAACTATTAAAATATGGTTTGAAGATGAATTGAAATTTGAATTCCCAGTGAATTCATTGAATTTTACAAATATTCTACTTGTTGAACAAGATTATTTGATTACACCCGCTACAATCAATTCAAATAATCTTGATGTTTATAAATTAGATTATAATGATGATGATGAATTTAATTTAACAAGAGTTATTGAAAATTATAGTATATTTGATAATCTACATAGATTCAAAATTGAAGAAGTTGGTAATAGAGGTGAATTTGGTATAATTATGAAAATGATTCAAATTGGTGATATAATTTATATTGGATTTGAAAATGGTAAGATTATTGGTTTGAAATTTATAATTCCAACTCATAAATTAATCAGTTCTAAAAATGAATCAACATTGATTAATAAATCTTGTAAATTTGAAATTGTATATCAAAATGATTTACATATACCAAATCCAGTGATATCTTTAGGAACTACAAATCAAACTTTATTGTCAGGATCAACAAGTAATAAATTGGTTATACATGAAGATCCACCAAGAGTTGAAAGTTTAATTGAATCTGGTATTCAATCAATTTTAACTTTCCAAGATGAAATTTTGATTGCATGTTGGGATGGATCAATATTACGAAATAATCAAATCTTTATTAAAAGAGAATTACCAAAGTTAGATAATAATATGAAATCAAATTTAAAAATAACGTACATGTGTTTATCTAAACCAAGTATAATTTCAAAATCTTTTGTTTCTAAAAAGTTTATTGATTCTACTCTATTAATAGTTGGGTATGAAGATGGGAATTTAATTGTAAATAGAATTGATTGAATTTTGATCAAATATTTGTGAATTTCTCTTTGATTCATTCTTCTTTCTTGTTTGTTTATTGTTGTTACTTGTTTTTCTATTTATTGAACCATTTCTTTTAATATTTGAATTTGAATTTGAATATTGTCTTTTATGTTGTGGAATATAATTTTCAGAATTTGATGTAGACCTAGAATCTGATTTCTTTAAATTTAAAGGTTTATAATTATTATTATTATTATTATTATTCTTTGGTAAATTTATAATATTATTATTAATTTGTGGAACTTTTGATTTGAAATCTTCAATTATTAATGAGTTTCTTTTATTCTTCCTTTTCTTAGATAAATCAATTGAATCTAAAGATGCATGATCATCATCTTCAATAATATCTTTTGAATCTTGAATTAATTCTGATATATCAATTTCAATCTTTTCATGTTTTTCAAGTTTAGATTGTAAATCAGGATATTTCTCTAAAATTACTTCAATAATTTTTAGATTATTACTTATAAGATTCTTATTTTCTTGACTATTTAATTTAATCATATTTGATAAATTTAATAAAATTGTTAAAACTTTATTATTTTTTGAATTATAAATATTATCCATTGTTTTCTTTTTATTTGTTAAAGAATCAATTAAAAATTCAACATCTTTATTATTATTAACAATTAATGAATTTGATTCATTCCAATTTTTTAAATTTTCTTGTTTATAATTTTTCAATAATTCATTTAATTTTAAAATTTCACTTAAATAATGATTTTTATATTCAATTATTGAATTTTGTATTGTATCATAAGAAATTTTAAGTCTTTCTAATTCTAATATTGAAGATTGAGAATTTTCTTGTAAATTATCATATCGGATCTTAGTTTGTTTTTGTTGATTTAATAAATTTTCATTTTTAATAATTAAATTTTGTTGATCATCTTCTAAATCAATAATTCTACGTTCTTTTCTTTTTAATAAAGCATTTAACATATCATTTTCATGTTTTAAATTTGCAACTTGATCAACAAATGATTCATTTCTTGTAGTAATGATTTGATTCTTTTTGGTTAATTCTTGATTATTGAAATTTAATGTTGAAACTTGTGACATTAAATCATCTATTTTATTATGTAAATCATCAATAACTTTTGAAGATGATAATGATTTAGATTTAATTGGTGAAGTAGTTGTTGAACTCATGAAGGAATGAAATGAAGGAACGACCGTTAAGTTAAATGACTGAATTGAATAGATGGTAATGATAATATGAAACTGGAGAGACTTAGATCTTTAGTTATAAACAAAGAATACAAAAGTCGATTGATTGATTGAAGTTGATTGATTGAATGAAAATAACAAGAAGGAAAAAAAAAATTGATATTGGTAAATTAACGAGAATTGTAAACAAAGGGTAAATTATATATATGTGTGTGTGTGTACCTGAAACTCTTGATATAGAAATTGACCCACCACTGAACACTGAACACTGAACACTGAAACAACACAGAGACATATACATAGACAGACAGTTGATCTTTAACAAAGCTTAGCCAGATTTATTAAATTCGAAGCTATTGACTCTGGAAGTTGGAATTTCAATATTATATATATATATATATAGTCGTGTATATTGGCCAAATTGTGCTACCGCGTTTTGGTCCATTTCAATACCAAGTTATTGACGTTGATGATGAGGGAAAGTAGAAGAAGCTGAGTTGAATTGAATTGAATTGAGTTGAGTTAAATTGAGAGTGTAATCTAAAAAAGTATCAATTAATCATGTAAGAGATTGTTGAAATCGAAATTCTTGTTGCAAAATCTCAACTTGAAAACTTATTCAATTCTTCAACCATCTAAGTCTTGATATCTACCAAAAGCACCTTACGTAATTTGTACCAAAATATTATGTAAGAATATTACCTAATAAAATGCAGGTTGTTACGTAAACTTTACAGTTTGACAAGGTAGTGCACAGTTACTAACAGCACCTTACGTAATTTGTGCTAAAATATTATGTAACAATTATTATGTAAGAAAGTAACACAAATTACGTAAAGTGCTTTTGGTAACTGTGCACTACCTTGTCAAACTGTAAAATTTACGTAGCAACCTGCACTTTATTAGGTAATATTATTACGTAATATTTTAGCACAAATTACGTAATGTACGTTTAGTAACTGTGCACTACCTTGTCAAACTGTAAAATTTACGTAACAACCTGCATTTTATTAGGTAATATTGGCTGGTATACACTACCTAATTTGGTTAAGTGGGAAGGTAAAATAAGTTAAAAATATTAATCAAGAGTTCGAATCCATTAGAAGTTAAAACAGTTTTATAAGGCTTCAAAATTCACTACATAAATTAAATATACCCCCAACTTTAATAAACTCTTGATATTGAAGAATATTCCAAATGGTTACGTCTTCTATCCTCGCTCATAGTATTAAAGTAGGTTGGTTATATCTTCTACAGCCTCCACCCCCATGTGTGTGGTTCTTAAAATTGACTCGTGTGGTTTTTTCGCAGTCAACAAAAAATTTAAATTTTCACATTTTCACATTTGATTTTCATTTTGTTTTCTTTAATTAAAAGATTTAAATTTATCAAGAACACTTTATCAACATCAACTTCAATTATGTCTTCATTTAAATTGGTTTGTTTGGGTAATCCTTTATTAGATTTACAAACTACTGTTGAACCTTCATATCTTTCAAAATATGATTTAAAAGATAATGATGCTATATTAGCTGATGAAAAACATATGTCAATTTATAAAGAAATTTTACAACAAAAAGATTTAATTGAAGTTGCTGGTGGTGCTGCTCAAAATACTGCTAGAGGTGCTCAATATATTTTACCATCAAATTCAGTTGTATATTTTGGTTCTGTTGGAAATGATGTTTATGCTGAAAAATTAAATAATGCAAATTTAAAATATGGTTTAACAACAAAATATCAAATTCAAAATGATTATGAAACTGGTAAATGTGCTGCTTTAATCACTGGTCATAATAGATCTTTAGTTACTGATTTAGCAGCTGCTAATCATTTTAAAGTTGATCATTTAAAAAAACCTGAAAATTTTGAAATTATTCAACAAGCAAAATTTTTTTATATTGGTGGATTCCATTTAACTGTATCACCAGAAGCTATTAAATTTTTAGGTGAAGAAGCAACAAATAAAAACAAACCATTGGTATTAAATTTTTCAGCTCCATTTATTTGTCAATTTTTTAAACAACAGTTAGATGATGTTTTACCATATGTTGATTATATCATTGCAAATGAATCTGAAGCTGAAGCTTATGCTGAATCACATGATTTAAATACAAAAGATTTAAAAGAAATTGCAAAATCAATTGCAAAATTATCAAAAAAAAATGATTTAATTTCAAGAACTGTTATTTTCACTCAAGGTACTTTACCAACAATTTCTGTTGTTTATAATAAAAAAAATGATTCATTTGATATTAATGAATTCCCAGTTAAAGAATTATCATCAGATAAAATTGTTGATACTAATGGTGCTGGTGATGCATTTGCTGCTGGGTTTGTTGCTTCATTAGTTGAAGGTAAATCATTATCTCAATCTATTGATGTTGGACAATGGGCTGCTAAATTATCTATTCAACAAGTTGGTCCTTCATTCCCATTCCCAAAACAAACTTACTCAGCTTAAGAACTAATTTTTTAATATTTTCATTTTAACGAATTTTATTTGTAACGTTCATTATTCATTTCAACATGGGTTTAATTATTATATATATTTTTAGAAATTGTTTTTAGTTTGTAAATAAAAATTTCAACAGGTTTTTATCTGAATTATCTCTAATGATTTGAAACATGTTCAATGTACTTTATACATGTGGTTTTAGAAGTTATTTGTTTTCAAATTTACTTTTCTCGTTACATTTTTGTTGATGATAATGAAACATTTATAAAGAAAAATGATTGATATATAGAAATGAGAAAATGAGAATTACTGAATAGAGAGATTAATGAGAGATTAACGAAAGAATGCGAGTCACTGAATAGAAAGATTAATGAGAATTGACGAGTAAATGAGAATTACTGAATAGAGACATAAAAGAGAATTGACGAGAGAATGTAAATTACTATAAATAGAGAAGAAATTACTGAGTTAAATAAATAACGATTATTGTATTGTTTATATTATGTCTGACACTGAAAAACCTCGAACTACTCAACCATCTACTACCCTTAATCCTAACCCTCTACAGGATATGAGGCCTTTGGTCGCTGATTACTGGGCAAATTTATTTATCAGTCCTGGATGGAAGCTCAAGGATAAACATAATTATAATATATGGAAAGATAAATTCAACGCATATCTTTCCTGGGGTGGTCAAGAATTAGTTAATTTTACAAATGATAATGGTACTGGTGTTAATTCAGAATATTCTCAATTTGACATTAATTATTATACATCATTAATTGAAATTCTTTTAAACAAAACAGTGGATCCGATGGTATTAGATTCAATTCATAAGAAAAGTGATGGGTTTGGTAAAGCAACTTTAGATGTTATTCATAGAGAGTTTGGTGTTGTATATGCCAATGAAAAGTTGATACATTTAGAAAAGCTTTTGGAACCAATTCAAGATATATCTAAAAGTCTTGAAGACAAAATTGATGCTATTGATGAACTCTTTGAATTTATTAATTCAAATGAAGATGCTGATGTTGTGAAAGGGTTGCAAGTATTTATGTTTTTCATTATGTTTAATAAGCTGTTTATTACTAAATATACTGCATTAGATGAGCCAAAGCTTGCTCGTGCACAACTTGAAAGGTATATTGATTCCCATTCAAATGTTAATGAGGTAGCTACAGAATTAAAGACTGCTGTTGTTGCTGGTCAAAAGGAAGCGTTGGGTACGGATCAAGTATTTAATTATCAGTGTTTCAACTGTAAGGGGTTGGGTCATAAAGCAAGTGAGTGTAGTAGTCCAAGAAGAATGAGTCTTATTCCAAATCTTGATCACAAGTTGTCATATTATAAAAGAAGTAAAAGAATTAGAACTGATGATGGTAATTCTTCAAATGGTAAACAAGCAAAAACTGAGTTTTCATCAACAATTTTCATGTAGCTTGACCATGTATTATTTGAAGAGTTGAATTCATAGTGATGAGCAATTTTTAACCATTTTTCCAGCTATGAGTTTACAAATGGTCTTAAAAATTGTTGCAAAATAATAGAGTATTCAAACTTGTTAATTTTAATAAACACTTTCACTATTTGACAACTATGTATAAATTAAATAGTTCAAAGCTCATAACATTAATGAATAACAAATCTCGCTGATTCACCAAAAAAACCATCTTTCATTAAGTAATACAAATTCAAGTGATAACATGGTTGGATCAAATAATGAAAGTTTCAAAGTTCCCAAATTTATCCATTAATTGACTGTTTCAAATAATTATTACACGAGGTTCAAATATTTTAAATTTAACAAATTCAACATTAAAATGTGTCTAACGCCGTTTTGACTGCAAAAGATGAAAATGCCGCCTGCATATATATTAATTCTATACTTTTATCATTTCGCCACGACTTTGTCAGAAACCACAATTTCTAAAATGCCAAGAATATAAATTGACACATTTTTAGATAAACTGATTTTGCAACCAATTTTAACTGGAGATTTGAACCTTGAATTTAAAGAGTTAAACCATACAGTTCAAATCAAACAGAAAGAGAATAGGATAAAACAGGATAAAGACATTTTAATTAGAGCAGTGCTCTTATGCGATGCCGGTTCGGAATATGAAACATTCGTATTTGGTTAAAAATTCTATTCTTTTTTTTTTTTTTTTATCTGATGAAATCTTATCTTTTTTAAAATTTTTAAGCCTACTTTCTTTATTTAATTAAGTTTTTCATTGGATGGAGTGGTGGTGCCGTGTTTAAGGATTGTTCTTTATTACACTTTATACTTCTTTCAAAGCCTCTATTTAAATTGCAACTAACATTGACGCTATTGGTTATTCTCGAATATATAAGTATAATTGAAATTCCCACCTTCTACTTTTCTTCCTCTTTAACCCCCCCTTAACCCTTTCATCATGGTTAACGTATTCAATGTTCAAATCTTCTTCATTGTGTTTCGAGAATGTTTAGAAGCAGTAGTTGTTGTATCTGTTTTATTAGCATTTTTAAAACAAGGAATTGGGAAATCAACAAGTGATCCAAAAGTTTATAAAAAATTACGAAATCAAGTTTGGATAGGAGCGATACTGGGTGTTATAATATGTTTAATCATTGGTATCATATTTATAGCATTATTTTATACTATTGGTAAAGATATTTGGTCAAGTTCTGAAGATTTATGGGAAGGTATATTTTGTATTATTGCAACTGTATTAATTTCATTAATGGGTATTGCAATGCTTAGAATTAATAAGATGAAAGAAAAATGGAGAGTTAAATTAGCAAAAGCATTAACTAAAGCACCAAATAAAAAGAAAGATCGATTTAGAATTGGGTATATTACAAAGAAATATTGTATGTTGATCTTACCTTTAATTACATGTTTAAGAGAAGGTTTAGAAGCTATTGTATTTGTAGGAGGTGTTGGATTAAATAGTCCAGCTACTGCATTCCCAATACCTGTTATATGTGGATTAATCGCAGGTATAACAGTTGGTACAATTTTATATTATTCAGGTAGTACAGTTAGTTTACAAGTATTCTTGATTATAAGTACTGGAATTTTATATTTAATTGCCGCTGGTTTATTTTCAAGAGGTATATGGTATTTTGAAAATCATAGATTATCAGTATTAACCGGTGGTGATGCATCTGAAAATGGTAGTGGACCAGGAACTTATGATGTTTCAAATACTGTATGGCATGTAAATTGTTGTAATCCTGAGATTGATAATGGTTGGGATGTTTTTAATGCCCTTTTGGGTTGGCAAAATAATGCAACTTATGGATCAGTTATAAGTTATAATGTTTATTGGTTATCAATTATAATTGCATTGGTTTTAATGTTATATGAAGAAAAAAATGGTCATTTACCTTTATGTAAATCATTAACTTTAAGATCTTTAAATCCAATGTATCATTTAAAGAATAAAAAGAAGAATGAATTAAGTGAAGAAGAGAAAGAAAGATTATTTGCTCAATTGAGAGAAACTGAAATTCATCAAGATGAAGAAGAAAGTGATATTGTTAAAAATGAAAGAATTAGTTTAAGTTCAGAAAAGGCTTTATAAACCACACACACACACATAAATTACAAAGTCGAATCTTAAATTATATATTGCAGGATGGGGGGGTTCATCTTTTTATAGTTTTTGTTTTAATATATACCGGGACTTAAAAACAACCAAATTGATTTCTTGAATCTTGAATATTCAGTTTGAGAATCTGATCAAATTGATTCTTATTATAGTTAATTGTATTTTCAATTTCATTAAACTTTGTTTCAATTTCATTAAGTAAAATTTGTAGGTATTTATAACATTGATCATTAATTTGTAAAACTTTTGATTTCTCAAATATTGATAAAAAATAATTACAATCTAATTTAAGATTTATCAACATATATGAATTTGAAATTTTAAAATTTTTTCTTAAATTATCAAGTAAATTTTTAATTAAATGAGTTTGTAATTCATTCATTATAGTTATAAAAATTTCTTCACTTGTTAAAGGTTTAAAAATATTATCTAATTTAACAAAATGTATTAAAACTTCAAATAAAAATGAATCAATTTTAATCTCAAATATTTTATATTCAATTTTAAAAAATTCATTCACTTGACTCGAAATATATAATTTTTCATTATTTAAAATATCATCAATTATTGTTAAACTTGCTTTATCTATATCAGCAAATAATTTTAGATTCTGTCTTGATAAATCTTTATCAAATAATTTATCAAAATAATTTATTAATTTAGGATATATTATTCTTGATAATTTATCAAAATTATTCATTGTTAAAATTTTAAAAACTTCTAAGGTTGATGATTCAATACGTTCATTATTATATTTCTTCATTAATGAATCAACAATTATATTTAAACTTCTCATAAATTGTATTTCAATACTTACCAACATTCGTTTACTTGGATATGATGAAACTATTTTAAATTCACCTTTAATTTTAGGTTTAACTAAATTTGATATTTTCATAATTACATAAATTTGATAAATTTCAATAATTGTAATTAATTTTGTATTTGAACCTGAATCATATGATTTTTCATCTATTCTCCAATCTTCTAATTCATGAAATTGATAACAATCATTAACCCAAGTTGAACATATACCTTCAAGAATTTTTTGATTAATTTTTAAACTTGAATTTTTTAAACTTTTAATTAACTTGTTTGTTTCTGAATATTTCGTAATATTCCCAATTTTACCAATTAATTCTCCAAATATAGTCATTATATGATTAATCTTTTCTTGAACATTGGTTAAATGATAAATTGAAGATAATGAATTTGTATAATATGGTAAAAATTGTTTATAATTCTTTGGTGAAGATTCTAATTGATTATTATCATCATTTTCATCATCAAATAATGTACCCAAGATTAAAACAATTTGATTTATTAATTTTAAAAATAAATCACGTATTTTACAATCTTCATCAATACCCATTTGATTATAATGAATATAATTATTTAAAAATTTATTTAAATTTTTAATTAATAAATTATCAATATAATTTATAAAATTATATAATACTAACCAACTTTCATTAATTAAACTCATATCTAATGAATCATTACTTTCAAATGCAGATTGTATAGCTTTTAATTTTTCATCAAAATTTTTCAGTAATCCAATATCATCTTTTTTTAATTCATATTTTTCTTTAATATATGAAACATGAGATCCATTTCTTTTATCAATATTTAATGATGATATATAATCAATTAATTTATTTTGCATAATTAAAAATTTACTATCAAATTTTGTAACTTGATATTCAAAATCAGAATCTATTATATTCAATTGTTTATTTAAAAAATCATAAATTGGATTATTCTTTTCATCTAAATCTAATTTTGATAAATTATCAACAAGGGATATAAATTTTGAATTTGTATCACCATCATTTGAAACTTCATGATCCAACAGTAATAATTCTTTATAAGTTTTATCTCTATATTCAGAAGCTAATTTATCAATTTCTTTAAAAACTATACTTATAATTGTTAATTTCATTTTTTTCTCATCTTCAATTTGTTTTAATCCAATATTATTCTTCTCCCTTGTATATCGATCTTTTTGTTCATTATATTTATTTTCAAGATATCTAAAAAATTTCTTCTTTTCATCAACATACTTAATATAATTATCAATAAATAAATCATTATTATTAATTGATATTGTATGAACTAATAATGAAGGTAAATTAAAGAAAAAATCATTTGATTTTACAAATTCAATCATTTTATAAATTTTCTCTTCCTTTGTTTTATTTTCATTTATTGGACGTATTAATAATGAAGTTGTAGTTGTTAAATTATTTAATGAAGATTCTAATTCTGATGATAAATCACCACCATTAGTTTTATGTCGTTGTGGATTAAAAATTTTTGAACCTTCACGATCTTGTTTTGATTTCAGTTTTGAATTCATAAATTCAACTAATGCATTATCAATTTTAGTTTTACAAGTTAAAAATTGTAAAAAATTATAATCAATAGCTTGTTTTAAATCATTTTTATACAGATGAATGTTTTTCTCTAAGAATGTTAAACTATAATTTAAATCTTGAAGTGAAGTATCTTTATGAATTTTTGTTAAATATTTGAAAGAATTAAAATTTTGAGATCCAATTAAATAATTTCGTATAATTGGATCATTCGGAGTTGATATAATCTTCTTCTTGATCAATGTCAGGATAACATTACTTCCTTTACCTTTTAATGGATCTTCAATTTCTGTATTTGATAATTTCTCAAGATTAATATCTGTACTTGATAATTGATGTGAATCTAAATTTAATACTTTATTTAATAATTCAAATTGTTCTTCAATTGTGAATTGTGAAACATCATCTGGATATTCTTCAGTGGTTATATCATCTTTGGAAGTTGGATGTAGTGTTTGTAAGTTATATTGTGTTAATAATTGATTAGACTGAGGTGTACTGAATAAATACATATTGGTTGTTAAATTCCAACGTAAAAAAAGAGAAAAGTCTAAATATATCGGGACGCTACCAAATTCATATATTTTTCAATTCAATTTTCAATTCATCAATTAATTTATCAATTAATTCATCAAATTTCAATTCTTTATGTTTAATTCTTAATTTATTCAATACCATCTTGAAATCTAATGGTTTCCATGTTTCGTTAAACTTTTTATTATATTCACCAGTTAATCTTTCCCAATTTACAGCTAAATTTGTCTTGTAATTATATTTTTTAATCTTTTTAATAATCCAATATTTAGTTTCAATATTCATATCTTTAATCTTTGATTTTGATTTTAATTTAATAATATTATGATATTTATATCGACATTGCATTCTTGATCTTTCATTATTCATCTTTTCTGAAACAACAGTCCAATTAATTTTAATTAATTTCTCTTCATCATTACCATTTAATTTCTTTAAAATATCATCAACAATTTTTAATAATTTATTTTCATCTTGTTCTGACCATCTTGATAAATTTCTCTTTTCACCACATTTTATATAATTTCTCCAACGATCTCGACAATCTTCGGGCATTCTTCCCATCAATTCACCTATATGTTTCCATTGTCCTTGATGAGTAGTAGCTAATTCATTCAATTTTTCTTCATCTTTTTTAGTCCATTGAGCTCGTTGATCGAAAATATGATATCTTCTACGTACATGTTTATAAATACTTGATTGTGATCTATAATTGAAAATTATTTCAATTTTCTTCCAAAATTTATCTTTTCTACGATCATTACACCATATTCTATTACATAAATCATCTCTTGTTAATTTATTAACATAACACCAACCTGAAAAATAATAATCTAAAATTTCATCTTCTTCAATACTAAAAGATCTTGGTTTACCTTTTTCATCGGGTGTTACATTATCATTATACCATTTTTCAGCTTTCAAATGACATTCTTCAACATGATCATCTATATCTGTAAGTTTTTTAAAATCATGTTGTGGTAATTTTGGTGTTTCAATTGGTTGTATTATTTTACCTGTAGTTGCAATTTTAACATCATCATCATTTTCTTTAACCATTTCACTTGCAGCTTGCAAGATTTTAGCTTCTTGTTGTGGGTTTAATAATGTTGGATTTGCTTCTTTAATAGCTTCTGCTAATTGATCATGATCTAATTCAACTTCTTCAACTTGATTATGATGATGATGCTTCTTATGTTTTTTATGTTTCTTTGATTTCTTCTTTTCAATGGGGGTATCTTGTAATAATTCAGTCCATTGATCAAAATCATAATCATCATTTTTCCTCTTCTTTTTATTCATTTCAACATTTAATGTACCACCAACATATTTCATTACAGCAGCTTCAACAGCATCATTGATATGTTTATTCTTTGATTCTGTATCTGATGAGTTTAGGTAATCATCTAATTGTTCATCATCATCATCATCAGATTGTTTAGAACTTAATTGTAATAAAGCTTGAGCACTTCCAATTTCTTGATGTTGCATTTCAATTAAATTACCCAGCTTAAGATGATGTGAATAAATATTTTTTTCTTTATCCTCACGTGCCTTGATTTTTTATTTTGTCACACAAGATCTTCTTTCTTTAGCAATTATGAAGTTGAAGATATACAATCCATTAAATGTTGATAGACACACATTATTGAATGATTCAATTGAGGTTCTTGATGGTATTGATGGTTGGGAGTTGGTTAAAACAAATGATAATACAAAGATCTTGAAAACTTCAATTGATTCTGATTTTTGGTGTGGTAGAAAATCCAAATTATCAAATAAATATAATGATAAATTAAAACTATTAATAATTGGTGAATCTGTAATTGGTAAAACTCATAGTGATTATGAATTGGAATATATTCATGAAGTTATTTCAATTAAAATTGATAATTTACAAACTTATGATAATGGTTGGAGTTATGAATTAAAAGCAATATATGATTTAGGTTTCCCATTGAAAAATAGAGTATTTCATGTATTGATTCATATATATAATTTTGATACTTATTCAATTGTGACTAGTTTACCAATTGATGGGAATAATGATGAAAATAATGTATTGGCAAAATATGTATCAGTTGAAAAAGTTAATTGGTCAAATAATCATGAAATTGAATGGATTATGGCAACTAGTTCAACCCCAGGTGGCTGGATTCCAGATTGGGTGACTAAGAAAGGTATGCCAGGTGCAATTGAAAGAGATGTCCCAAGTTTAACAAAATATATCGATAATTTATAAATAAATATTAGAAATTTGTATATAGTAAGGAATGAATACCTAGTTTATTGTAAACTGGTCAACCAATATTTTACATCATCACTTAAATTTTCTAAAAATGATAAGTTCCCATAATCTAAAATCCCATTACTTAATTTATCCAATAATGATTTCTCAATCGGTGGTAATTTCATTTGAGATTGATGTTTATTCTTTATAATTATTATATTACGTTGTTTATAATTTATAAAATAAAACATCCAATCATTTAATTTATTACTTGTAAATTTATGGAAAAACTCATTAAATTGAAATTCATCATGACTTAATTGAATCAATTGATTATGTATATGAAATAATGCAGTTTTATACCTTATATTTTGTAAATCCATTTTAGGTAAATAAGGTAATGAAGTTTGAAAATTTGTTGAATTAAAAATTATATAAAAAAATTCAGAATCAATTTCTGGTGTTATATAAATCAGTTTTAAAGAATTTACACTTGATAAATTAATACTTTCTGATAATAATGAATGTTGAATATATTGAATGATTGAATTTATGTTAATTTCCAATTGTTTATAAAAATTGGTGTTATCAAATTTAGAATTCCCACTTTCAAATATTAAACATATATTTATAAAATCTTTAACATATATGATTAATTGATATTCTTGAATGTTCCCATTTGTAGATATATAAACTATTTTTCTAGTTATTTCATCATTAATTAATCCAATTATATATCTACCTTGTTCCTCTTCTTCTTCTTCATCATCTTCATTTTCTTCACTCATGGTCATATTTCGTAGAAAATTGGGGATAGATAATAAATTTTCTGAAATCACACTTGATACTGTTGTAATTGGAGATGTAACCATATTTATCTTTGAATCTTCAACAATTTCATTTTTCAAATTTGTACTAAAATCAGTTTCATCTGATTTGTTATGATAATCATTAAATTCCATCCAATTATATATATCAATTAATGATGTTTGATCAAGATCTAGTGAATCTTTATAAACAAGTCCATATTTTTTAGAATTATTTTCATCAAAATAACTTATAATTATCCCCTTTGGTGTCACTTGCATATCATCCACTTGTTCTTTTAATTCTTGATTATTCAATTTTATACTTGATGATTTATAATTTGATCTAATACCGAAAATACCTTTATAATTCAATCCATTAATCCAATTTAAATTTGGTGGATAATTTAGATATTGTCCATTATAATTTTGTATAAAATCAATCCAGAATGATTGTAGACTAGATTGTAATATTTTATAATCGAATTCAGCAATTAACTTCAATGGTTTATTAAATAATATAAATCTTGAATTTGAAATTTGTAATAAATGTTTCAATTGTTGAATTATCAATTCATCTGTAGATTTTATGATACAACATAAGTAATAATCTTGTTCTAATTGGATATTGATTATAGTTTTATCATCACAATTGATAATTATTGGTTGATTTTCAATATTAAAAAATTCAATGGTTAATGATTGTATACCTTGAATTATCCCAATGATTTGTGAATTGATTGGATAAACATTGATCATTATTTGTGAATCAATATTTGTTGATAACTTTGGATTATAAACAATTATATTCTCAATCTCATCTCGTTGTTCTTGATTAAAAGTTGGTATATATTGATTGATTAAATTATTCATATAGAGAGAGAGAAAGAAAAAAAAAGTAGTGCAGTTCTCAAATGGTTGCAATATTTATTTCTTGACATTTAAATTTACAATCATTTGAATTATCATTGATTGATCCATGATATATATATCCAACACCATGTTGATCATTACAAATTGACCAAATGGGTGAGTTGTTGTAATATAGTAAATTATCTTCAATTGTAAAATACTTCAGTTTATCACCTTTTGGACATAATTTTAGCTTATTTGATTGTACTTCAACTCTAATAAAATTTAACCCATTTATACCAAAAACTTTAAAACTTGAATTTAAAAGTAAATCACCATTAATATTTTGATTTGAAAGAGTATCAACATTAACATAATTCTTATTAAAAGTTAATGGTTGATTATTTTCATGTAGAATTAAATCAAATTTAAAATTTGAATCATAAGCAACTAATTTAACACCTTCAACAATTAAAGAATATATCACCAATAAGATTAAATTCATCATCATTGACTTCTAAAAGAATAATGGAAATTGTCTACATTTTTATAATCAATAATTTGTTATGTCAAATTGTAAGAAAACTAAGAAAAAACAACAAAACAGTATAAAAGGTGTTCTCTGAGTTAAATTAACGAAGGTTGCAATATTTGATTGATTCAAATTAAAAGTTTGTTATTTCATTTGTTAGAAATTGGAAAGGTGAAACCGTTATTAAAGATAAAAGATAAAGGATAAATTACATTACATTTGTTAAAGAATCAGACTTCCGTGACATTTATAAGAAATAAACTGAGTTATAGTTGAATAAGTAACTTGATCAGTATTTATAATCAATTCTAGTACGATCCTTGCATTATAATCACAACTTTCTTGTTCCCAAGAATATACCGTTTCATTAGGATAAAATTCAATAACTTCTTCTTCTTCAAGTAAATTTTTACACTTATTGTCTAAGTCTTTTCCGAAGTTTATTTCTTGTATTTGCTTGTTTAAATTTCTTTATCCATATCGAAATGAATGATTAATTATGGCAACAATATTTATACATTACAGTAACTTCACTTTCGTTAATAAATACATGATTTGTCTAGTTATTACTTAATCAATGGCTAGAAAATAAATGTTGGTATTGAATAAATCACACAAAAAGTTTACTACAAAAGGACCACTATTTTTACAAGTTTTAGATCAAAATGGTTAAAAGTTTTTTTTTTTAACGTATATATTAGGTAAAAACTATAACCTATACAGTAGAAGCCTAAAAATTTGACGCTTGATTCAATCAATCTCGCAATTCTAGATTTAAAGGTGTACGCATAACTTACTACTTTAATTGTACAAGATTGAAAAGCTTGAGGTATTTAACCAATTTTGAAATACTCCACATGTTTTATATTGAAATTTAATTTTTAATTCCAATTTACACAAAACTTAATTTGCCACATTCATATTTAGTTTTAATAACTTATCAATAAAATACTTTTATGTCTTTGACTTTAATGTAATAATTTTGAACAACAATACAATTGTTAATACCCTAATTCTTGTGAATGGGTGTTATATTGTACCTAACTATTTAAAATAAAAGTACGAGATATAAATTAAACGTTAATGCATATCAAAACCTGCATATCGGAGACTTGATATTTTTTTTGGGAGTGGCTAATTAAGAAATTAACTTGTGTAATAAATAATTATATGGAAAAACTTAATATTTTGACCTTATTTGATTGTCCTATCAAGTGTTGCCAAGTAATCATAGTTTGTGGGTTACCCCTCCCGCCCTATTTTTTATTAAGCAACTCCTACAATTTCGGTAGCATCTCTTGTCTATAAATACATCTACATTTTCCCATTAATTTTTGAATCTTCACTACGATTCGATTTGGTGATGGTTCATTGGGGGAACAAATGATGGTACCATGTCTTTTGAACATGTCGCTGGCTTTTGGTTTGTTGTGGGAACCTGACTCCCACGGATTTGTTTGTCACTTTGGTTTACACTTCTGGTGTTTTTTAGCAGGTTTTTCATTTGTTTTCCTGCCCGTTATCCTGTTTCGTCGGGTATTTGATTTGACCATTCTCATTTAATTTTTCACATTGTCCTATGTTTGGCAACTAGAAAATAAGAGAATAATAGATTAGAACTAGATTTCAATCCTTTTATATAATTTTATTATATTGACTAATACACAATACATCCATCGAAAAGAATCATCGTTTGTATGAATTTTTTTTTGTTAAAGATATTGATTTGGAAAAATTTGTGCTCTATTTGACACTTCTCTGATTACTATAACCCTCTATAACTAACAAAGTACGTTACAAATACTTAAGGAATGGAACCCACCATTAAGAAGAAAGCTAAACATTGTAAGAGAAATTAGTTGATACGAAATTTATATATTTACTCCATTTCTACAAAACAACCATTGAAAAGACTCATTGTCAAATGAATCATCTTTTGTGGTGGATATTGATCATCTTTACTCTTTAAAGTTGGGAAAATTTGTGCTAATCTTGTAATAACATATGAAGCTTCAGTTAAAGCAAATTGTTGACCTAAACAAATTCTTGGACCACCATTAAATGGTACATAAGCCCAACCTAATCTTTTAACATTTTCCCATCTTTCTGGTTTAAATTCATAAGAATCTTTACCATAATGTTCTTCTAATCTATGAGTTTTATAAACAGTATAAGCAACAGTTGAACCCTTTGGTACATATATTGGTTTATTACCATCTTTACCACCACCTCTTGGTAATGTAGTATTTCTAGTTGAAGTTCTAAAATTAATTGGTACACTTGGATATAATCTTAAAGTTTCATCAAGAACAGCTTTTAAATATTTACATTTTTTTAAATTTTCAAATGTAATATCTTCAATTCTTGCATCTTCACCTTCACCAAATTCAGCAACAACTTCTTCTCTTAATTTTTGCCATACATCTGGGTTTCTAGCTAATTCAAACATTGCAAATGATAATAAACCAGCAGTTGTATCTCTACCAGCAACCATAATATTTAATAATTGATCTTGTAAAACTTTTGGATCTCTTGTTTGTTTAACTAATTCATATAAAAATACATAACCAGATACTTTTTCTAATTCTTCAGGACTTAAACTTAATGCTTTATCAACAAAATATTTTGCTAAATGATGAACTTTTGCATTACAATCTTTAAATTCTTTATTATTAGTTAAAAAATAAAACATTTGTGAATATGATCTTGTAGCTAAATAATTTTGACTAATATTAAAAGCATCAGCAAAATGTTCTCTACCTGGAATTTCATTTGGTGGGGCAACACCTAATCTTTCATCATATAATGAATGAACTGATTCACCAAATAAAAATTCAGTTGCTGTATCAACAGTAAATTTAAAAAATAAATCTTGTAAATCAAATGTTTTATTTTTATTTAATCTAATATGTTTTGCTAATACTTGAATATGAGGTTCTAAAGATTTAACATGAGCAATTTGTTCTCTTGCAAATTGTGGTCTTAACATAGATCTACTATGTTTCCAACCTTCACCATCAAGTGTAAAAATACCATCTCCTAATAATGGTTTAAAATGTGCATGTCTTGTACCTAATGAAAAATCATTAAATTGAGTTGCTAATACAGCTTTAATATTTTCTGGATCAACAGTAAATAAAATTTTTAAAGCACCAACAACTGAGAAATAAAATGTCATATTTGGATATTCATTAAACATTTCATCACCAAAATCAGCTAATCTACCAACATTTTTAGCTTTAATGACTTGAATTAATGGTTCAACACCAGTCCAACCAGATATTTTAAGATATTCTGGATTTTCACAACCTAATCTTTTAGCATTGATATAGTTGGTTAAGTTGAGTAAAACAAGGTATGTAATACCAGCCAATGGAAGGATAGTATACCATTTGAATAAATAAGGTATTATAGAATCAATAATAGATTGTACTTCTGACATAATTGATTGTTGTTGTAGTTTAATGATCTATGAAATATGAATTGATTAAATTGAATGATATGAGTATTAATAATAAATAAATAGGGTTAAGTTAATTGGTTAATGATGATGATAGTAAATTGAAATGAAAGGTTGGTTAATTCTAAAAAAATTTCTAAACAGCAAAATTGTTCAACTTTATAAAATTTGAATTTCTAACATTTTCATATGGAAAACTAAATTTTGAATTGTTACACAAAATTGGATTTTATTTTTTGCAACAATAGAAAACCAGACATTTTTAGAAAGTCCGATACAGACATTTAAATATATTACGTAATCAGTGAGGGGGTAGCAATATGATTTATTATGTAATTAACATGTGGGGTTGGAGTAAAACAGACAATTTTATTCGCTATTTATGGAGTTGGTCATGTGATCTGCTTATTTGTTCACTCAACAGACACTTTTTTTGTCACAGTTGTCATAGTTTTTGTCTGTTTTGTAACTTTTTGTCATTTTAAGTAATTTTTTATTAATGTTAATAACTTAACTAAGAAATGAATGGACTAATTAGTCAATTCATTTAAAGGCATTTTACTGTTTCAAACTACTCTTCATATCCATCAACCTTTGTATCCTAATTATTATCCAGTATAGTTGTTCTTGTTGTCTATGTAGATAAAGAGTATTAAAGAGCATAATTTCATATGCAATCAATATCATTGGTTGGCGTGTGATTCAAGTCAAATTTAACTTTTTTATATTTAACCTATTATGTATAACATGTTAAATTTAGAATTTTGTGTTGACTTGTTTTTATTCTTTGACTTTCTTCTCTCGAAATGATGGATGATTATTCTCTTGTCATTTAATATTATGGGGTAAACCTCTTTCAATTGGGTCATCATTATCATCTTCCATTTAGTATGATTGTTGTTGATCTCTCATATGAAGTTGATCAAATAAACATAATGAATTCTTGACACGCAACTTCTTTAATGATTACAAGATATCAATTGAAAAGTTTCATTGATTTAAAGTTTATGATTAAAGTTAACTCTAGATTCATCAAAACTACAAGTATATGAACAATAGTTAAAATCACATTGATTTGATTTGATTAATTTAATTAGATAAATGATGATAACATTGATTATAATTTTCACATTTTGCAGGTTACATTTAATTTTACAGTTTTGTTCGCTTTTAATGCATGGGAGGTAAAAAATTTTCGTATAAATAATTTCACGGTCTAATTTACTCCACTTTTATCTCCGCTAAAGCCTATAAAATTTTTTAATATGTCTGAATTTTAAATCGACGATCCCCAATCTAATTTAAAAATCACATTTGGCTCCGAGTTCAGTCACCGTATGCCCTTTGTTTTTTGAATAATCGGAGTTTTATTGTGTCAGTAACTTAATGTTTTTTTTTCTTATTCTCCATATCTTGCATGATCATCGCTTGCCCATACATTTTCTGTGTTTTTTTGTCTGACGGATTTATATCTTTAACTTAACATCATACATCTCCTTTTCTTTCAAACTTGTTGGTTAAAATCCTATATTCCAACAAACACATGTGTCTATGAACAGTTGGGGTCAATAGAGTTAATCAAAGATCATCAGAATATCTAATTATTATAAAGTAATTTATAACTACATTTTACATTTTTGTAAAGCCAGAAAAAATTATTATTTCTTTCATATGAAATATTATATTATCTAATAACAGATACAATTCATAGATTTAATTTTTATATCTAAAATTTAATTATTTTCTTGTAAAATTTCAGGTACTAATTATAACTAAAATTAAACTGTCAATGTTTAATTAATCTTCCCCCTTTCAACTTATCACCGTTATTGTTTGATGTGCTTGAAGAATCAAGTTACAACTTCTGCAACAAGATATTATTAATTAACTTTATACATTGTTTTTTTCTCTTTGTTTATAATTGGCTTAATCTTCTATTGTTTTATTATTATTACTTTAAAAACAAATGTGAAACAACATACATTTGAAATATTAAGCGGTTTTTGCTGCAAAATTTAAAAATAAAAATATGGTAGCGTTCTGCTGTCAGATATTGTAAAAGTATTTTAATTCAACTTTTAAGTTTCAAAGTTTGATATAATTAACAAAACAGCAATTACATTATTTTGTTGCTTTGACAGTAAAGTTGATTGAACTTAAATGATGAGATGATTAGTAATATATTTATTTTTCAACTAGAACAAATTATCACTTATCACAATTTTTCCACAAATTTCGAAATTATTTCAAAATTAGTATTTACTTTCATACTACAATTATACCTTTAAATAGGTTTCTTTAGGTTTTACTTTATAGTCTAAGAAGCTTTTAATATGTTTCTTATATTAAGAGAGAGATTTCTGGTATGATACAGAATTGTCGATAAGCTAAACATCGAGACTGAAATTTCCGTAAATGATCTTCTTCAAATGTTGATATATATTTAATATAAAAGTTTCCATTATAATGCTTTCTACCATATCAGAAATCATCGATTATGAAATATCAATAATTCTTATCTTAATTTATGGCAGATCAAGAATCTTTATTTAGGTATATAGGATATTAAACCATAACATAAGTAACTGTTTTAATGAATAAATCATTGTTTAATATGAAGCATATCAATAGTCTCTTTTCATAACATAACACAAATTAGTGTATAAAATTTGGGAATTCGCAGCCAGAAAATATTTTCCCTTTTGCAACTTTTTTTCTTGGTTTCACCAAATGTCTACAGCAGTTGCTGTTTAGACTCCAGAAGTTGATCAATAGTTATTAAAAGGCTGGATTGAACTTCTAGTTAAAAAATTTAAAGATAAGTATCATTATTTTAAATACAAAGTACAATAAAGATGATGATTTAAAATACATGTTTCAACACCAATTTTATAAAACAACAGAATATCAAAGAAGATATGTCTGCTTCCGATCTTGAGTCGATGTTAGTATCCGGAGCTGCATTGACCAAGTAGGATAATGACAAAACTTATTATTAACATGAATTGAAATTCCAATATTTTATTAAATTTATACCCTGACTGGTTATAATATCAAATTATTATTGTGACTTATTATATTGGAATCTTTAAATTATCATTGATTAATATTCCAACATTACATTTATACCCTGGTTATAAATTTAAATTATTATTATCATTTTCATATTGGAATCTTAAATTATTATTATCAATTAATATTCCAAGATCTTATTAAATTTATACCCTGACTGGTTATAATATCAAATTATTATTGTGACTTATTATATTGGAATCTTTAAATTATCATTGATTAATATTCCAACATTACATTTATACCCTGGTTATAAATTCAAATTATTATCATGACTTTTATATTGGAATCTTAAATTATTATTATCAATTAATATTCCGAAATCTTATTAAATTTATACCCTGACTGGTTATAATATCAAATTATCATTATGACTTTTATATTGGAATCTTTAAATTGTCATTGATTAATATTCCAACATTACATTTATACTTTGGTTATAAATTCAAATTATTATTACGACTTTTACATTGGAATCTTGAATTATTATTATCAATTAATATTCCAAGATCTTATTAAATTTATACCCTAACTGGTTATAATTTCAAATTATTATTATGACTTATTATATTGGAATCTTAAATTATTATTATCAAATAATATTCCAAGATCTTATTAAATTGTTTCATTATAGGTTACAATTTAAATTAAACCAAATTATATATTTTGGTTTATTATTATTTTATTATTATTTTATTATTGGTTCACATTGGTTCACATTGGTTCATTATTATTGGTTCACATTGGTTCATTATTATTGGTTCACATTGGTTCATTATTATTGGTTGGTAAATGGTTCATTATTATTGGTTCACATTGGTTCATTATTATTGGTTGGTAAATGATTCTTTGGTAGATATGGTTTAAATTCAACAATAGCGTGGTAAATTAGGTGATTACCATTGTTTATTTTATATATTAATAATATTATTATGTTTTGTTCATTTAATCTCTACTTTTTCTAATCTTCTAATTATTTATTATTAATGGTTTGAATATGATGATCCAATATTTTGAACTCCAAGATGAATTAATGGTTTGGTGTAATCTGATATTATCGTTCTATTATTGTATGTTGTTTATGTCTGATTATAATAATTAATTTTGCATCCATTTCTTTTAATATAAATCTCATCTTTTACATATTACATCGAACTTACGACATAGTCAACTTCTATCAGATGATTTGATTAAATTGCAGACCAATGAAAATCTAATTAGTGTTACCATGATTGCACCATTCCTCACTTAAAAAGGTTCAAGAATTAGATGTGAAAATGATAATTAGAAAACACATCAAATCCTCCTAGTTGCATTTGTCGTTGCTGCATTAAAAAGAATGATTTCTGAGCAAAATTATCTTTAGGCAATCCATGTAACCATGGGAACATAATTGAAATTTCAGGTAATTTTGTATTGAAATACCAATCGAATCGTGTTTTCAATTAATCTAAATTAAACTCTTTAATTGGTGAATGAGTGTGAGTATTTGGGAAATAATTTGGTGACAATTTAAAGAGTACTGATGCTCAAACTAATATATCTTTATTAATATTTAATTCTGTTGTTTTATAACTAATCTCATTGCAAACATCACAGGTATTAAATTTACAAATTCTAGCTCTAAATCTATCTCTTTCAAAAATTAAATCGTTTTACGATAATGAAGACCTTTTATATTATTTACTCCCCGATTCTGTTATCAATTTTTTCATCACAACCTGACTTATTTGAATCAATCAATGTTGAGTTCAAGGAATTGTTTCAATTTTGTTTCAATAGACTCCCATTTGTATTTCAACAGGATGATTGTGAGATTGGTGGGGGTGAAGGTGTAGATACAATATTTGGCTATACTTTGAAACTCATTAGTTATTAAAAAATAAATCAAAGGTTAAATTGTTGAAATAAGGTGGAGTGAAAACTTGATGAAGCCAATCTTGAATTGATATTAAAGTTGAATTATATGAATATCAAACTATAACAATGTTCCATACCAAATGAAGAAGAAGATCTTGATCTTAGATTGATTGATTGATTAATTGAATTAAATAAATCTTAATTAAAAACTCGGTGAAAAAAAAAAAGAGAAATAAAATATAAGATCAGATTGTTGATTATGTAATCGTTGTTAGCACACATTACATATTGCTGATTATTATGATTCAATTTTGCAATCAATAATTAGATATCAAATACCAAATTAAAATTATAAAACTTGTAACAATGTTCATATAAAAACTGAATGGTTTTGAGTACTTCAAGTTAGAAACATGAAGTTAAACAGCTGTTGAAATTTCTAATACAAATTTTGAAATTTATTTAAAAAAATGACAAATTCTTAATGTAATACATAGGTTGGGTCAAACTAAACAAGTCACGGTTAATAGGTTATTGATGAAAAATACAATTAAAGAATGAACGAGAGATTGTGATAAGTCTGTAACACCAAATAATTAAATATAAATTGAAGATGCAGTAAATTGTTCTATTTTTATCTAATCTCATGATTTGATTGTTATTGTCATGATTTCTCTTTGGGGAAACAAAATCAAAGCATATAATCCATACAAATAGTATTCATAAATACTCTCTCTTGTATATCCTATACTTCAATTGCTTGATTCTGAAATTTTTATTTTTTGTAGATTTCTTCTACTAATTCGGATGTACTACAACTGCTGCGCTTTAGACAGAAAACTAAAGAAGTTGATAACTCTTGAATGAGTATAGAATTCAAACAAAAGTCTCATACTAATGTTACTCAGAATTAAAAACTGTATAATTTACAATTTTAACTTGATTGCTGACTCAAATTTTCGATGTAAAATCATAATTTGGCCACCGAAACTGTTCTTCTGACAAATTGATTTTAAAAAAGTACACAAATACATAAATCATTAATTTACTACTGATTAACCCACCATTTTAAAACAAAGTCTCATACAAATGTCACTCAGAATCGTATCAATTATTTAATTCTTTACTTTATGAATCGATAGCTTTTAATAAAATTTATAATAGATAAGTCAAGAAGGAGCAAATTCATCATCATTCTACTCCTTTTTGCATTTGCACGACGAAATTGATATATGCTGCAAAATATCAAATTACTGGCTGCTAAATTTAAAAAATTGAAACAATGTCTAATACAAGGATGAATGGAACGATTCTTCAATGATATTAAATTAGTTTTAAAATCATCAATAACAAACATACACAATTTAAACATTTAGTATTCATTCATGGATATGGAACATAATTAGGATGGGCATAGATGTTATTTACACCACCATTCTAGCACACCCACAGCATCAGGACTAAATAGAGATTTAACAGATTATTTATTTTGTGGTCAACCTGGAGTAAAGTTCTTTCACTTTTATCAAGAATATCAGAGCACCGTTCCAGATTACCAGTGCTTTAACCAACACGAGATTAATTACAAGAGAAACTGACCAAACCAATCGCTTTTTAACCATTGTTAGAAAATTTTGGAGTCGACGACAAAACAGTACAGATTGATTAGGCAAAATAGCCCTAATCAAATTGAAAAATTTATTCATGTGATCAAATTTTAACTTCAACTTTGCTTCATTCGAAAAATGAAACAACAAACTAAACAATTAATTTTAACAAAATACATAACAACTATACCTTTAAATAGTTTTCTTTTAGTTTTACTTTATAGTCACTATTTAGCTTTTAGCTCTAATATAAACAAAAAAATAAGATAAGAATTTAAAGACGATACATCAAAGTAAGAGCATAATCAATTCTATTTAAAGTCACAATACATACCAATTTCAATACTAGACTAGTTAGTAATTGAAGTAAAATAACTGTGTACATATCAAAGGCTGCAAAATTTTGTTATTTTTCCCCTCTCTTTTTGCAACTTATAAATCCACCATTCACACAAATAAAATTTATTTTCTCATTAACCAAAGTTAAGTTTTTTATAATGAAGTGTAATTTCAATTTAAAGTCTAAATCTAAATCTCAATCAAAGTCAAAATTGAAATTTAAACATACTTCAACCAAATCAAAACAAACAAAATCATCATCTATGAAAAAGAAATCTACTAAAACAAAATCACCAAGAAACTCAAAAGAATTTAATTATCAACCATCAAAAGTATCAACCGAAGCCTCACAACATGAAGATTCAAAACAACATTGCAAAGTTGTAATTAAAATCAAATCATTTTTTATTAAACTTGGTAGATTCTTTCATATCACTGTTGAACCAACTATAAGCACCATTGAAAAATTCGATAAATCATCACAAACATTTGAAATTATTGATGAAATTGAAGCTTTAAAATTTGAACCAATCCAAGATTTAACAACATCAGTTGATTATACTAATAAACCATTCAATAATTCAGATTATTTTTGTTATGAACAGAAAAATGAGAGACCAAATTTTTTTGATCAAGTGAAAGAATTATTTGGTGATGTTGAAAATAAAATTGAAATTATTGATGAAACTAATGATCTAAGATTTGAACCAATCCAAGATTTAACAACATCAACTGACCAAACCAATAAACCATTCAATAATTCTGATTATTTTTGTTATGAACATAAGGATGAAAGACCAAATTTTTTTGATCAAGTGAAAGAATTATTCGGTGATAATGAAAATAAAATTGAAGTCATTGAAGAAACGGAAATTTTAAAAATCGAACCAAATGTCGAACCAATTAAACCAACCATTGAACCTACCATTGAACCTACCATTGAAAGTTGTCAAACAATGGAACTTGTATTATTTAAATCTAATTCATATTATACTCATGACAATAATAATCAAGAACATGCAATAATTTCAGCTTCAACTGAACAATCAATTGTAGAACCTATCACAGATTTATCAACTCCATATAACCAGACAACAGAACCTGTAACCTTAATTGAAAATGATTCATGTAATATTAATGAAGAAAATATTTATAATTTTAATGATGATTATGATGAAAATAAAATAATTTCAGATCAATTTAAACAACCATTTTCCAAACTGATCATTAAACCACCATCTTCAACTTATCATTCTACTAATCATGTTGACCCAATCAAGTCCCAATTTAAACATTTTGAAGATTCATCAAACAGTAAAGAAAACAAATTCAACTCCATTAATGATGACAATACAATAATAATTGATAATAAAAAATATTACTTGGTTGATATTGAAATGATACCATTTGAAAACAAGCCATCAAAATTCACTCCCATTAAACCAGTTAAAAAATTAAGAAAACCAAAATCCATCAACTCACCACCAAGATTTGAAACCATAAAATCATACCATGAAAATTCAATAAGATCAATAACATCCAATCATTCCAAAGTGTTCCAATACCAAATTAAAGATGAAAAGCCAAACCCAAATTTCAATCAAGTTGAAAAATCAAAACCATCAGTTGGAAGAGTAATCAAAATTAATATAGAAGCACAATTAATCACCTCAGATCCACCACAAATCATAAACCCGGATCCACCAAAACGAAACTTGATTCAAAGAATTCGTAATTTAAAAAGAAAATTTAAAAATTGATTGATGTTGATTAAACCAAACCTTAAGTACCAATAATTCCTATCCAATTCAGCTTATTTCCTTATATTTGTTCTTTGTTTAATATATTAATTTAAAATTAAAATGAACTCTATCTCTAACCCAATAAAATTCTTGAAATTTGCAACTGTTCCTTCTCTTGATTAAGATGAAGATGATAATAAATTTCTAATCTGGTCATGCTACTATTCACGTAACCAACACCAACTTTATTTCAAATAGAAATGAATGCTTAATAATGATTTAACTCTTACGATTAAATGGAACTTAAGAATTATACTATAAGAAACGATTCTAAATTTTAAATCAAACAATTCTTGCAATTTACAAATTAAACAGAAAATAATAAATAATAGTTGTAAAGTACATTTAAGGTTTAGTTAAGAATTAACAGAATATATATTATCTAAATTTGATAATTTTATCTAAATTAACACCATTTCTAAAATTTTTCAACCAATTTCTTCCATTGAATCAACATAGTTTAAATAAATGAATAATAAACAAGATAAAGATTTATTTCTAAACAAAATGATTGAAATAAAATTGATGTATCCATAAATCAAGATGTTACATCAACAACTTTATAACAATCAAATTGAAAACAATAAATCTTGTATCAAATAAAAACTTCTTTTTAAGGTTAAAACAAATGATACACCATAAGAATACATACGCAATTCCTGACAGTTTCATCAAAAAAAAAGCTAAAAGCAGCTGCAACTTCAAGGATGAGTTGATAAAATAAGGCTAACCCAAAAGGTAGACAAAATTCAAAAATCAAATACAAAAACTTGAATTCCTACTTAAAAGCTAATATGATATTGAACCTGTATTGTCCATATTGATATTATCAAATGATATGAGATATATATAACATCATTAACTATGACAGTATACAATAAAACAATAATCATAATTCTAATAATATAAACATGTATAATATCGTAAGGCAAAAACCCCCCATGGATGATATAACTCATCTTTAAAGGATGTTAAACCTATAAATTCATGAATATCATTGTATCATCTCCAATACACTTAGACATATGTACAGATCGGTCAAAAAAATCAAAGATAGTTCTTGTAAGGTCACTAAAGAAGAAAAAAAAAAAAAAAATACTGGGGAATTTCATCTCTATTTATACTTTTAAGGATTTTAAGGCAAGCAATTTCTTTTTTTTTTATTTTTATTTTTTGCAACCCATTTACTATCAACTACTACTACTACTAACTTGATGTTTCAACAGATTTCAATTTAATCCCATTAACCAATTAATTTCTCTGTTGTAAATAAGTTGGGGTTTAAAACATTTCTATTGTTCACTTGATCTCCGTATATTGACTAACTATATAAAGTCAATTCCTAAACATAATACTAATGTCAAATTTACTCGAAAGGTCTACTGTATACAAAGCTTAACTTAATTCAAGACAAGTTGCAAAGAGTTAGAAATCAGAAGATATAGTTGTATCACGACAGATTGTTTGTATTATTACGGTGGACCAGTAGTAATTCGAATGGCAATAAATAATCATTTGTAAACCAGTGCATTGAATCTTCTTGTAAACTATTTATCTCATGACCTCTCTTATCTAGGTAAATTCCAAGTTTTCGACTGACATATAGCTAGTCAAGATTTCAAGTTTGGTTTCACAATATTCAATATTTTTGTACTAGTTTGTTTTCAATTTTGATTGATTCAAATTATAATTCAATAACCTAATTGATGATAATGTAGCCAAAGTTTCAACACCACAACCTAAATATAAAGCAATTAAACTTAAATGATCAATGGGTAATACTAACCCAATTAAAAACCAAATCAATCCACCAATTGTGAACAAGACAATTGATGGGATATCACCAGGGACGATATAATCAAACACCCCCAACTCATTCTTTACCTGTCCAGGAACATCCAAATACTTATATGTCACAGATATATTAACAAGCAATGATATAATAAATATTAACCAAATCATTGAGGGAAAGATGAAAAAAAAAAAATATTGAAAAATGTCCCTAAATTGGAAGAATGTAATTACAACATCAGCATCTATAATATCTATTGTATTACTAATAAAAGAATTACGTAAATTATATTCAAACCAGAATGGATTAACGGCATTACCACCACGTACAAGAGGTATTGAATCTTTAATTGGAAACACACCAATAATTGAAATTAAACTGTTATCAAAATTAACTGGGTGTAAAATATATGCAAAATTAGAATTATTAAATCCAGGTGGAAGTGCAAAAGATCGTGTTGCTTTAGAAATCATTCGTCAAGCTGAAAATCAAAATTTAATTGAACCAAATAAAAATCATATTATATTTGAAGGTACAAGTGGTTCAACTGGAATATCATTTGCAATTTTATGTAATTCATTAGGTTATATTGCTCATATATGTTTACCTGATGATACATCAAATGAAAAATTACAATTGTTGACTTCATTAGGTGCAAGAATTGAAAAAGTTAAACCTGCAAGTATTGTTGATCCAAATCAATATGTAAATGTAGCTAAAACGAAAAGTGAAATAATAAATTCAAAAAATGATTCAATAAGGGCAATTTTTGCAAATCAATTTGAGAATGATTTTAATTGGAGAGTACATTATAAAACTACAGGCCCCGAGATTAAAACTCAAATGGGAAATGATCAAATTGATTGTTTTATAAATGGTAGTGGAACAGGTGGTACAATTGCTGGTGTTGGTAAATATTTAAAAGAAAATTATCCAAAGATCAAAATAATATTAGCTGATCCACAAGGTTCTGGACTTGCAAATAGGATAAATCATGGTGTAATGTATGATTCAAAAGAAAAAGAAGGAACACGTAGAAGACATCAAGTAGATACATTAGTTGAAGGTATTGGATTAAATCGATTAACATGGAATTTCAAACAAGCTGAACCATTTATAGATGAAGCAATTAGAGTTTCTGATAATCAAGCAATTAAAATGGCAAAATATTTATGTATAAATGATGGATTATTTTGGGGTTCATCAGCAGCTATAAATTGTGTTGCAGCAATTCAAACTGCTTTTAAATATGGTCCTGGTCAAAAAATTTTATTTATAGCTTGTGATTCTGGTGAACGACATTTATCAAAATTTTGGTCTCATGCAAAAGAAATTTCATCAGATATAACAATTAATGATATATTAAATTCATAATCCCTTTGAAATTTCAGTTTCAATCATTTTATTCTTTGTTTCTCGATATAATTTAATTGTACTTAATACACTTGCACTTATCCCCATCCAAATTTGCCAAGTATCAAATGGTAAAACAATATTAAAAACAGTATAAGTATTAAACCCAATATCTGATAATGTCTTGTAAATATCTAACCAAGCATTTGATTTTTTAAATTGTGTATCATTTAAAATTTTTAAATCTTCAATATTTGGTGAATAATTTGAATTTGAAATTGTATTACCACCAAGTAATTGTTTTGAAATTTGTCTTGCTTTATTTTTAACTTGAATTTGAATTTTAATATCCATTTCTTGTTGAATTAATTTTTGTAAATTTTCATATGCATTATAAAGTGCTAACCAAGATTCACAATACCAACCAAATGATTCATGTCTAGTTACAAATTGTTTATAAGTTGAATTAGTTAATACACCAAGTTTATATAATAAGATGGATTCATCATTTATACCATAATATAATGAAAATATTTCACCTAATGTCTTTCGATTAAAAATATTTTTACTTGATTGAAATTTTTCATATAAATCTCTTAATTTAAATGGTGTTTTACCAAATCTTAATAATTGTCTATACATTGATAAACCAGTTATAACACCAGCAACTCTCAGTTTAAAAATTGAACATACTAATATAATAACAATTTTAATAAAATCTTTGGGGTTAATTAAAAAATTTTTAATTAAATCAATTTGTTTTGCTTTATTATTATATGTAAGATTAATTGATTTAATATTTAATTTATCATCACTTAAATATTGTTGTGATTGATTTGCATGATATACTAATAATCTTAAACTATATTGACCAACTTTTGCCATTTTATCTTTACCAACAATATCATTCAACATTGACCAAAATATTTTCCAATCACTAATCTTGGGTATAATAGTTTTAGTAATGATTTCTTCATCATTTTTCTCTGATAATGGAGTTATATAATTAAACTGATTCATTGTTTTTAATTTAGAAGGTGTTTCAAATTTTGTTGTTGTTGTAGTTGACATTTTCTGTTCTTCAATAATTCTAGTTAATTTAGATGATATAGGTGAATTGTCTGGTGATTGTAAATCTTCTACCCATTCAGATGTGAAATCAGGTTGAGGTTGTGAATATAATTTCAGTGATGGATATAAAGGTGATTTCCGATAATGAGGGGTACCACTATGATTATTTGGATATTGAGGTTGTGTATTATGTAGTAGATTTGATTGTGAATGTGAATCTTGTTGTTGTTGTTGTTGATGATGTTTTAGATTAGTATAATATTGAGGAGGTAAAGATGATGAAGAAGAATCAATAGCATTCATAATAAAAATTAAAAAAATTCCAACCAGATTCAACCGATGACAGACAGACAGAACAGACAGAATAGACTAAACAGAATAGATTAATTTTTTACCCAAAGAAAAAAATAAAATTAGATTAGATGCAGGGAGGGATTACTTTACTTGGGATATTGTTAAAGAACAATAGGGATTCAATAATGAAAGTGTAATTATGTTGTGATATGACAACTTACCTCGTGGTTGTTGTTGTATGAATTGAAGTACAATATTCAATGGTGTAAGCCTGTTGCGTTTAAAGTAATCTTTGTTTTTGTTTAGAGATTGAATTTTTTCTTACAAGATTTGAAAAATGTAACGTTGTAGTGATTTCCACTTTGATTTCATAAAGTATTAATATATATATATATATACAAGTTATTCACATCATATCATATCATATTGGTTGAGTTTGGCTTGGCTTGGGTTAATCTTGGGTTAATCTTTTGCTTTTGCATCACCTTGTTTTGGTGGATATTCACTAATGTCAGCACCAGATATTGATTCACATTTACACCATTCACTTTTTGGTGTTGAACCCATAGCAGCTGGTTTATGCATTCCACATCCTATCCATGTCTTACCTTGACATTCATTACATTCAGCTGGTCTACACATTTTGATGATTGTTTTTGAAAAAAAGGTTGTGTAAATTGAATGAGAAATTTATATGCAATTTTATACAAAATTGTGGATGCGGCAAATTGGACATAATATATGCTCCTCCGTCTCCGTTTTAATTTCCCACATATGCATGGGGGGATAATAACTATACATGCATGGATCTGTACATCGTAGATTTATTTTCCAAGGGCTTTGATCTTCTTTTTTTTTTTTTTTCAATTCCCCTTTTCATTGAAAATTTTATCTTCCCTTTCTTGTTCAAGTTTAATCCTTTCATCTTCTTCATCTTTTAATTGTTTTTCAATATCTAAATTTTCTTGAATTGACCATAATTCACTATATAATGAATCATAACTTAATAATTGTTGATGAGTACCTTGTTCTTGAACTTTACCTTTATTTAATACAATGATTTTATCTGAATCTGCAATTGTTCTTAATCTATGAGCAATTGATATATTTGTACTTTGATTTAATTTAAATATTGTTCGAATTGTTTTAAGTAAATTTTGTTCTGTATGAGTATCTAATGCTGATGTTGCTTCATCGAAAAATGTAATTTTTGAATTTTTTAATAATAATCTTGCTATAGCTAATCTTTGCTTTTCACCTCCACTAATCATCATACCTCTTTCTCCAACAATTGTATTTAAACCATCTGGTAAATCTTTAATTAATTGATTTAATTTAACTAATTCAATAACTTTATTAATTTCTAAATCTGAACTTTTTAAATTCCCATATTTAATATTTTCATATATTGTATCATTAAATAATGGAGTTTCTTGTGGTACAACACCAATATTTTTACGTAATGATTCAAGATTTACTTTTGTAATATCTTGATTATCAATAAGAATTCTACCTGAATTAATATCATAAAATCTAAATACTAATCTTAATATTGTAGATTTACCACTACCACTAGGACCAACAATTGCAACTTTTTCACCTGCTGGAATTATAAATGTTGCATTTTTTAAAATTGGTCGATCTGGATGATATCCAAAAGTTACATTTTCAAATTTAATTTCACCATTTGTAACTTTTAAATCTGGTGCATTGGGAATTTCTTTAATTTGAATTGGTACATTTTGTAATTGAAATAAATTTTCCATATCTAATAAACTTTGTTTTAATTCTCTATAAACTGAACCTAAAAAGTTTAATGGTACACTTAATTGAAATACTAATTGATTTATTAATACTAAATCTCCAACAGTTAAACTTCCATCTGATACACCTTGACATCCCATATACATCATTGCAGTTAATGCACTTGTAAATATAAAATTTTGTCCAGCATTTAAAAATGCTAATGAAGTTGCAATTTTAACACTTGAATTTTGATAATTTGTTAATGCCAGTTCATATTTTTTAGCTTGATACAGTTCATTATTAAAAATTTTAACACTTTCATAATTTATTAATGAATCTAATGCTATTGATGCAGCTTGATTATCTGCATTATTAGCTTGTCTTCTAAATTTAGTTCTCCAACTTGTTGTTTTTATTGTGAAAATTGAATATCCAGTCATTGTTAATAATGTCATTGTTGCAAATGGTATACCATAATTCCAACTTAAAATTCCACATACAATTGATATTTCTAATGTTATAGGTATTATATGAAAAACCATTGCTGATAATACATAACTTATCCCCTTTGTACCTCTATCTATAGCTCTAGTCAATGCACCAGTTTGTCTACTTAAATGAAAATTTAAATCCATATTTAATAATCTAACAAATGTATTTTGTGCAACTCTTTTAATTGCAGTTTGTGCAACTGATGCAAATATAGCATTTCTTAATTCTCCAAATAATACAGATCCAAATCTTGCACCTCCATATGCAAGAATTAATGTACCAATTACAGTTGATACTGTACCAACTTGATTTGTCCAATCAATATTCATTTCATCAATGATTTGTTTAAAAAAAAATGGTACTTGAACATTTAATACTTTTGAACCAATTAATAATGATATTGCAATTATAACTCTAATTTTAAAATTTAAATTATCTTTTGGCCATATGGTTTTAAATAATGATTTTAACATAAATGATTCTGATGTTGATATTTTCCTACCAAATAGGGACCCTTGGTTTGTTGAGTAGAAAGCTGGTCTTAACCGTTGAATCGGCCTTATACATTTTATAGAACTGTATCTCAATGGTTGTAGAAGTCGAAGTTGCAACATTGATAGAAAAAAAAACTGTGGTTCGCAGAATAGAAAAAATAAATGTCTGTATATTTAGTGGTTATCTCTATTTCAATTCTTGTAAAGATTCTTCCAATGCTTTTGAAAGTAAATCTAAATGTCCTTCATAAACAGAATAACCCATATGACCTACTCTGAAATATTTACCAACCAACTGTTTATGAATACCACCAGCTACTACAAACCCTTTTTCACTTAATTTTTTTAATAAATCAGGTCCATTAATATTTTCTGGGAAATAAACAGCAGTTAATCCATTAGCTGCAACTTTAGAATTTACAGGTAAGATTTTTAAACCTAAATCATTTAATTTATTTTTAAATTTAGTTGATGATTCTGCATGTTTTTCAAATCTTGTATCTAATGAATCTTTTAAAATTTCATCTAATGAAGTTTTCAATGCTGTAACAGTTTGTACTGCTGGAGTTGCAAAATATGCTCCATTACCACTTTCATAAGCTTTCATAATTGGTGTCCACCTTTTTAAAGATGCAAAAAATGTAGTTTCTTTTTCTTTATTTAAAGCTTTACCTAAAGCTCTTTCACTTGCATAAAAAATTGATAAACCAGCTGGTACACCAATTGCCTTTTGACTTGCAGTTAATACAAAATCTAAACCCCAATTATCAAATTCTAAATTTTCAACACCAACTGAACAAACACCATCAACAATAATTAAAGTATCTGGTGAAACTTTTTTAACAACTTCAGAAATTTCTTTAACTGGAGAAACAACTGATGTTGAAGTATCAACATGAGTAATTGTAATTGCATCATATTTATTTTCTTTCAATTGTTTTTCAATTTTATCTAATGGTACAACATCTCCAACATCAGCAGTTATAACATCAACATTTACATCATAAACTTTTAAACATTCAGCAAATGAATCTGAAAAAAATCCAGTTGATAATACAAGTGCTTTATCACCTGGTTTTAATAAATTTGTTGAAGCAACATCCCAACCTAATGTACCACTACCACTTAATACATAACCTTGAGTATTTGAATTTGTTGATTTAAATAATTTTCTTAAATTTTTAAGAACTGTTTGAAATGTTGCTACAAATTCTGGGGAAGTATGAGCTTGTGAAGGTGTTGCCATTGATGCTAAAACATCATTTGAAAATTCAATTGGACCAGGAATTAAAGTTAATTTATGTTCTGGTTGTTGATATTTGAAAGGAACTGATGAAGACATTCTAACTATATTCTTTAAAACTGGTTGGTTGATAAAAAACTTATTCATAGAAACTGGACAGAAAAAATAGAGTAACCTTTATCATATGAACGTTTCTCGGTTGAAAGCGTCGGATAGATTTACCTAAAAGAGAATAATAATACCAGAGTATAATATATATATATTGTTTTTCATCTTAAATTCATAATTTTCTTCATTCTTTTTGAATCTTTATGTTCATCAACGTCTATTTCATTTGTTTGTCTTTTGTTATTCTTGTATAAATCAAATAATGACCAGAATTTTAAATTTTCATCTCCAGCAACAGTTGCTAATGTTAAATTATCTGGTGATAATACACCATTTAAAATTCTTGAATCATGAGCATTATTAATTTCACCTGTTTTTTGTAAAGTTGGATAATTAAATAATGATATATTATTTGTTGGAAATCCATGAGTTGCAACAATTTCCATTCCAATACCATTTGTATAACCCCAATTTAATGATGATATTTGTGAACCAGTTTCAATTGTATTTACTCTTGAACCAGTTTGTGAATTCCAAAAATGGATTGTTTTATCAGTTGATCCACCACCAGTAGCTAATAAATTAGATTGATATGGACACCATGATAATGCTTTTACAGCAGCTTTATGGTTATTTTTCATCCATATTGGTTTATCTGTCTTTTTTAAATCCCATATACATATTAAATTATCATTACCACCAGAACTAAATTGTAAACCATCTGATTTATATTCAATTCCACAAATTTCAGCTTGATGACCAATTAAAGTATTTGTAAGATGTGATGCAATTCTAACATCTGAATTAAAAATTGATCCTAATCTTGATCCACTAGTTAATATATGATCATTCCATGATTGTGAAGCTATTCTAGTTAAATGTCCACAACTTATAGTTCTTAATTTTGTATTTGTTTCAATATCCCAAATTTCAATCATTCCATCATCTTTACCAATTGATATATATGAACCATCATTTGACCATTTTAATGAGGTTACTATTGTCTTATTTGCTAATTCACAAAGGAGTCCTACTGACCCTGTTGAAGCATTCCATACATATACTGCATCTTCTAATCCAATTGCTAATAAATTTGTCAGTGACCAAGCTAATAAATTTAAATAAAAATCATCAACCATTCCTGGTGCATCTAATACACGTTCTGGTGCATTTGGGATTTTTTTAGCTCTTGCTGAAGCTTGTGATGGAGTTAAATAATTTTTATTAACTTTATTATTTAATTGATATAAATCAATTGGCTTTTTACGTTCTGGTGGTTGTGGTTGATATAATAATATTCTTGAATTCATTTGTAATCCACATGCTTCAGCTACATGATGTTGATATAATTTTGAAGTTTGAGCTTTTATATGACTTTGTGGTGATGCATTTGGAAGTGGAATTTCAATTGAATTTTCTAATTTCCCAGTTATTGAATTATGTCGAGATGGTATAAACCTATCTGAAGTTGGAGTTTCAGTTGTATTAGATGTAGTAGATGCAGATGTAGTTGATGGTTGAATTAATGAATTTGTACGTCTTAATTTAAACCCAGTTGTAGTATTTGATGATGATGGAATTGATAATGTAGTTTTTGATCGTATCCCAATTGAAGGTTTAATTGTTGGTAATTGAGGACGTTGGAATTTAGATTTAGGAGTTTCTGTAATACGACTAACATTTGGACTCATATGTTGTAAATATTTCTTTGGTGATGGTGATTGTCTCTTTTTAAATATTGATAAATTATCATTTTTATTCAGTACATTATCATTTTGACGTAGTATAAATTTCTCTGGTGATACAATTGACATACTCCTGGATGGCGCCTGGATAATTGTGATTGTCTTTGATTATTTAGGCTAACCCAAATTGGTTTTTAAATGTTGAAAGTTTAATGGATCAATTTTTTCTGAAATGAGGTTTAATTAAATTATTGCAATTAATTATGTAACGGCTCTTACGCAGATTATGTAATTGTGTTTTGAAAATGACCCAATTGGGTAAAGTAATTTTGATCAACTGTTGATGTGTGTCAAACCCATTTTTGCAACCAGAGAGAAGAGAAAGGATTAAACAATTAATTCAATTAGGAACTACGATTGCTGGTGTTGGAATTTTGTTCGTCTGGTGCTAGAAAGTATAAGAAGGTGTTGGTTTGATTTACTACTTGTTAGAAGTTGAATAAAGCAATGAAAAAATAGAAGAACCCTTTGTAATTTAAAGATTTGCGGTTTCAATAATTCAATCTGAATTGAATTGGGGCAGAATCATAAACAAACAATTTGGTTTTTTTTTTGCAGATCGACTGAATTTCAAGTTTTAAACCGTTAATGTTGTTGATGTTCATCGATTTGGATTAGACCAAACTAGAAATTAGAACTTCTCTTTCTGGTTAAAATGATTACATGTAGAAATTGTCAATATTTGATTTATACCGTATAAACCAGAATATACGGATTTGAAAACTAATTGATGTCACCATTGGAATGAAATTATTGCAAAAAAAAAGTTTATTCTTTATGATTGAAAATTATTCAATAATTGTAAAAACAAACTGTTAATTGTTCAAATTTCTTCAAAGTATTGACTCTTACAAAATTGATTGAATATAGCAATAAACACTTTTTTCAACGTAATGTTATGATACAATACATAATTCTGGTACGACCAACTGTTGGTCCAATTCTGAATTTCTCGTGCCGAATCACGCGAAAATAGAATATAATGTTCCAACCCAGATGGACAAACATTTACTACTATATTTGAAGCTAATTAAATGCTTGGAAACCATGTCTGATGGCATAATCAGATTGAAATCAAGTAGACTTGGAACTATCTATCAATTTAAAACTGTACTAAAAATTTAATGGGGTTGGTTTCCACATTCATGGTAGCATTTTCTTGATTGTCAAGAATCAACAGAAATTATCAAATCTATCATTTACATTATAAATGCCGGCTTATCATTCTACATTTCTTGCTGAAGAATCACAACAAGATAATAGGGTCATAGGTAACTTATCCTTATTACCTATCCATTCTAAATACCGTGGACCAGCATATGAACCAGAACAAGAATATGATATAATTGAAGAAACATTGGATTTATTCCGAGCAAATTCATTTTTTAAAAATTTTGAAATTAAGGGGAATGCTGATAGATTATTAATATATGGGATATTATATGTTAGTGATTGTTTGAATAAATTGAACAAGAGTATCAATTATAAAGAAGCTATTCGAATTTTAAATAATTTAAGTTTAGATAATTTTAGTTTACCAGGAGATATTGGATTCCCATTAAATTCATTATATTTACCACCATCAAATAAGAATGAACAAGATTTATTAAGAAGTTATTTACAACAATTTAGACAAGAATTGGCTGATCGATTATTGAAAAGAATTTATCAAGATGATGAAAATTTACCAAGTAAATATTGGTTATCATTTACAAAGAGAAAATTCATGAATAAAAGTTTATAAAAATGGAATATATATTCTTACTCTATTTTGATAATTAATATATTCTTGACCATAAAATTTATTAATTAATAACCATTCTTCATATTTAATTCTAATTTTAAAAAATTTAATCAAGATGATAAAATCAATTAATAAATTTATAAAATTATTCAAGTATAATTGTATACCAATGACAAATATGAAGAATCCAAGATATGATGGATGTCGGAAGTACTTATAAATCCCAGTAGTTACTAATTTATGATTCTTTTTGGGTATAGTTGCAATTAAATGACTGAAAGAATCACCACAATGTTTAATTGCAATAAATCGTAGACTTAATCCAATGAAAACAAAGATTAAACCTAAATATGATGTATCTATGAAGTATCTAACTTTATATTCCCATAGTGTAAACAATTGCATTAACCAGAAATAACCATTACCTTTATTACCATAAATTAAAAATGATTTTGATGATGTTTTATTTGATGGTTGATATAAAAATGATGATATAAATTCTAATATAAAGAATGATTTTAAGATTAAGAAATATATGATTAATTTATAATGATCAAACCATAGATATATCAATTCAATTGTTATTAATAAACTTAAGATGAAACATATACAATAAATTTCAATCAAATCATTATTCATGTCTTGGAAAAAAAAGATTATATCAAGAAGATGTACAATCCATATAATGTTGATTTAATTAAAGTGGCTACAAAGTCTTATCTTTTGGGGGTTGTAATAACCATCAATATCATCTCGTTCATATATAAACCAAGTTATAGAGTAATCAATTTATATTTCATTTTTGCATCAATTTTTCATAGTTTAGAATTTATAAATACAACATTATTTAATCCGAGTCAAGTTGATGATGATTCATTCATATTGGAAGATAAAGAATTACATATGATTACACTACTAGCGATGGTTGAACATTTATTAATTGGTTGGAACTTACATACATCTAAAGTTGGTTTGATTTTAATTGTTGTTGGTCAATTTATACGTAGTTTAAGTATGTATACAGCTAGAGAATCTTTCAATCATTATATTCAACTGGAATCAAAACAAAATCATAAACTAGTGACTACTGGTATCTATAAATATATTCGACATCCATCATATTTTGGATTTTTCATTTGGTTTATTGGTTTACAATTATTATTAAACAACATCTTAGTGTTGATAATAGGTGGCATCATCTTATGGAAATTTTTCAAAAATCGTATCAATTATGAAGAACTGTTACTAATAAAATTCTTTGGTAATGATTATTTACTTTATAGAAATAGTACAAGGACATGGTTATTAATATAAAAATAATTTATTAGCTTCTATAGTCTATTTAGGATTGACACCAACTCCATTGGTGTTTCTATACATTAATACTCCATTTTGACCATCAACAAATTGACACATTCTTGAATTTTTCCATAATGCAACCCACATATTTTCATCTGAATATTGATAATGTTTACCCATAACTTTCTTAATGGCTTCACTAGCTTCTCTAGCATTATAAAATGGAATTCTTGATACATAATGATGTAAAACATGTGTTTCAATAATATCATGAAAAATATATTTACCAATAAAACCAAATTCACGATCAATTGTAGCTGCTGCACCTCTTGCAAATGTCCATTGTTCAGATGTATAATGTGGCATCTTAGCATCTGAATGTTGTAAATATGTAATGAATACTAACCAATGATTAACAAATAAATAAGGTACCAAGTAGTTAATCATGAAATTAAATTTACCAAATTTTTGATACCACATGTACATAATTGTACCTTGAATGATTAAACCTAAATCTGATAACAATATGTAATAATAATCCTTTTTATCAAATAATGGTGATGATGGATTAAAATGATTAACTTGATGAATCTTATGATTTGGATGCTTTTGACCTGAAAGATTAAAAAATAAATGTCCAATCCATCCTAAACCTTGTTGCATCAAGATAGTATATAATGAATAAATTGGTGAATCTTCTAAAATATCATCTAAACTTTTACCACCTCTTGATTTAATAAATTCATCTTTTGTCTTTGGAACAAATACCATATCTCTTGTCATATGACCAGTAGCTTTATGATGTTTACTATGAGTGAATTTCCATGAAAAATATGGTACTAATAAATATGAATGTAAGATCCAACCAGTTAAATCATTTACCCAACCATAATCACTAAAAGCTTGATGACCACATTCATGAGCTAATACCCAAATACCAGTACCAAATAATCCTTGTACAATTGTATATAAACTCCATAATCCAAATCTAATAGCTTTTGAATCAATTAATTGAATATAATTATTTGCAATAAATCCAAGCGTTAACATACAAAATATATCTCTGAAAACATAATAAAATGATGTAAGTAATCTACGTTCATAACAATGTGATGGAATAGCTGATAAAATGTCTTTGATTGTATAATCTGGTACATCAAACTTATTACCAAATGTATCAATTGCAGTTAAATTGGATTGAATAGTAGATGATGCAAATCCAGCTATATTACCTGATTTTTTAATTGATGATGAAGATGTAGAACCATTATTATTCAAATCATGTGAACTTGTGTAAGCTGTTTGAGACGACATGGTTAACAACAAGAACTAAAAGGAAAGGAAAGAGACCTGAAAAGATAAAGAAAACTTGATTTCTTATATAAAATGAAATCGAATGGAAATTTAAAATTTAAAAATCTTACAATATTAAAAAAAAAAAAAAAAAAAAAAAAAGAAAAAGAAATTGAAAAATAAAAAAAAAAAAAAAAAGAATTGCAAAAATGTTGATTGGGTTATGTTAACTAAACTAATTAACCACCTTATAACTAACTCTCAGTTTAGTGTAAAGTCTAGTGTAATTAAAAGAGACACAATAATAGAAAATTGGGTTCCTAAAAGTTCAAAGTTACAAAATTTCATTATTTGTTGAGCTTTCAAAATTAAATTACAAATTGAGATTAACAACCATTCAATCAATTGTTAAGTTATAAAATTGATTATGTGGTTAATTAAGATTTTAAGATTTAAAAATAATAATTATTAAATCATAAATATTATATCAATCAATCAATCAATCAATCAACCACGCATACATCATTAGACTTATCAAATCACCTCTCATTGTATAATAAAATATTTCTGATTCAACGAATTTTGCAATTTTCGATGAGAAAGAGAAAAAAAAAATAACCTCATCTTTCAGGAAACGTGTACTTTTCCTTCACTTTGAATTGATAACCATTTATCATATATACTTGTAGTGGGAAAAGTATAATAGTTCGCCGGAGATTGACCTGCAATGCATTAACTATATATACATTTAATTCCGTAACTCAAAAGATATCAAAAGTTTAAAATTTATGGATTAAAGGAAATTGAAATAATTTGGCGCTAGTTCCGACGCGTCAGGAATTTTTAGGGGTAAAGAAAGCTAGTTAGTCACTGTCTAATTTCAATGTCGCCGCCGCCCATGGGTGTTTGTTCGCACCAAACCCCCAAATCTTGGCATCCACAAATGTTATTGTGTTATTGTTTTTTATTTAATTGGTTGCATATGATAAGGTGAAAAAAAATTAATTGGGTGCAAAAATTTAAAATTTCTTTTGAAACATTTTTTTATGCCAAATTTCTTTAATTTCTTTTCAGATGATTTACTGATTATATACAGCCTTACACAATTCAAGATTGGTCCGAATAGAAGAGATGACTCTTTTATCATCATATTTTGAAGAAGTGTATATTGTACAAGCCTTGTTGTTATATTTCTAAAATAATTATTGTTTGTATTTCACTGTAACGTTGGATTTTCTTATCATCCCTTTTAGGTCACAAAGAATGCAACCATTATAAATTTGAATATAATAATTGGTCTCAAGTTTAATTATATTCTCAAAAGCTACAACTGATTTATACAATTGTTGAACTTGACTTTGACATTAAATAAACTTGATATAATTGCTCTATTTTTCCCTATTCTTTGATTCATTTAATAAAGATATACAGATCATCTTAAGAAATGTTCGGTATATCTGTTTACCCTTAAAGGAACTGGAGCAAGAATAATATGTTACAGAGTTTGTTATTACGGGTATAAGTGAATACTAGCAATATCTATTCATTTATCGAATGTTACTTAATCTTGTTGAATTCATATGAACATTAATATCCAATCTATCAGCATCTTCTTCAATTTTTCTTAATCTAATATTTTGTTGATCTACTTCAGTACCCATTGTATTTGCAAGACCATGTAATTTTTTTGCATATGTACCAATTTGATTTAAATTTGATGCAATTTCTTTTTCCATTTCATCATCTTCTGAATCATTTTCATATTGATATCGTTGTGCTTGTTGTAAATATTGTTGATCTTTATATTTCGAATGTGTCTCATTATTAGTTGCATTATTAGTTATACCCATTTTAATTCTTTGTTCAGATTCATAAACATTTTGACGATTTTGTTCACGATTATATTTTTCTTGAATCTTTTGATTTTTAATTTTTTCTTCTTGTGCTCTTAATCTTGATTTTTTATTAAAAGGATTACCATAAGCTGGTACAAAGATTGAACGATTTAATCTTTTTAATTCTTTAACTTTTTCATCAGCAATTTGAGTTTGAGTATCTGCCAATAATAAATTTTGTTCAGCATTATATAATCGTTCACTTTGTGATCCCAACATTCCTAATGTATTTGTACCTGATGCATCTGCTTCTTGTGCCATTCTTAATGTATTTCTTGTAGATTGAACTGATTCTTGTTTTATAAATCGAATATCTTGTTTGATAGCTTCAACTTCTTCATCATCAGAATTAACTTCTTCTTGTTCTTCAGGAATTTCAAGATTTAAATCATCTTCAATATATTCATCATTTAAATCTAAATTATTATCAAGTTTTCTAATTGGTTTAACAGTTGAAAACAGTTGATTTGTTGGAATTGCATTTAAATCTAATGACTCAAGATCATCATTCTTGACTGGTTTAGCATATGGATTTGATTGTCTAGATGGTTGTTTTTGAGGTCTTTGTCTCACTGGTGCAGAACTGTATGGGCTAGATTGATATGGTGAGACTCGAGTGGCGGATGATGAATTTGATGAATTTTGATATGGTGATGAACTAACAGTTGTACTAGACTCATTACTCTTATCATATGGATTACGTGGTTGACCTGGTTGATTTTGATTTTGATTCATATTTGCATATGGATTAGTTACTGGACCTAAATTTTGTTTCATTTGTTGTCTTTCTTGTGCATAATTCTTGAAAGCACCAAACTTCTCTTGTCTTTGATTCCCAGATTTAGTACTAATCCCAACTCTGTTCAACTCTTCCCTAATCTCTTCCTCAGTTGGATCTTTCTTCATAAACATTTTCTTCAACCCCATTTTGTATGATAAGTTTAATTTTAGAAGCGAACAAAAATGTAAAAGTAAATAAGAAAATCCAGCTTACATAATATATTACTTAATCAAATTTTATTTACCAATTTATATAATGGATGATTTTTAAATATAAAATCTTGATTTATTTTCATAAATTCATCTTTTAATAATTCATTAGCTGTTGGTCTATTTATTGGATCTAATATGAAACATTTTTTAACAAAATTTTTTGCAATTTCATCAATTTCTGGATTTATAGGTGGATGAGATTTCATTCTACCAATATTATATATAGCTTGCATTGCTCCAGTATTATCCCATGGTCTTTTACCATTAAACATTTCTAATACTACACAACCTAATGACCATATATCAATTTTAGCAGAATATCCATCATTATTTTGAATAACTTCTGGTGCCATCCAAAAAATTGTCCCCTGAATTGAACCATTTTCTAAATATCCATTAATTGTCTTTTTTGATATACCAAAATCACCAATTTTACAAGTACCATCAAGTTCTAATAATAAATTATCAGCTTTTAAATCTCGATGAATTATATTATTATTATGAAGATAATTTAATCCAATTAAAACTTGTCTAGTTAAATATTGTATTAATGATATATCAAATTTCCCATAACTTTGTAAACAACTTGCTATACTTCCACCAGCAACATATTCTAAAAATAATGAATATGTCAGTTGAGTTTGTTCATAACCTAAATATTGTACAATATTTAAATGATCTAAATCTTTCATTGTTTCAACTTCTTTATGTAAAATATCAATACCTGATGAATTTGTACATTGTTTAACTGCCAACATTTCACCAGTTGTAACATTAAAAGCTAAATATACATTACCAAATGATCCTCGTCCAATTAATTCACCTTTAATCCATGCAAATTCTTCAAAATTACCTTTTTTATTTCGTAATTTACTAACAAATTTATCAATAGATGTAACTTCAATAACTTTTTGACCCCACATTTTAGTATTAGATCGGGATATAGATACTTTCCTTCTTGCTTCATTAACAACACCTCGAATTGTTTTCATTCTTTTAACTGGGGTATAATCATTTGCATTTGAAAATGTTCTTGAAATTGATGCATCATCAATTATAGGTTGATCTAGATTTGTATGAGGGAAATATTTTTCTAAATTATCATAAACAACTTCAACAGGAGGTCGAACATTCATTTTCGGTTCTTTCATAGGTTTCATAAAAAATTCATCATCATCATCATCACTTTCATCTTCTTCTTCTTTTCTTTTTATTGGTGGTGGGGGAGCGGCTCGTTTGGCTATAAAATTATTCTTCTTTTCATTTGTAATTGTTGTTGCACTTATTGGTGATTTCTTCCTATCAGAAAGTGAACTTGAATAAATATTTGTAATTAATTTTGGTGTTTCATAAGGTGATTTCCTTCGTTCATCAAAATCAATAACATTCTTACGTAACACTCGGAATGAAGTTTTAACTTGTAATGTTGGCTTCTCCAATTTTTTCTCTGGTAATCTCAACGGAAATGCATTTGGTTGTTGCTTTTTAAAATTCCAATAATCAATTTGTGGATCTTTAGTTTGATTTAATAAATATTGTGGTGTAGCAGGATAAGTTCGTTTATTATCATCAAATGATTTCGAATCTGATGATGTTGTAGATATGTTTGTACCATGAGGAGATCTAAGTTCTTGTTTAACTAATATTTTAACATTTGGCTTAATAATTTTATTAAATAAATCTTCTGGTATTGCATCACCTTCTCTTGAATTAAAATCAGTTAAATGGAAAGTTATAGTACCAATTTCAATTAATCCTAAACAATTTAAAATATTTTTCTTTATATCTTCTTCTAAACTAACTGGGATAAAATTTTTATTATCTTTTGTAACTAATATTGTTGGATTTGGTATATTTAATTGTTTTGGTAAAAACCTTTCATCAACTGAATCAATTGATGTTGTTGGTGAGATTGAAGGTATTTCTAAAGGTTCCATCATTGGGATTTCTAATGTTGAATTACGTTTAGATTTAATTTTATCACCACCATATTTACGAATTGTATTTAAGATTCCACTTTTCCGATACTCATTCTTTACTTGATCTTTATGCTTTCTAAAAAATGATGGAGATGAATTACCAGTAGATACTGATGTTGATGTAGATGATGTTGAAGCTGAATTTAACATTTCTTTTTCTTTACTTGATATTGAACTTATTGATGTACTTGATTTATGATATTTATCAGTTTTATCTTCATTTTTTAATAATTCTATAAACCGATCTATTGAATTCGTTGAATCATCAGTTTCAATAAATTTCAGAAATTGTTGCCATATAATTGAATCTTTATCAAAATTTTCCAATTCTAAAAATCTATTACCTGAAATTTCATTCTTTCTAAAAGTTTCCTTCCATGAATTATTAAAATTATGTTTATCTAACCATTTTAATACATTTGTAATATTCCATTTATTTGATGTATTAACTGATTGATTCATGGCATACCTTGCAAATCGTTTATCTTTATTTTGTTTTTCAATAGAATTCCCAGATATAGTAGATGATTCTGAATTCTGTCGATTATGAACATATTCAGGTTGTTGAGGTTGTAAAATAATTTTTTCAGGTCTTAAATCTAATGAACTTTTAGAATAATTATAACTACCAATAATTGATCCAACAGCATTTGAACTTAGACTGGTGGAATCAGATGGTGATTCAACTACAGGACTCACTAGTTTGAATTCTTCTTTTGATAAACTATTATTATACATGATACTATCTGAAGTAACCCTTGGCTGTTGTTGTTGTTGAGAATTAATTGATAGATTATCCTTTGATGTACTAAGTGAACTTGATGATGAGTTTGGTGGTTTTATTCGTTGGGTGTCATAACTGACAGATCTTCTGTTATCATCTCTGAAAATTTTGGAATTGTTATTATTATTGAATGACAACACTTTTGATTCTATTTATAAACTAAAGGTGATTAAAAAAATATTTTATTATCTTGGCTAACAGAAAAAAGTTACCAAAATTAAATTTAACGCCGTTTCATAATGACAGGAAATATTAAAATGGTAGTAGCAAACTGGTAGCTTGTATGTTAATTAGGTGAATATTGAAAACATCAATATTTTCCGAGTAGATAAGTGTAATATTTAATAGAGTATCAAATTTTTAGAGTTTAATTTAAGAAAAGTTTGGAATCTGGTGACATATTTGACACGATGATTGACAGATTTCAGTCCAAAAGTTGCCTACTTTATACGAGTTTTATGATTTTTGAGGCAAAATTTACAAATAATGAATGGTTTAATAACTATATGTAGATTAATAACCTAGTTACTGACCAAGTCTGAAAAGTATTCAGGGTAAGATATATCTGAAATGAATACTACAAAGCTGAATTGTTCTACAATAAACTTTTATATTATTATCTTGCAATTACTATTTACTATTTCTACAATTGAAACTGTTTGATGTGAATCATAACCTTTTTTGAAAAAGTTTATCATAATAGTTATCCAATTTAACCAATTAAATTAGCTCGGTTTATAATAATACAAAAGTAAATTATAATATCAAATATTATTGTTTTAACTACTAATCATGTGGAAATTGTGATAAATCTTTGAAATTTGATCTAACAATCAAAAATTATCAGATTTTACACCAAAATCCAAAAAATTAGACTCAATCAAGATCTCAAAATTTCAAGAATCTCAGCCTGATTCAAAAAAAAACGATCTAATAGGCTTAATTTCGTAATAAAGAGAGATCATATATTAGTAACTTGTAACTGTTATCTTTTAAGTTTAAATCACAGCCGTTTGAAAATCTAAGATAAACTGCAAAAAGAGAGAGAAGAAAAAAAAAATAAAAAATTATAATAGGGGAATTAAAACAATAGACAGAGACAAAAGGTTATGATAAAAGTTATTATAATCATTCTAGCCAAGAATCAAATAATTACAATGCCATAGAGTTGAACGGAATGAGTTTTGTTCAAGTATTAGTCTGCTAGTCTAATATTCTGCTTTTAATTAATTGGTTCATTATAAAGCCGGTAATGGTTCCAGAAATTCTCGTATTTTTTTAAAGATAATTTTCAACTTTTATTTTTTTTTTTTTTTTTTTTTTGACGTTGATTTGCCAAAATTTTATAGTTGGGGTTTTCTTAGATTTTGTAATCTTATTTTTCAACACTTCATTAACTTTTTAAAAACTTAGGACCAAATGAGTACTACACAGAAGATTGAAAAGAAACCAATTAGTTTTGCCAATATCTTATTGGGGGCTGGTTTAAATATGGCTGAAGTTACTACTTTGGGTCAACCATTGGAAGTTGTTAAAACTACTATGGCAGCCAATAGATCTTTAACTATGCCACAAGCTATTAAAACAGTTTGGTCTAGAGGTGGATTATTTGGTTTCTATCAAGGTTTAATTCCATGGGCTTGGATTGAAGCAAGTACAAAAGGTGCTGTATTATTATTTGTATCTGCTGAAGCTGAATATTTTTTAAAATCAACTTTTGGTACAAGTAATTTTGTTAGTGGAATGGGTGGTGGTATCACTGGTGGGTTAGCACAAGCATATTTAACAATGGGTTTTTGTACATGTATGAAAACTGTTGAAATTACAAGACATAAACAAGCACAATCAGGTGTACCAACACAAACTAGTTTTCAAGTTTTTAAAGATATTTATAATAAAGAAGGAATTAGAGGGATTAATAAAGGTGTTAATGCAGTTGCAATTAGACAAATGACAAATTGGGGTTCTAGATTTGGATTTTCAAGATTAGCTGAAGAATTAATTCGTAAATTATCTGGTAAATCAGAAGATAAAAAATTAACTGCTATTGAAAAAATTGCTGCTTCAACTATTGGTGGTGGTTTAAGTGCATGGAATCAACCAATTGAAGTTATTAGAGTTGAAATGCAATCTAAAACAAATGATCCAAATCGTCCAAAAAATTTATCAGTTTTCGGTGCTGCAAAATATATTTATTCAAACAATGGTATTAAAGGTTTATATAGAGGTGTAACTCCAAGAATTGGTTTGGGTGTTTGGCAAACTGTTTTTATGGTTGCCTTTGGTGATATTTTCAAGAAAATGTTAAATACAGATGGTGCTGGACATTAGAATTAGATATTTATTAATAGAAATGTTTCTTATAGACTATGGAAATTAATTACCAAATCTGTCGTAACAGTATAATCCAAATAAAGTTATTATTAACCCTAAAGATTGTAAATTTGTAAAATTCTTCAGTTCCCACATAAAACTTATTAATATAATGAAAATTCTTTTTAAAATATTTGCAATTGAATAATTAATTGGGTTTACCATACCTAAGATTTGAAATGCTAATAAACTTTGTAAAAAATGACTTATACCATTAAGAAAAATTAATGATAAAATTTTAAAATTCAATTTTAATAATGAATGATTATAAATTTCAAATATGAAATATAATGGGAATGTTAATATAAATCCAATTAATGAACAATAAAATAAGATAGTTAATTTATCTAATTTTTTATGTTGTTTAGTCAATGGTAAATTTTCAATTGTTAATCTATTTTTAGCAAAAATATTTTGTGATACAAAGATAATCATTGAAATGAATGCAAAGAATAATCCACTGAGATAATTTGATCCAATGGATTTATTAGGTTTATAACATGTCAACATTATACCAACAACTAATGGGAATAATGTAATATAAGTTTTCAATTGATAAGTTTTTTTAAACATAAATTTATAAACAAGTACAGTTAATAATGGACTTAAAGATTTGATTGTATGAACTAAAGATACAGGGATTATTGATGTTGATTTATGACTTGTTAAATGTCCAATGAATTGAAAACATCCCATTGGTAATGTAGTTTGAATGATAAATTTTGTTGGTTTAATGAAATTTGAAATTGATAAATTTGACGGTATAAATCCAATTGGTAACGAATGAGTTAAATTTTGATTGAAATTTAAAATGAATAAAAATACAATACATAATGTTATATTGATTAAGAATTGAAATTGTGTAAGTGTTATTGGATAATTGAAATTGTTTAATATTAATTTAGTTGAATTTGATGAAATGATTGATGAGATATACCATAAGATACATAATGTGAAGATTTTATAATTTATAGGTGGTATTAATGATTTTAAAAATGAAATAAATGTATTTGTCTCTTGTTGTTGGTGTAAATTTGATGAAAATTGCAGATGTTGATGTTTGAAAAATTCAGGTGATGATGATGTTGAGATTGGTGGTGTTAAAGGGTAGTTGAATTGATGAAATGAACTAAACGAAGGTGATGACGATAATGGTGGTGTAGGTAATTGATATGGTATAGAATCTTTATGTGATATCTTGGATAGATTAGTGAATGAAGTATTTGGATTAACTTGTGAAGATTTATAAAAATGATGATTATTTGATGGAGATGAATGTTGAAGTTTTAAATCTTCAATTGACGGATTAACTTTCTTCTTGTACATTGTGATAAGTTAGTAGTAATTATAAATAGCGAATGACTGAGTGAATAAAGAATATCAACTGGTGGTGATAATTTATCTCTGAAAGTTATGGAGCAACAACAACAGCAAGTGATGTGGGAATATGTAATTAATATAAACAGGTAACCTTGTGATGAAAAAGATGAAGAAAGAAATGAAAAAAATAAAAATAGAAAAAAGTAAACAAAAAAAAAAAAAAATAAAAAAAAAAGAAATTTAAAGATTTCAGAAAGATACAAACAATAAATTAAATTGATTAACTTATATAACCAACCAGCATACAATAGTAATTATAAGTGTGTGTGTGTATGGATGTTTCAAATGATAGTGAAAATTGACCACCACTACCATTAACCAACCAACTCATCAACACCATCATGTGTAATCGAGTAAGGAGAAACTACAAGCAATACACAAACTCACATAACACGGCAAGGTTACCGCGTTAACCATTTCTGTAAAATTCGCAAGATTAAATTTTTTATTTTTTTTTTTTTTTTGGGAATTTCAACAAAACGTTTTTTGCAGTAATTTTTTGCAAGAATCAACAACCACAACAACAAGTAACCATCGTGTTTCGGTTGATTATTGGTGTTACTAATATCATGATGGAAGCTAATAGAGTACTAAGTTTAGGTAGATGAATTGACTAATAATTTACAAATCTCTTATTCTCATTTCTATCTCTAATTTGATTGAGGTTATGATAGCTATATATGTAGGTTTAACAGGAGTTGATTAAATTGACGGTAATTTATATTTATGGGATCATTAATTAGAAATTCTTGTTTCTGCATCACACGTTTTTAAGCTTGAAAAAAAAATTTGTGTGCCATGGGGTTATGATAGTATGCAAGCTTATTCTAAAACAAACCAACATTTTATTAAGATATCATCAGTGATAGTGATAACTTATAACTCATTGAGTTATAGTCAAACTATGAATTGGTGATTTATGACTATGAAAGAAAGATATCACTTATTTTGATATGAAATTCTTATGTTAACGATTATATATTTACAAGCTATGTCACCAATTCAATTAGAATTTAAAGACGATACATCAAAGTAAGAGCATAATTAATTCTATTTAAAGTCACAATACATACCAATTTCAATACTAGACTAGTTAGTAATTGAAGTAAAATAACTCTGTGCATATTAAAGGCTGCAAAATTTTGTTACTTTTCCCCTCTCTTTTTGCAACTTTATAAATTACCATTCACACAAATAAAATTTATTTTCTCATTAATTAAAGTAAAGTCTTTTAATAATGAAGTGTAATTTCCATTTAAAGTCTAAATCTAAATCTCAATCAAACGTTAAGTCTCAATCAAAGTCAAAATTGAAATTTAAACATACTTCAACCAAATCGAAACAAACCAAATCATCATCTATGAGATAGAAATCAACTAAATCAAAATCAAAATCAAAATCACCAAAAAAATCAAAACAATATAATCATCAACCATTTAAAACATCAACTGTAACATTAGAACATGTAGATTCAAAACCTCATTGCAAAATTGTAATCAAAGTTAAGTCATTTTTTGATAAACTTAGAAAATTGTTCCATTTAAAAGTTGAACCAACAATCATCAGCAATAAAAAATTAGATAAATCAACACAAACAGGTGAGATTCAAAGAAGTTTATCAGCTGCTTTTCACGAATTCATGGTTGCTCGTGTTGATCATAACACTAATAATTACAACAATTCTGATTTTTTCTGTTACGAACTGAAAAATGACAGACCAAATTTTTTTGATCAAGTGAAAGAATTATTTGGTGATGATGAAAATAAGATTGAAATTATTGAAGAAACTGATTATTTAAAAATTGAACAAATTGTTGAACCTTGTCAATCAATGGAAATTGTTACTTTACCAAAAGCTTTATCTTATACTCATGAATATAATATTTCAGGTGATAATGAAGAAAATGAAATGATTCCAACCTCAACTGTACAATCAATTGTTGAACCAATCACAGGCCCATTAACTTCATGTTTACAATCAACTGAACTTGTAATTTTCACTAAAAATTTATATAATACTTATGAAAATAATATTAATGTTGATAATGAAGAACAACAAATTATTCCAACCTCGACTGAACAACCAATTAAACCTATTGTTTCAATTAAATCTAATTTATATAACATTTATGAAGATAATAACATTTAATATTATCTTCATAGTTTCAACTCCAACTTTACAATCAAGTGGTAAACCAATCATCAATACAGCAGATCCATCATTTAAATCAACTAAACTAATCAAACCTGATCTATTTAATATCAATAAAGATAATATTAATAATTTCAATGGTAATTATGAAGAAAATAAAATAGTTTCAACTTCAACTTTACAATCAACTTCTAAATTGATCATTAAACAACCAACTTCAACTATTCATTCCACTAAACATGTTGAAACAATCAAATTTCAAGTTTCATCAAAGATTAAAGAAAATAAATTCAACCCCACCAACAATGACAATTCGATTATTATTAATAGGAAACATTACTTGGTTGATATTGAAATGGTTCCATTTGATAATAAGCCATCCAAATTTAATTCGATGAAACCAGTTAAGAACTCAAGAAAATCAAGAAAATCAAGAGTCATCAACTCATCACCAAAATTTGAAACAATAAAGTCACAATAACCTATTTAATAATGAACCACAAATTACCAACTTAGATCCACCACAATAGTCAACTCAGATCCACCACAAATCATAGAACCAGATCCACCACAACGAAACTTGTTTCAAAGATTTCGTGATTTCAAGAGAAAATTCAAAAGTTGATTGATGTTGATTAAATCGAACCTTCAGTACCAATATTCCTATTCAATTCAGTTCTTGTTTCCTTATACTTGTTCTTTGTTTAATATATGAATTTAAAATTTAATCAAACTTTATCTCTAACCAAATGAAATTCTTGAAAATTACAACAATTTTTTTTTTGTTTAGACTGGGGGAAACTAAATCTTAAATTTGGTCATGTTACCATTAACGTGACTAACTCCAATTATTTTAATGAACTAGATGAAAGACATTTAGTTGCTGCGAAACATATCATGAGATATTTGAAGAAACCTAAAGATTTTGAAATTAGATATACTGGAGAACAATCAATTGAATGTTTTGTTGATACAGATTGGGTAAGTTCAAAAGATGATAGAAGAAGTATAATTGGATATTTGATTAAACTAGATGGTGCTGTAATTTCATGGCAAAGTAAGAAGCAACCAATGGTTAAATTACTGAGTACTGAAGCAGAATACGTTAGTATTGGTGAAAATGTCAAAGAAATAAAAAGTATTTCAAATGAAACTGATTTACAAGTTAAACTTCCAATTGTTATTCATGAAGATAATCAATCAGCTATGAAATTTTCAAATCATCCAACCCAGCATCAACGTACAAATCACATTCACTTCATTAGGAATGAAATCAAAGACAATATCATCAAACTTGAATATTGTCAAACTGAAAACATGCAAGCTGATATACTCACAAAGAAATTGACTAAACAACTGTTCCATAAATTGATTAATATGGCTGGATTACAAAATTAGAAGCATTCCATTAAAGGGTACGTTAAAAATAACGAAATACTTGAAAAAAGATTAATAATGAATGACTAACAATGAAATGATTAAGAAGAATATGAAGGATTAATGAAAAAGGAATACTAATGAATCAATAAAAGAATTGGTAATCATAATGAATATGAATGAAGAGTTACTATTGAAGAATCACTAATGAATAAATAGGAGAGTCAAGAAAATTGTATAAATAAGGACCAATATCTCTAACTTAATAAATAACGAATTATAATATCAAATTGCCACCAAGATACTCTACTACTACAAACGATCAAACTACTGATAGTTCTGCTCAGGCTTCACAAGTTCAACACTTTCGATATGTTTTGTTTATTAAGAAAAAGATTTCCGGTATGATACAGAAATGTCAATATGCTAAATATCAAAACAAAGATTTTTGTAAATGAGCTTCTTTAAATGCTAATATATATTTAATATCAAAGGTCTCGGTATAACTCTTTGTACCATATTAAAAATCATTGTTTACAATATATCAGAATTTCCTATCTTAATGTATAGCAGATCAAGAATCTTTGTTTCAGTATATAGGACATCAAACCATAACATAAGTAATTGTTTCAATATATAACCTACTTATTAATATGTAGCATATCACTAGTCTCTTTTCAAAGCATAACACATATTAGTGTATAAAGTTTGGGTATTCGCAGCCAGAAAATATTTTCCCTTTTGCAACTTTTTTTTTTAATTTCACCAAATGTCTACAGCAATTGCTGTTTAGACTCCAGAAGTTAATCAATAGTCATTAAAAGGCTGGATTGACACTAAAATTGAAAAATTTAAAGATAAGTTTCATCATTTGAAATGCAAAGTTTACAATAAAGATGATGATTTAAAATACATGTTTCACTACCAATCTTATAAAGCAACAAGACATCAAGCTAGATATTGAAGATTGTTGAAGAAGATATGTCTACTTCCGACCTTGGATCGATGTTAGTATCCGGAGCTACATTGACCAAGTAGGATCAAGACAAAGAATGAAATCCATTGCATATAGTATTAAATTTTAATATCGTAAAAATTAAAAAATAATAAAAAAATTGAAAAATTAAAAAATTAAAAAAAAAGAGTGAGAAAAGAAAAAAAAAAAAAAATAAAAAATTAAAAATTAAAAAAAAAAAATAAAAATAATAAAATTAAAAAAAAGATAATGTTTCAAACTTGATTATATGGATGCCCCGACTTATTAGTCAATTGTCATTTGTAGATTCCTGGGGAAAATGACTTGATATCAACATATATATAATCATTTGTATATTGGAATCTTAGTATTATCATCAATTAATATTCCAACAATTATTAAATTTATGCCCTGATTGGTCATAATTTCATATTATTATTATTATTAAAACTTTTATATTGGAATCTTAGTATTATCATCAATTAATATTCCAACAATTATTAAATTTATGCCCTTACTGGTCATAATCTCATATTATTATTATTATTATAACTTTTATATTGGAATCTTAGTATTATCATTGATTAATATTCCAACAATTATTAAATTTATGCCCTTACTGGTCATAATCTCATATTATTATTATTGTTATAACTTTTATATTGGAATCTTAGTATTATCATTGATTAATATTCCAACAATTATTAAATTTATGCCCTTACTGGTCATAATCTCATATTATTATTATTATTATAACTTTTATATTGGAATCTTAGTATTATCATTGATTAATATTCCAACAATTATTAAATTTATGCCCTTACTGGTCATAATCTCATATTATTATTATTGTTATAACTTTTATATTGGAATCTTAGTATTATCATCAATTAATATTCCAACAATTATTAAATTTATGCCCTTACTGGTCATAATCTCATATTATTATTATTATTATAACTTTTATATTGGAATCTTAGTATTATCATCAATTAATATTCCAACAATTATTAAATTTATGCCCTTACTGGTCATAACCTCATATTATTATTATTATTATAACTTTTATATTGGAATCTTAGTATTATCATCAATTAATATTCCAACAATTATTAAATTTATGCCCTTATTGGTCATAATCTCATATTATTATTATTATTATAACTTTTATATTGGAATCTTAGTATTATCATCAATTAATATTCCAACAATTATTAAATTTATGCCCTTACTGGTCATAATCTCATATTATTATTATTATTATAACTTTTATATTGGAATCTTAAATTATTATTATCAATTAATATTCCAAAATCTTATTAAATTTATACCCTGACTGGTTATAATATCAAATTATTATTATAACTTTTATATTGGAATCTTAAATTATCATTGATTAATATTCCAACATTACATTTATACCCTGAATGGTTATAATTTCAAATTATTATTATCACTGTTATATTGGAATCTTAAATTATTATCAATTAATATTCCAAGATTTTATTAAATTGTTTCAGTATTGGTTACAATTTAAATTTAACCAAATTATATATTTTGGTTTATCATTATTTTATTATTATTTTATTATTGGTTCATTATTATTGGTTCACATTGGTTCATTATTATTGGTTCACATTGGTTCATTATTATTGGTTCACATTGGTTCATTATTATTGGTTCACATTGGTTCATTATTATTGGTTCACATTGGTTCATTATTATTGGTTGGTAAATGATTCTTTGGTAGATATGGTTTAAAGTTCAACATTAGGTGTGGTAAATTAGGTGATTACCATTGTTTGATTTTTATATTAATAACATTATTATTGTTTTGTTCATTTAATCTCTACTTTTTCTAATCTTCTGATTATTTATTATCAATGGTTTGAATATGATGATCCAATATTTTGAATTCCAAAATTAGTTAATGGTTTCGTGTAATCTGATATTGTTCTGTAATGCATGTTGTTTCTGTCTGGTTGAATAATTTTGCACCCATTTCTTTCAACGTAATTCCCATCCTTTATACATTAAGATTATACCATTGTCAATTTCTATCAGATGATTTGATTGAATTGCAGATCAATGAAAAACCAATGAATGATACCTTAATTTCTCGCTTTAAAAGGTTTTAAACAGTTAAATTATATGTGAATGTGATAATCTAACAGATAGATTTGGCCAGCTGATATAATCAATTGATAATTTGAATTTGTTTCGAGTTTAACCTGATGCTATGAGTGTATTTACTTCTGTTAAAACTCCTTTCTTCCATATCCTTTTAAACCTTTGGCCATTGCTTTATAGTCAATGTTCCCTCTCTTCACTTGTTTCAACAATAATTAACTCATTTTCAAAAGTCGATACTCATTGTAATCACTTTAGATAAGGTAGTATCATTGATGGTAATAAACCTTCAGCTTCTTTTATCCAATCAATTTGTTTTTCATCAGTATCTTCCACCTAAGAATCAGATTCAGAATCATCTTGATGATGATGAAAAGCAATCATCATTTTCGAAATAACCAAATTTTTCTGTATTTGCTCTATTTGGCTGACCTAATAATATTTCATTAACTTCTTTACTAGTTAAAACTTTCAATTCTGACCAATTTATTTTATCATTTGGTGTATATTTTCTTAAAAATGGTTCTAATTTTTTAAATAGTAATCCATCACTTGGAAGTATATAAAGTGTTCTTCCAATTGTTAAATGTACGTTTAAAATTGCTTCATATAATGGGATGTTTAATGAATACATTAGATAACATAACATTAACAATGAGCTTTCAGTATATCCATCAGAACATTAGATCAAACAATTTAAATCTTTAACTGAATTTGATGATGAATATAAATATATCAATTCACAAGTAATTATGATAGATTGTAAAATTTCCTGTTTACAATCCCTAATTCCTATTGAACCGGAGGGTGGGAACTCAAAATGATAGTATTCATTAGATTCTTTTCTATATGTGACTGATATTAAAGTTGAATTATATGAATATCAAACTAATAACTACGTTTCACACCAAATGGAAGAAGATCTTGATCTTAGATTGATTGATTGATTGATTGAATTAAATAAATCTTAATTAAAAACTCGGTGAAAAAAAAAAAAAAAAGAAAAATAAAATATAAGATCGGATCTTTGATTACGTAATCGTTTTAGCACACATTACATAATGTTGATCATTATGATTCAATTTTGCAGTCAATAATCAGATAATAGTTAAGATATCAAACAACCAGCTAAAGGTATGAAAACTTGTAACAGTTTTCATGTCAAAACTGAATGGGTTTGAATATTTCAAGTTAGAAACATGAAGTTAAACAGCCGTTAAAATTTTTAATACAAATTTTGAAATCTATTTAAAAAAATGATAAATTCTTAACGTGATACATAGGTTGGATCAAACTAAACAAGTTACGGTTTATAGGTTATTGATGAAAAATACAATTAAAGAAAGAATGAAAGATTGTGCAAAACAAAAGCTGAATCCGTAACACCAAATATTTAAATATAAATTGAAGATACAGTAAATTGTTCTATTTATATCTAATCTCATGAATTCTCTTTGGGAATAGAAAATCAAAGCATATGGTCCATACAAATAGTATTCATAAAATATCTCTCTTGTATATCCTATACTTCAATTGTTTGATTCTGAAGCTTTTATTTTTTGTAGATTTCTTCTACTGATTCGGATGTACTGCAACTGCTGCGCTTTAATAAGAAAACTGGAAAACTTAATAACTCTTGAATGAGTATAGAATTCAAACAAGTTTCTCATACTAATGTTACTCAGAATTAAAATCTGAATAGTTTACAATTTCTACTTGATTGCTGACTCAAAATTTTGATGTTAAATCATAATTGGCCACCGAAACTATTCTTCTGACAAATTGATTTTTAAAATGTACACAAATACATAAATTGTTAATTTACTACTGATTAACCCACCATTTTAAAACAAAGTTTCATACAAATGTTACTCAGAATTGTATCAATTATTTGATTCTTTACTTTATGAATCGATAGCTTTCAATAAAATTTAAAGGGTCAAAGTCAAGAAGGAGCAAATTCATCATCATTCTACTCCTTTTTGCATTTGCACGACGAAATTGATATATGCTGCAAAATATCAAATTACTGGCTGCTAAATTTGAAAAATTGAAACAATGTCTAATACAAGGATGAATGGAACGATTTTTCAATGAAATTAAGTTAGTTTTAAAATCATCAATAACAAACATGCACAATTCAAACATTTAGTATTCATTCATGGATATGGAACATCATTAGGATGGGCATAAATGTTATTTACACCACCATTCTAGCACACTCACAGCATCAGGACCAAATAGAGATTCGACAGATTAATTATTTTGTGGTCAACTTGGAGGAAAATTTTTTCATCTTTATCAAGATTGTTAGATGTACGTTCAAGACTGCCAATGCTCTAGCCAATACGAGATTAATTACAAGAGAAACTGACCAAATCGATCGCTTTTTAACCATTGTTAGGAAATTTTGGCGGCAATGACGAAATCATTGAAGATTAGTTAGGCCTATACTGCTTAGTCAAATTGAAAAATTTTTTCATGTATTCCAACATTAACTTCATATTTGCTTCATCAAAAAGAATTCTACTCAAACAAAATCACCAAGAAATTCAAAAGAATTTAATTATCAACCATCTAAAGCATCAACTGAAGCCTCACAACACGAAGATTCAAAACCACATTGTAAAGTTGTAATTAAAATCAAATCATTCTTTATAAAACTTGGTAGATTCTTTCATATCACTGTTGAACCAACTAGCAGTACCATTGAAAAATTTGATAAATCAAAACAAAAATTTGAAATTATTTATGAAACTAAAGCTTTAAAATTTGAACCATTCCATGATTTAACAACATCAGTTGATTATACTAATAAACCATTCAATAATTCTGATTACTTTTGTTATGAAGTGAAAGATGAAAGACCAAATTTTTTTGATCAAGTGAAAGAATTATTCGGTGATGATGAAAATAAAATTGAAGTCATTGAAGAAACAGAAATTTTAAAAATTGAACCAACCATCGTACCAATCATTGAACCTACTATTGAACCTTATCAAACAATGGAACTTGCTGTATTACCTAAATCTAATTTATATTATACTCATGATTATAGTATTGACGGTGCTAATCAAGAACATGCAGTGATTTCAACTTCAACTGAACAATCAACAATAGAACCTATTACAGAAACATCAACTCCATATATCCAATCAACTGTAACTTTAATTAAAGATGATTCATGTAATATTAATGAAGAAAATATTCATAATTTTAATGGTGAATATGATGAAAATAAAATAATGTCAAATCAAGTTAAACAACCATTTTCCAAACTGATCATTAAACCACCAACTTCAATTTTACATTCCACTAAACATGTTGAGTCAATAAAGTCTCAATTTAAACATTTTGAAGATTCATCAAATAATAAAGAAAATAAATTCAACTCCATTAATGATCACAACTCAATCATAATTAATAATAAGAAACATTACTTGGTTGATATTGAAATAATTCCATTTGATAACAAGCCATCAAAATTCACTCCTATTAAACCAGTTAAAAAATCAAGAAAACCAAAAGTCATCAACTCACCACCAGAATTTGAAACTATAAAATCATACAAAGAAAATTCTATTATATCAATAATATTTAAAAAATCCGAATTGTTTCAATATCAAATTAAAGATGAAAAGCCAAATCCAAATTTCAATCAAGTTGAAAAATCAAAACCCTCAGTTGGAAGAATAATCAAAATTAATATTGAAGCACAAATAATCACCTCAGATCCACCACAAATCATAAACCCAGATCCACCAAAACGAAAGTTGTTTCAAAGAATTCGTAATTTCAAAAGACAATTCAAAAATGATGTTGATTAAATTGAACCTTTCGTACCAATATTTCCTATTCAATTCAGTGCTTATATCCTTGTATTTATTCTTTGTTTAATATATTAATTTAAAATTAAAATGAACTCTATTTCTAACTCAATGAAATTCTTGAAATTTGCACTGTTCCTTCTCTTGATTAAGATGAAGCTGATAATAATTTTCTAATCTGGTTACGTTTTTCACGTGAGTAAATCCAATTGATTTTTATAGATTGGTTTAAAACATTACTAAATCAAACAGTAATGCCTTTCAAAATGATTATTATAACTATTTAAACCTATAATCTTACGGTTATCCTTGTAAAAAACGCGTTATCTGATTTACATACTATTCTTTGCTTTCATCATTAGTAATTTTAATTTCAATTTTTTAAACTTTTTTTTCGGAATCAATTTGATTAATTTCAACAGAATAATATTTATTATCAAGATTCATTATTTTACTATTACAAAGATATATATGAATAATCAATTGGTTTAAATATCCTTTATTGCATTGTACATACATACACTTGAAACATTTTTAGATGGTTAGTCTAGCTTTATATCTAACTAAAACATTAATTAAAAGAGCTTTATCTCAAGATACAGATGATAGTCCTGATTTATCAACACCAGATGATGATCATTTAGATGATTCAAATCCAGTTGAAAATGAAATATTCTCAAGTTGGGCATTGTTTATACTTTTATTCTTACTAATGTCAGCTTTATGGTCATCATATTTTTTACAACAACGAAGAATTAAAGCTATTCATGAAACTGTCTTGTCAATCTTTTGTGGTATGATTGTTGGATTGATTATAAGATTATCACCAGGTCATTATATACAAGATGCTGTTAAATTCAATCCAGGATATTTTTTTAATATACTATTACCACCAATTATTCTAAATAGTGGATATGAATTACATCAAGCAAATTTTTTTAGAAATATTGGATCTATTTTAACATTTGCAATTCCAGGTACTTTTATTAGTGCATTGGTTGTTGGGATTATAGTATATATATGGACTTTAATTGGATTAGATAATGTTAAATTAGAATTTGTTGATGCATTAGCTGTTGGTGCTACATTATCAGCTACAGATCCAGTTACTATTTTATCAATTTTTAATGCTTATAAAGTTGATCCAAAACTATATACAATCATATTTGGAGAATCATTATTAAATGATGCAATTTCAATTGTTATATTTGAAACATGTCAAAAATTTCATGGTCATCCAGTTAGATTTTCATCATTATTTGAAGGTATAGGATTATTTTTAATGACTTTCACAATATCAACAATTATTGGTATGTTGATTGGTATTTTAGTTGCATTAATTTTAAAACATTCACATATTAGAAGATATCCACAAATTGAAACATGTTTAGTATTATTATTTGCTTATGAATCATATTTTTTTTCAAATGGTGCTCATATGTCAGGTATTGTATCTTTATTATTTTGTGGAATTACTTTAAAACATTATGCTTATTATAATATGTCAAGAAGAACTCAAATTGCAACAAAATATATTTTTCAATTATTAGCTCAATTGAGTGAAAATTTTATATTTATTTATCTTGGATTATCATTATTTACTGAAGTTGAATTAGTTTTTAAACCTTTACTAATTATTGTTGCATTTATATCAATTTGTGTTGCAAGATGGTCAGCTGTTTTTCCATTATCAAGATTTCTTAATTTCTTGTATAGAGCAAGAGTTGAGAAATTTTCAACATCTTCAGGTATACAATCATCAACATTGCTTCCAGATGAAATTAGTCATTCATATCAAATGATGATTTTTTGGGCTGGACTTCGAGGAGCTGTTGGTGTAGCTTTAGCAATGGGTTTCGGTGGTGAAGCAAAATGGACATTGTTAGCTACAGTATTGGTTGTTGTTGTTTTGACAGTTATATTATTTGGAGGTACAACAGCTAGTATGTTGGAAATCTTGGGGATAAAAGTTGGTTGTATTGATGATTCAATTGATTCAGATGATGAATTTGATATCGAAGCTCCAAGATTACCTTTAAATCAACCAGTAATGGGATCAAGAAGATTTTTAAATTCACAACCTAAATTTAAAGATTTATCATCAAAGAATTCTTCAGTGAATAATTTATTAGATGGTAATGATGATGATAATGAAGAATTAATAAGTGAGGATGATTTATTATCAACAACAAACAACAGTGGTAATTTGATGGATGTAAATAGAGGTGGGGTATTGAATGCTTTCTTGAGTGCTGAAGAACATGCAAAATGGTTTACTAGATTTGATGAAGAAGTTTTAAAACCTGTTTTATTAGATACATTACCTAACCAAGAAGAACGAAGAGATTAGAAATATATACATATATTTTATCTAATTATATAAGTTTCTCTTTTTGTTGTTGATCAGCTATGGCAATGTCAATAACCCATTTTGCTAATTTATAAGTACGTGGACTTAAAACTAAATCATTTAATTTATAATTATATAAAACACAAATTTCATAAAATTGATGCATTGATAAATCATGTAACAAAGCAACTAAGTTTTTCTTTGATGATTCATCACCCAAGTATATTGAATTTGGTGGATAATCACAATAATTTGTTGTTGTACGAATTGTACGTTCTAAACAATTTAAAGTTAGACAAAGATCAAATTCAGTTATAACATCATATTTATCTTCACTTGTTGATTTTTTTATTAGGTTTGAAATTGAAATTATTGCATTACCAAAATTAACAGGATTTATAACTCTTGATTGTGAATCTCGTTTGATTGTAATTCTAAATGGTATACCAAAATTAGATGCAAAGAATTTAAATCTTAAAATTGATAAATTTCGATTTATATTTGTAAATTTGAATGATTTATTAATAAAATTTGAAATTGGATTCAAATAATTGAAAATTTTAAAATTTGTAGATTTTTCAGGTTGAATATAATCTTTTATTGGTTGAGATTTAGTTTCAATTGATGAAGAAAATGAATTACCAAATAAATTTTTCGGTTTATTCAAATTTAAATCATCTTTATAATCAATTTTTAATTCTTTTAAAGCTTTCATATCTGAATCACTACGATAATTTATCCGTTCATTGACTTTTGTAATTTCAATTAAACATGCATCATATATTTGATTCCAATAATCTAATTTCTTCAGTTTATGAGAAAAAATCTCCATTCTTAATTTAATACCTTCTTCATTTGAAGTGGTTGATATATATGCCAATTCTTGAAATGCTGTTAATTTAACAATTGGAATATTTGATTTCAACCCTTCAATCAAACATGAAATTGGATCTGATGAAAATGAACTAATAGATCTTTTACCATCTAAACAACCAATGATTGAATAAACGTTGAAAATATGATTTTCAAATTCCCAAGATACAATGATTAAATATGTCAAATATGCTAATTTGAAATATGTCCACCATGAAGTATTATTATCTGGGATTGTAGTATCCAAATTTAATAACAATATAATTGGTAAATTGAGTTTATAAATCCATGTTTTAATGAAATAATAAGTTATTGGTGTAAAAATTATAATCAAAAAATTGATTCCTATGGATTGAGTGAAAATTTGGATCAAACTTGATACTTTAAATAAACTTGTTTGTGGATTAACTCTATTATGACCATAATTAAAAGGTATCTTATTTCTTTGGAATATCAATTGATTAAAATTATAAAATAAACTTAAAAAGATACAACTGAACCAATAATAAACAAACTCATCATTAATCAAAGGTTTGGATCTATATTCTTTTGATAATACATAATATTGTGATTTAAATGAGAAATTATTCAAATAAAATGTATAAATTAAAATCAGACTTGTTAAATGATAAATCCAAGTTTTTAAAAATTGATAATTTATAATAACATGGAATATTTGTGAAATTAAAGTTTTAGAAATTGAATAATCAACAGTTGAATAATTCTTTCTAACTTGTTTAATTAAAAATAATGATATGAAAATTAATGGTGTTTTAATTATAAAATTTGTTGCAATTTGATTCCCAATTGAATTTAAAGACCAAAATGGTAATTGGTAAATATAAGGTACGGTCAATGAAACCAATAAGTTAATATTCAAAAGATATTTCAACCTCTTTGTATAAACTTTATTGAATAAAGTTTGATAATTCAAATTATCATTTTTATTCATTTGATGATTGTTTGTCTACAACTTTTTTTTTTCAAATATCAAGCGCAACCAAGTGTGTACTAATATATACAGATTTTATTTACATTTAATTATTGTTATTGATTTGAGCTTTTCTCTTATATTCTTCAGCTTTACCACTCAAGACATCTTTGACTTGTTCTAATCCTGGTTTACCATTGATTTCACTCAAGATAAAATCTTTTATATTCATTTCATTTGTTTCGTTAATGACGTAATTTGGTGATTTACCATTCAATTTAGCTTCAATTAATGATTTCTTGGATTCATAATCACTGACATTGACTTCAAATGCTTTGTATATTGCATCTTCCAATTGTTCTTCATTTATAATGAATTTATTAGATGCATGATATAATTTTAATAATTTTTCAAGTTTATTTGATTTTGCATTCAATTCTAATAAATTTCTATTCAATTTCTTTTCTTGTTTGGCTAATTGTTTTTCTTCTTCACTAATTGGTTCAATCATACCATTTTCTAATAATCCAGATAATCCAGGTAAATAATTTAATAATGTATTAGATGATGATTCTTCAGCTTGTTGTAATTTGATCTCTGATTCCTTTGCCATTTTCTTTTCATGTATTTTCTGTTTCAATTCATCTATTTTGATCAACCTTTGTTCTTCTTCAATAAATGATTCTTTTAAAAAATCAGCTCGATAATAAGCTCTTTTCAAGAAATCTCTTTCATTTTTATCTTCAATTTTATTGATCTCACTTAATGATTTATTTGGATATTGGATTCGTTTAATCAAATCATTCACAGGTATGAATTTTCTTGGTTGAATAGTTTTTGATACAGTTTTACCTTTGATTTTAGGTAATGGAACATTGTCAGCATACCCTTGTTCAACACCTCTATCTTTAGCTAGTTCATATTCTAGTTTCGGACGTATAGGAGTTTTAAAAATTGGCTTGGTCTTTGGTAATATCCCTGATTTGCCATTGAATTTTAATACATTTTTACCCATGTCTAACTGAAAAATGAATGAAAAAAAAATTTTGTTGATATTGAAAAAAATGCACGCCTATTTCATTTTTGTGTAACTTGACAGGGGTTGTTTACCCTAGATCATAAACAAGTGGTTGACTTGACAACTAAAAAACATCGGGAAGTTATTAATCCTTTACGAGTCAAATCGGGTTAAAATCATTTTTTGTGTATCTTGACAACTTAAATAAAGTTTTAGATCAAAGTGGGGTCAAGTTCAAAATTATCTCTAATTGTACATGAAAACAAAAAACATCGGGTCAACCCAATTTTTAACAAGTGGGGTTGAATTGGAATCGGGTTTGTTTCCGGGCAGAATTAATATAAAAGCAGACCAATTCTCATTAATTTGCTTATCATTGGACACAGCCGCTTTCGGTCATTTTATAACAGACTTTGAGGTGATATCAAACGAGAGATGGTGCAGCTGGTGTTGGTGATGTTGGTGCTGGTGGTGCTGCAGTAGTCTGGTCAATTATCGAGAATCATCCCCAGTGAGTCACATAAAGACACCAGAAGGTTTGCTTTTTTTCTGTAAGCAGTTGTTTTTTATTAGTTTTGTATATTAGACTATAAATGCCCAAATTTCGTAGATTTTTTCAGATAATACTTTACCAATCTTTTTATTACCAACTTGATCTTTAAATTCTTCCATCATTAATTTCTTTTGTACATCTACAGGGACTAGACGATGCTTTTGATAATGTACAATCAAACTTTTCGGTGTTGGGAATCGTTTTTGTATAGTAATTGCTTTCTCTAATGAACAACCTCTAATTGTCATCAACATTAATAAAAACATTTCCTTGACTGTCATTTGTTTACTTTTCACCATTATATCTTGGAAACTTGAAAATAAATGTACACATTCATAATTTGGATGTTTTTCAAATTTATCTCTAAATTCATTCAACATTTGTAAATAATGATCTTGATTATTTATATCTTTTGGTTTAACGATTATTAATGTTGTATTCTTCATTACTTGTTTAATGACTTGTGAGTTTGTTGAGAAGAAATTTATAGTATCGTCGATATGCATAAATCGTTTTAAATATAATCTTGCATTTGTCATTGTTTGTGCAATACATGTTTTAATAGATTCCATTAAATCAGATATTCGATCATTACGACCAACCATATCTTCAACAATATAATAACAATGTTTCATACCAGATTTTTGCATTCTATTTTTTTGTTCTTGAAATCTACCATCTTTAATTGAATCAACCAAATCATCTATACGTTTACGTTCACATATAAAATTTAATACTGATTCTCTACCTGTTTTTAAATTCCTTGCAACCCAAAGTGCATCACCAGAAGATAATGCTTTGATTTCAGTTTCAATTTTAGTTAATTGTAATCTTTTTTGAAAATAATCACGTTCATTTGATGATCTCATTTCTCGATTATCAATGTATAATACTATTTTATAATCTTTAGGTGTCCATATTTCATAATTCACTCCTTTATAATTTCTATTTGCAGAATCATGAGAACTTCGATTTCGTGATTCATTATTTTTATCATTTTTCATCTTGTTAAGTTCATCAAGTATGTATTTGTTATTATGTGCTGGGTTATACAACATTGGCTCAGATCTTATAGGCGAACTTTGTAACATTGAAGAGTTCAACCTTTCACCATTATCAAAAGATAAATCAACCATGTCATTTGAAATTGGTGATGAATTAATATTAACTGTTTCTTTCAATTGTTTGGCCAATGCTTCTCCTTCATCAGTTAAATAATACAATTTTGGTGATCTACCAGTAGATACAACCAATTCTTGATTCATAATAGTTTTAATTGAATTCCATGCTGAATAATATTCTTTACTTGAAGGATTAGCTGTAAATGATTTATCGCAATATGGAGTCGCAACTGAACTTATTTGCTCTCTGGTTAACCCTTTCCTTTGTCTATCTTTGAGATACAATGCAATCAATATTGCAAACCCACCAGATCTATTCTTTGGTACATACTTTCTATTCGTTTTAGCGCGTTTTGTTGGAGGTTCTGGGACTGGCTGTGATTCTTGTAAGTTTAAAGCACGTTTTTCAAAAGAATCTAAAAACCCATCAGGTATTGGTATATCATGATCTAAACAATGTTCTTTTAAAAGCTTTTTTAAAATTATAATTGTTTTATCACCAATAAATTTAATCAGTTTTAAAGTTTTTAAATCAACAATTGGTTCTTGAAATCTTCGTAGTTGATCCAATGTTTTATTATATAAAATGGCTAATTTTGAACCTTTCCTCGTAGCTTTGACTGCCTCTTCTTCAATCCATTGTATAAACAATGGTTTATAATCAGTTGGTAGATTATTCATGAACCTGAATATTCAGACGTGAAAAACAGAAAAAAAAAATAAACAATTTAAATATCAAATGTCATCAACAAAGAGGACTAATATACCACCGATCAATTTGATATATCGATGTCTACAAGATAAAGCATTGGTTTCGATCTGGTTATATGAACAAACTGGTATTAGAATTCAAGGTAGGATATGTGGGTTTGACGAATTTATGAATTTGGTGATTGAAGAAGCAGTAGAAATTAAAGATGGAGAGCAATATAAATTAGGTAAGATATTGTTGAAAGGTGATAATATAACGTTAATTTCAAGTTTAGAACTACAAGTATAACAAAATGGAAATACACGTGATTTGTTCAGTTCTTTTCAAATTTGACTTTCTTCTTGGGACTTGGAGATGATGATATTGAACTGTCTGATTCATTGAATCTTTTATTATGTCTTAGTTCACGTTCTTCTTTAAGTTTTAATGAATTATATTGATTGATTTGAATTTCTCTTTGACTATAAATCTGTTGTTTCTTTGTTGGTGATTTCACTTGTACTTCAGATAGTTTAATAGCTACCAATACCTCTCTAGGTAGTTGAATGATCACATTAAACACGGTTTCTGTTGTCATATCATTGTTTAAATTTAATGATGATGATAAAATCAGTAACAAAATTATTTTTCTCATTTTCACAACACGTCTCAAATCACACTTCAATGAATAATAATCATAAAGGCAACAATAATCATGGACGTAAATTCAATAAAATCCCCAATTATGAAGCCCCTTCTATAGACCAGAACTATACACCATATACTGAAGAAGAACTAGATGATATACAACATAAATTAAATCGTGTGTTGGGTCCTGAATATGTTAGTGCAAGACCTGGTGCTGGTGATAAAGTTTATTATATTGAAGGTTGGAAACTTTTAAACTTGGCAAATGAAGTATTTGGATTTAATGGATGGAATTCTCAAGTTATATCTTTCAATGTCGATTATTTCGACAATCATCATAATTCGGGTAAATTTTCAATTGGTATTTCAGTTATTTTAAGAATTACCCTTCGAGATGGAACTTTCCATGAAGATATAGGGTATGGATCTATTGACAATTCAAGATCAAGGTCTCAAGCTTTCGAAAAATGTAGAAAAGAAGCAATCACTGATGGTTTGAAAAGATGTTTTCGTTGTTTTGGTAATGTATTGGGTAATTGTTTATATGATAAAACTTTACTTAAACAATTGGGTAAATCAGATTTATCAAAACCAGAATATGAACCAGAAGATTTCCATCGAGATCCAATTTTAGTTGAAAGAGATTTGAAAAGACAAAAACAAGAACAAAAGCATCAACAAGAGGAATATGAGCAACGAATGATTATACAAAATAAAAAACTAGAAACAGCTAAAATGTTGGCAAAACAACATGAAGAGAAATTAAAACTACAACAACAAAATGCATTTATTACACCTAAACTGCCAACAAAATTAATTGATATCCCAAAGGAAGAACCTGATGATGATGATGATTCCTTTTTATTTAGTGATGATATGAATGTTGAATTACCAGATACTACTACTCAACCACCTGAATTAATGTTTGTTGCAGCCAAGAGTGCAGATTTATTACAATCTAATAAAACTGATAATTTACCAGTATTTGATACATCATTTGTAGCACCAAGTTTACGACGTACTGTTGATCCAACTAAATCAATACCAATTAAAAGAAATGATTTAGAAAAACCGAAACCAAATGCATTAAAACCAAACCATTTACAAAATCGAATGAATAAACCAAGTATAAATCCATTGAATCATGGTGATAAGATTCTTAATAATTTATCTCAAAGAACTGAATCTTTAAAACGACCTCATGATGATACATAGTTGCATTACGTAATACAAAATTTAGATTTAAAAATTTCGCGTGCCTGATTTTTCTTCTTCTCATACATGTAATGAGAGATAATTCATCAGTGATCCCATTATTGAAACAGATTGGTCCATTTAATGAAGTTCCAGATGAATATGATTATGAAACAGCTTTAAATAAATTATCTACTTGTAAAATTTTAGTCATTGGAGCTGGTGGGTTAGGTTGTGAATTATTGAAAAATTTAGCATTAACGGGGTTTAAAAATATTCATGTTATAGATATGGATACCATTGATTTATCAAATTTGAACCGACAATTCTTATTTAGACATAAAGATATTGGACAATCGAAAGCTGAAGTTGCATCTAAATTTGTTAAAGATAGATGTGGTGATGATATTAATATTGAACCATATTTCGGTAAGATTCAAGATAAACCGGTTGAATATTATAAACAATTTGATTTGATTATAAGTGGATTAGACTCAGTTGAAGCAAGACGATGGATAAATGCAACGTTGGTTAATTTAGTCAGTGAAGATTTGATAATACCTTTAATTGATGGTGGTACTGAAGGATTCCGTGGACAATCAAGGGTAATAATTCCAAGTTTCACTAGTTGTTTTGAATGTACTTTAGATCTAATGTCTAGTAAAACTACTTACCCAGTTTGTACAATTGCAAATACTCCACGATTACCTGAACATTGTATTGAATGGGCACATCAAATTCAATGGCAAGTTGAATTTCCAGATAAAAAATTTAATGCTGATATACCTGAACATATTAATTGGATGTATGAAACTGCATTAGAAAGAGCAACAATGTTTAATATTCCAGGTGTAACAAGACAACTTACTTTGGGGGTTTGTAAAAATATTATACCGGCTATTGCATCAACAAATTCCATCATTGCAGCTAGTTGTTGTAATGAAGCATTTAAAATTATAACAGATTCAAATCCTTTCCTCAATAATTACATGTCATATACTGGAGATTATAGCATTTATACATATACATTTGAAAATAAGAAAAAAGCAAATTGTGCAGTATGTGGATCAATTGCAAAAGTATATCAAGTTGAAAATTATTGGACTTTACAACAATTTATTGAACAAATTAGTGATAAACAAGAAATTCAAGTTAAAAATCCAAGTATAAGTTGTAAAAATGGTCCATTATACATGAGTTCACCAATAGAATTACAAAAAATTACAAAACAAAATTTAGGTAAAAAAGTTAACAAATTAATTTCAAATGGTGATGAAATAGTAGTCACCGATGTCAACTTACCAATTAGTTTGAGATTAATTGTTAATTTTGTAGGTGATGATAAAGATCCCGAATTTAACTAAAGTATACTGGTTATATTTTATTTAATTATTTATACATTGCATTTCTTCAACTATCAATGTGTTGAATTTTTCTATATTGTCTAAATATATATGATGACCTGAATTTTCAATAACTTTAACATCACTCAATATCTTTCTATTATAATTGTTGATAATCTTTGTACATAATTCACCTCCTTTTATATCCATCCAATCCTCTTTACCATACCACCAACTAACATTAAACTTAATTTTATGTACTCCTCGTTCAATCAAAGGATGTCTTGCATTTGCACCAGGTCCTAATAAATAATTTAACATATATTCACCTGAACCTGGACCTTGGAATATCCCATAAAAATATTTATGTAATAACTTTGATTCTTGTTTAGGTAAATTTGCAAATCTACGACTAGACCAACCACTAACTAATTTTGAACCTAATGGACCAAATTTTCTTACCAATGTAAATGGTGATATATTTTGCTCCCACAATTTTTGAAAATATTTAGGTACAAATACTGGTTTTCTATGTTTAATAATTGCACCAGGTGAAACACAAATCAATTTCTTACAGAAATTTGGATGTTTTATACCATAAGATAATAGTAAATAAGCTCCCATTGAATGAGCCATGATGATACATTTTTCAGGATCAATGTTTTTTTGTTTAAAATATTCAGTAAATGAATTATGAAACCATTCTTCAACTTGATGTAAATTATTTGGATGAAAATTTGGTCTTGAAGAACACGCATAACCAAACATATCAAATGCATGAACCATCCATTTATCATGATTTGGAATATTATCATTTGCAAAGAATTGAAAGTTTTTAAGAAACCCACCTAATCCTGAACCATATCCATGAACCATGATTATATGATTCAAATCTTGAGAATCAGCTTGTGTTTTCCCCGGGGGATAAATGACAAATTCATTGATATATTCACCGGACGAATTTATTGGTATTTTCAAAGTTTCTGATGTTCTACCTGATGAATCTGCATCTGGATAGAATGGAAGTAACGAAAGTAAATCATGCTGGAATTTTAATGGATCACAATTTTTATAATCTTCAACTGATTCAGATACACTTAATGGGAAATTGTTGCTGAAAAGTTTACTCAACGGCACTGATGTTGGATGTGTAGATCTTTTATATGGATTTTTGACTTCCTTCTCGAGGGTTTCAATTAAAACATCGGTATTTTTATCTGAATTTCGAAGCTTTTTTAATAAGTTGTCCAAACTTGTTGAGCTTAAATTTATACGCGAACGTGTAATAAATCTCTTGAATGTTATTCTCATTTTAATTTTAAACTTAATTAAAAGCAAAACTCTGGTTGTGAGATAAAATGCATTGATTTCCAAAACCTTGGGGTATGATTTAGACAAGTGTTTTTTTCAATGAGCTAATGTCGTTCAAATTTTTCATGTTGCGACATTATTCTTGGAACTTGAGAACACGATGGTTTATGAGTCTCAAATTTAAATGTTCTTATATTCAATAGCATTAGTTTTAGAATAGGTATAAGTCATGACTTCATCTGAATTATAAATATTTATTAAATATTATAAATCACTATTAAATTCATATTGTAAATATATTTTCAAAACATAAGATAAATATCAAGTATTATATTAAAGTGCTCATTGTAAATCAGCAAAAACTTGAGCACTAACTTCGTCAACACTCATATGTTTGACACCCAAAACGTCAATAACAGCTTTAACTATATCACCAACTTGATCATGAGCAATGTTTAAAAATTTCATAATAATGGATATAATCATTGGTAAATGAATAAGAATCATGCCCATAAAGTCTCTATGACCTCCTGGACTGCCTGGACCGCCTGGACCGCCTGGACCTTTAAAACCTGGACCTGGACCTGGACCTAAAATTGGACCTGGACCTCCTGGGCCGCCTGGTCCACCTGGTCCACCTGGTCCCAATGGAAAATCTCTTTTATGAATGTCACCAAAACCATGGAAGAAAATATCAGAAAGGAGTCTTCCAACTTCAGGTAAAGCAATACGACTAACTCTACATATAGTGACGAAAATTTTCATCAAAATAGGAGCTACTGCCATAATCATTTCTTTATGATTCATATCCATAAAACCAGGTCTATGGCCTGCAAATGGTGGTGGTTGATGAAATTTTGGTGGTGCTGGTGGTGCAGGTGGTGGTGGAGGTGGACGAGGTGGTAATGGCAAATCATGATGATCAGATCCATTTATAGCTTTACGTTCTGGCTGCGAAACAGAAGTTGCAGTTATAACAAAAGTGAAAAATGCAAAGCTAATAATTTGATTAAATTTCATTATATACTAGCGTTGAAAATTTCAAATTGTAGTTTATATTGACTGTTTAAATATTGTAGATGAATATTGTTATATCCTAATTTGATGGTTGTTTTTAATCTGACAGAAACATTTAATGGTATACAAAACTAGTATACTTTTTCCAAAGTCGCATCTTTTTGCAGCTATTCATCTTTAAATTAAATTTGTGAAAAACATTTTAAACAATTACAATTAAGAATTGATGACATTTTCTTGTAATTGATTATATATGAGTAGATTTAGGTTAGCAACAGGTAAGAACCAAGAAATGAAAATGAGAAAGTATAGAAATTTTAAATTTTGTTTTAATGGTTCAGCCGTTTGTGTATTTCAAAACTTTTCTTGACTTTCCTCTCTTTCAATATAAACAAAGATAATTGAATTTAAAAATAAAGAATCTTTGCAAAAATTGTTTAATACCGAATATGGAGTAAAGATCAATTTAGTTGGCTTAAAATGCAGAAATTTAATTCAAGTTAAAAATTGTTGGTAAAATGCATTTCAAACGTTAATTCACTTTTTTAATGATAATTAAACTACGATTTTTGACACAATGTATTCAATACAATTATACCTGCATTTTTAATCAAAGTGTCACAGGGTTGACAAGCTAATATGCCAAGAGAAAACTGGCTAGGATTTATGTAGATTGTTTTAATCATAAGTACCAACGGCTTTCTCCTGATATGTCAAAGCCAATAAAGAAAATCTTAATTTACCAAGTTTCCAAAACATGATTGGCTGAAATAAATTTTGTGTTATGTACTAAAGCCTTCTATAATTTAACAGAAACAACAAATGCAAAACTTAATTATTCAAATTACCAAAGTTTATACCGTAGAATTTGATCAAATTCAGCAATGTGTTCACTGAATATGTTAAATGTAACCTTACGGTGATTATTAACTTTGAAGGTAATAAATTAATAATAATACCTTAACCAGTTGAAGGAAGGTTAATCAATTTAGAAACAATAAAAACTTAAACGCTAAACATTTCAAAAATTTAAAATTTTTTTCAACTTTATTTATCCAATGAAATTCTTAATAAAAAAAAATTTACAAAATTGATGCCCTATGATAAACACCCAAACATCAATACATTTTGTGTATTTGCGAGTCGCTTTATCAGATAAATCTATGAAATTTAAAAATAAATTTTAATAATCCACATGTAACAAAACTAAAAATAATATTAAATATTCACAAATTAAATTGTGTTAGTTTTTCAACTTTCAACTTCTCTAAATCAAACCTACCAAATTGAGTCAAAATATTATAGTTACAAGCGAGTTGACGTAGAGTAGAAGAAATGGCGGTTATTTATTTAATTGATAGTATGAAAGATTGTCTCTACTCAGATTAAGTTATAATAATTTCAAAGATATTGTATTGTTTCTAATTGGAAAACAGCCAATTGTATTCATTATAACACAAAATTAAAAAATTTAAGTTTAGCTACATTTATAACAAAAAGAAACCAATTTAAAGAAACATTCAATGTCTGCATTTCCAAAACAATAACCTAACTCAAGTTGATAAATTAAATACAATCTCGCTCCTATTGGCTATTAAACTTGTCATGGAAAAAATGTCTGGAACTCAAGTGTTTAACACTAACAAAAGTCAAAAGGTGGAAAAAGTTTTTACCAATCCTTTATCCAAGAAAAAAATTTGAACTAAAAAAAAAAAATAATTAAATTTATTATTTCTAAAATACGCTATGCCAAGAAAATCAATACCTGTAATAAACAGCACGACTAAGGTTTTAAATTTTTTATCTATTCCATCAGTAAATTAACAACAACGAGTCAATTCAACATTTCTTATTTAAACCATTTTGATCGCTCTTGAGTAAATTGTTTAATTCCTGTTTTGGTCTTCTTCTTTTGATACTCCTTTTTTTTTTTGGCTTTTTGTTTTCTTCTTTCCTTGGGTTTCTTTAGATTTATTAAATCGGTCAAAGTTTTAAAGTACTAATTTCAGTTTGTGGTTATATATAAACAAGGGAGAGAAAATATGATAAAGAAGTTATTTTTTATCACATTTTTAATATCATTTATTAATTATGTTTGTGGTGAAACTCATACTTGGTATTTCCAAACAGGTTGGGTTGATGCAAATCCTGATGGAGAATTTGAAAGAAAAATGATTGGGTTTAATGGTTCATGGCCATTACCAACATTGAAGGTTAAAAAAGGTGATCGTGTTAATTTATATTTGATTAATGGGTTTGATGATTTAAACACTACATTACATTTCCATGGTATGTTTCAACCAGGTTCAAATCAAATGGATGGTCCACAAATGATTACTCAATGTCCTATTCCACCAGGTGAAACATTTTTATATAATTTTACTGTTGATCAACAAGTTGGTACTTATTGGTACCATTCACATACTTCTGGTCAATATGGTGATGGTATGAGAGGTGTATTTGTTATTGAAGATGATGATATGCCTTATAAAGATGAATATGATGAAGAAGTTATATTGACTTTAGGTGAACATTATCATGATTATTCAGCTGAATTGACTCCAAAATTTTTGGATAGATTCAATCCAACTGGTGCCGAACCAATTCCAGATTCTTTATTATTTAATGAAACTGTTAATGCTACTTGGAAAGTTGAACCTGGTAAAACTTACTTATTAAGAATTGTTAATATTGGTAGATTTGTTTCACAATATCTTTGGATTGAAGATCATGACATGACTGTTATTGAAGTTGATGGTATATATGTTGAAAAAAATACAACTGATTTATTATATATTACAGTTGCACAAAGATATTCAGTTTTGATTACTACCAAGAATTCAACTGATAAGAATTATGCAATTATGAATAGAGTTGATACCGATATGTTGGATACACCAGGTAATTTGAAAGAAAATAGTACAAATACTTTAGAATATGATTCAAGTAATGAAGCTGTGGAACAAAATATATTGGAAGGTGATAAACAAGATGATTACTTTGATGATTTCTTTTTGAAACCTTTAAATAAAGAAAAATTATTAGATGATGCAGATTATACAATTACTGTTGATGTTCAAATGGATAATTTGGGTAATGGTATTAATTATGCTTTTTTCAATAATGTCACTTATACTTTCCCAAAAGTTCCTACTTTATTGACTGCTTTATCTGCTGGTGATGCTGCCACCAATGAATTGGCTTATGGTACAAATACAAATTCATTTGTTTTACAAAAAGATGATGTTGTTGATATTGTATTGAATAATTTAGATACTGGTAAACATCCTTTCCATTTACATGGTCATGCCTTCCAATTGATTGAAAGACATGAAGCCATTGATGATGATGAAGATCCAGTTGCTTTCAATTCAACTGATCATGCTGAATGGCCAGAATATCCAATGGTTAGAGATACTGTTTATGTTAGACCACAATCATATATTGTTATGAGATTTAAAGCAAATAACCCAGGTGTTTGGTTATTCCATTGTCATATTGAATGGCATTTGGATCAAGGTTTAGCTCTTCAATTGATTGAAGATCCATTGAGTATTCAATCAAATGATACTCAACAATTGACTGATAACCATAAACAAGTTTGTGAAAAAGCTGGTGTTAACTGGCAAGGTAATGCTGCTGGTAATACCGAAGATTATTTGAATTTAAAATCTGAAAATGTTCAAGCTAAAAGATTACCAACTGGTTTTACTGCAAGAGGTATTGTTGCATTGGTATTTTCTTGTATTGCCGGTTTCTTGGGTATCGGAGCAATTGCATTTTATGGTATGAATGATATTGAAGATGTTGAAGAAAGAGTTGCAAGAGATTTAGATGTCGACCTTGAAGATGATGAAGATTATGTCCAAGAAGAAATTTCAACTTCATCAGTTGGTAATTCTTCTACAAAGAAATAAATTTGAAAAAAAAATTTAAAATATCTGTTTGAAGAAATTGTGTGTGTAAAGAGATTTTAGTTTTATGAAGATGGCTAGAATCTTTTGAATCGGTATTTTAAATGTTTATGACAAGTTTGTTATTTCATTTCACTTCACATTTTTTAGTTTGCTTTTTTATTTATGGTACTTTAATGACTTGACTTAATGATTAATTTGATTTATATAGAAATTCCCTTGAAAACCCCCCTTATTTTTGTTTATATTTTAAAAAATACCCGTTTTTTAAACATTCTTTTTAAATCTTATAATTGAGTTGTTTGAAGTATCAGGTGATTTATGTAAAACAATTCTTATAATTATCTACAGAAATCGTGTGCTGCCCATTATCAACACTTTTAAACCTCCTTTCTAGATTCTTTAGATTACAAATTTACAAACCAGACACAGATTATTAAAGTTATGGGAATTAAAATCTTATTGGTCAATGGGTATTAACTTTCCATGATTGTCCGACAGACAAAAATGAAGCCATTCAGATGTAAAAATTTATGACAATTGACATTTGGAAAGAGGCTTTAAATTTAATATTCGTATAAATTATAACAATATACACTACACTATAAACTAACCATACAACTGGTTAACATTTTGATGAGAATTAAATTGTGGTACAAAATTGAGAAAAAAAAAAATAAAAAAAAAAAAAAAAAAATAAAACTTATCTGATTAAAATTAAAATCGATGTAATAAATTTGTATATTCACAGACACTATATATATTCAACAAATTATCCCTCTAAACTTTTCATTGAATTATCATACTTTCTGTTTCTTTACTTTGATCAAGTTTTCTTTACCCCTTTTTCATTATTGGGGTTTCTATATTTACAAGGTTATTTAGTAAGGCTGGAGTTTTAATATTTCCGCCTAATTATAATTTTGACATTTTTTAAAAGTCTTGGCACTTGTTATCGCATTTAAACAAAATTAATAGATAACATGAATTTACTAAGTATACTTGGTTTATCATTTATATTGGCAGTTATAAATGCTGAAACTCATACTTGGTATTTTGAAACAGGTTGGGTTGATGCTAACCCTGATGGGTTGTATCCAAGGAAAATGATTGGGTTTAATGGTTCATGGCCATTACCAACTTTAAGAGTTAAAAAAGGTGATAGAGTTAATTTATATTTAATCAATGGATTCGATGATTTGAATACTACATTACATTTCCATGGTTTATTCCAACCAGGTTCAAATCAAATGGATGGTCCTGAAATGGTTACTCAATGTCCTATTCCACCAAATTCAACATTCTTATATAATTTCACTGTTGATCAACAAGTTGGTGCTTATTGGTATCATTCACATACTTCTGGTCAATATGGTGATGGTATGAGAGGTGCATTTATCATTGATGATGATGATAATCCATATGCAGATGATTATGATGAAGAAGTTGTTTTAACATTATCTGAACATTATCATCAATATAGTAAAGATTTAATGCCTACTTTTATGAATAGATATAATCCAACAGGTGCTGAACCAGAACCAGATTCTTTATTGTTTAATGAAACTCAAAATGCTACTTGGAACGTTGAACCTGGTAAAACTTATTTGTTAAGAATTATAAATACTGGTAGATTTGTTTCACAATACTTTTGGATTGAAGATCATAATATGACTGTTGTTGAAGTTGATGGTGTTTACGTTGACAAGAATACAACTGATATGCTTTATATCACAATTGCTCAAAGATATACTGTTTTGGTCACAACAAAAGATTCAACTGATAAGAATTATGCTATTGAAACATTCATTGATACTTCAATGTTGGATATTCCAAAGAATGTAAATACAACAAATTATTTGATGTATAATAATGATGTTGCAAAACCTAAAACAAATACCAAAGAATCCTTAGATGACTTTTTAGATGATTTTTATTTGGTTCCATATAATAAAGAAAAAATATTCGATGATGCTGATTATACAATCACTGTTGATGTTCAAATGGATAATTTAGCAAATGGTATTAATTATGCTTTCTTTAATAATATTTCATATACTACACCAAAAGTCCCACCTTTATTGACAGCTTTATCATCTGGAGAATTGGCTACAAATGAATTGATTTATGGTTCAAATACAAATGCATTTGTTTTACAAGGTGGTGAAACAGTTGATATAGTGTTGAATAATTATGATACTGGTACTCATCCTTTCCATTTACATGGTCATGTTTTCCAAGTTTTAGAAAGATATAAAGAAATTGATGGTGATACACCAGTACAATTTAATGCATCAGATCATAGTGAATGGCCAGAATATCCAATGCAAAGAGATACTGTTTATGTTAGACCACAATCTTACTTTGTCATCAGATATAAAGCAACCAATCCTGGTGTTTGGTTTTTCCATTGTCATATTGAATGGCATTTGGATCAAGGTTTAGCTATAGTTTTAATTGAAGATCCTTTATCTATTCAAGCTAATGAAACTCAACAATTGACCGACAACCATAAGGAAATTTGTGAAAAAGTTGGTGTCAATTGGAAAGGTAATGCTGCTGGTAATTATACAAACTTTTTGAATTTACAAGGTGAAAATGTTCAAGTTAAACGTTTACCAACTGGGTTTACTGCAAAAGGTATTGTTGCTTTGGTATTTTCTACAGTAGCTGCATTCTTAGGTTTGGCTACAATTGCTTATTATGGTATGAACGATATAGCAAATGTTGAAGCTAGAGTAGCTGAAGATTTAGATGTCGATTTAGTAGATGACGAAGACGAAGTTACAGAAGTTGAGCAAGTCGAAGGTAGTAGCTCATCGAGTGTTGGAAATTCCTCCACTCATAAAATACATTAAAAGGTTTATTAAGTTTTATTAATTCAAAGTCATGAAGAAATGTGTGTGTGAAAAGAATCAATCAAGAAGTTTAATAAGTTTGATTCTTTTCTTGAAGTAACTTTGAAATGATAAACTTTTAAACCATCCTAATTTTCCTCCCCCCATCCTGCATTATGGTTTGATTTTTAGTCCTTCATTTCGTTATAGTTTATTTTAATATATTTTTAATATTCCGGTTAATCAATTTTTACTCTTTTCTTTACTGAAAAAACTGGAACGGAAAAATTATCAATCTATATTTTCATGATTGAAGCTTTATATATAGCAGATTCAACTAATTCATTAATTTATGAATATTCAACAACTTTAACAACTCCAAAATTCAAATCTTTATTGACAAAGATTAATCAATCAAATGATTATAAAATTGATATAAATTCAGAATATTTTTTAACAATTCATAATCAAAATAATTTAAATTTTTATTTACTATGTAACAATTCAACTAATTTTAATCCATTAAATCCATTCATATTTATAAGACGATTGACTGAAGTTTTAAATGATTATTTTGGTGAACCTTTGACACCTTCAAAAATAGAATTAAATAATGATATCTTGACATTATTGTTGTATCAAATGTTGGATGATGGTGAACCCAACATTACTGATTTTAATAAATTGAAAGATTTAGTGAGTTACAAGACTTTTCTAAATAAACTATTGAGTGGTGCAAGTAAAGCAACAAAGAATATAACAAATCCATTAGAGTTGAATACAAATAAATCAAAAGAATTGAATGATATACCGTGGAGAAGATCTAATGTTCGACACACAAATAATGAGATGTACGTCGATGTGATAGAATCAGCTAGTGTTATTATTAAACCAATTATAAAGAAATCGAAAATACAATCACAACAATTTGATTCTGCTTTTTATTCAAGTTCTAAAAACAGTAAAGAAGTTGAAAATAATATAATCAGTGGACACATTGATGGAGAGATTTTATTCTTGAGTAGACTAACAGGTGTTCCAACTCTAGAATTGGTAATGAATTCTGTTGGGTCTAAATTAGTTTTACCAAGTTTTCATAAATGTATTGACATTGATGCATGGAATGAAAGAAAAAGTGTATTGAAATTTATACCTCCAGATGGCTCTTCCTCAATAATGAAGTATCAAATTGATTTGGATAAGCTCACGTTAAGAAATACAATTGATATTGACTTCATCTGTAATGATGATGAAAAGAACTTTGAAATTAGAGTGAATAATTTATCACATCTAGGTAAAGTTGATTTTTTAAATATTGAAATTTACTGTGAAAATGATAATGATTCAATTAAATTGAATAGACTCACACATGGGGATTTTCTTAATAAATCCGGAGGTAAGAGTGAATGGAATTTGAATAATATTAAAAATAGCATGAATCCAGTGTTTTATGGTAGCGTAATATCCACCAAAGATGAAGATGAAGATATTGAAGAGGATAAAAAGGAACAAACTTTACAAAAACCTGCTTATATAAAAGTAAATTATAGTTTGAAAGGATCAGTACCAAGTGGATTCAAAGTAGAAAGTTTAAAAATTGTAAATTCAAAAGGTTTAAGTGACAATGTTAAACCATACAAGGGTGTGAAATACATTTCAAAATCAGGTAATTACATAATAAGATCCTAAAGTCATTAATCTATTCTTATATTTCCTAACTCGTTAATATAAGTCCACTAAAATATGAATAACTCACTATTGTGTTTTCTTTTTACTCTTTTGTTTTTGTTGATTCTTGATCAATACTTTACCAACAAATACACCAACTAATAACCCACTCAACAATAACAATACCAATGGCAATTTTATAGCATAATCTCTTGGTAAAAAGAATTGTTGTACAAATGATGATTCACTAATAAATGGTAATATGAAAACCCAAGTTGTATAATACAAGAAAACAAATGATGCAACAAATATCATCCCAGCCCCAATTAATTTATCCAATGCCTTAAAGAAATGTTAGTAACCATTCATTGTACCGATCTGATAAGAATTCATACCATTTTGTTATAATATTGACGTGTATGTTTTTTTTCAACTTTTTCTTGATTTCAATCTCATATATACACTACCCCAACTCAAACATGTTTTCCAAGTTTAAACAAAAGAAAGCTCCATTGTCATTGAACTCAGTGTCAAATGCAATCAAATCTCATGGGAATAAGAGTTTATCACCTGAAGAAGCTATTAATCCAAAGGGAATAGATGTTAAAAAGATTAATCAATTGGGTATACCTAAGAATTCGATTGTAGCAGTTGCATACGATCCGGTCCAATCTTTATTAGCTGTATCAACAAAGAATAATGATGTTAGAGTTTATGGTCAATTAAATGTTGAAGTAGTTTTCGAATTCAATATTAGTCATCCTATAACGTATCTTAAATTTGTCAAGGGTGTTTATTTAGCTTGTGCATCTCCTGGTTCTGGTTTAACTATCTTATCATTATATTCTAAAAAGATTGTTGGTACATTTTCATTTCCTGGAACTGTTACTTCAGCAGAATCTGATCCTTCATTGGATTTTTTAATTTTTGGTCTAGCCAATGGATCTATGATTTTTTATGACATTGATAGATGTAACCTTACACCATTCAGAATTGATAATTTACAAAAGAAAATCATGCCTAAAGAGAAATTGTCACCTGTTGTTTCAATTGAATGGCATCCAAGAGATATTGGTACATTATTAATTGGTTATAATCAACTGGCTATTGTATATTCTTTGGTAACAGGTGAAATTAAAATGGCATTAGTTTATCAATTATCAAAAGATCACCGTGCATATCAGTATAGTCAACATATTTCAAATGGTGGTAAAAAGAAATTATTTGGTAATTCAAAAGATTTAATTGTTGATTTGAAAGAAGCACATTTCCACCCAAATGGTTTGCATGCAGTTACAATACATATAGACAATTCAATTGTATTTTGGGATCTTGCCAGTGGGAACATTTTGGAAGCAAGAACTATATTCGAAACTAGTATACATAAATCTGGAACACCATTGGATATACCTGAAATTTTTAACCCAATTGAAACTGTAAGATGGGTATGTGGAGAAGATCCTGAAAATACAAAATTAATAATTAGTGGAGGTGATTTGAATAAAAATTGTATACATGTTTTAGATTTCGGGTACACATTGAAATATTCAATTACATCATTCGAAAAACAAGGTGAATTTTATTCAAATCCTCAACAGGGACAGAGAATTATTCCTATAGCATTCTATTCAAACAATAGTTCAGAAGAGGAAAGGATTATAAAAATCATACCCATTACAGAAAATGGATCACCATATTTCCATCAAGGTCATGATCCATCGTATTTATTGTTAGTTTCAAATTTGGGTCAAATTTACATAGTTTCATTTGATCAAAGTCCAGGTGGTCAAGGCTCAACTGATTTAGGATCATTAATCTTGCCAACATCATTATCATTTATTCATCCACCATTGACAGTTTTAGAAGTACAACAAACATTTAGAATGGATTGGTATAGTATAATGTCTCATAGAGTAAGTGAGGGTGTTACATCAAGAACAAAGACTTTATTATTTGGTGGTGCACCAACACCTTTAGGTAATTTAACCAAACCATTAGGTGTCAATGATTCAATGAGAAATATTTTGATAACAGGTCATGAAAATGGGTTAGTCAGATTTTCAGATATAACTAAAGGTGAACAACTGGATGTTGGAAGTGTAGTTCAAATCAGTTTGAAAGAAACATTATATGATTATGGTAATCCAAACAGTTTAAAAGTTGCATTTGTAAGTTGTTCATTTGAAAATCGAGAGTTATTAGTTGGTTTATCAAATGGTGAGGTTGTTATTTGTAAATTTGGTAAAAATAATGTCAAGAATAATGGTATAAGTACATCAAAAGATTATTCTACATGTCCAATACAACATGAAAATGGTAATGCAAAATTATTGGATATTTCAAGTAGAATTTCAGGTTCAGTCACTGCATCATCTGCATTTTTACCAATCAATTTATTACAAGTAGATCCATCTGAAGAAATCACATTTATGAAAATTAGTAATGTGGGATTCGGTGCAATTGGTTATAAATCAGGTAAATTAATTGTTTGTGATATCTCAAGAGGTCCAGCAATTATATTTAATCAAAATATTCAAGAAAATTTAGTTTCAATACAAGGTAATTGTTATATCACCACTATGGAATTTGCTATAATGGAGTATGGGTATGATGGCTATTCATCAATTTTATTATTGGTAGGTACAAACTGTGGTGGTAATTTCCTAATTTACAAAATCATGCCAATGGGTAATGGTGGATTTGAAGTTGTATTTGTTGAAAAAACAACTCATTTAAATCATAGATCAAGTGATTCAGATCCACAAAAGAGTTGTATATCACAATTGATACCAATAAATGGATTGGATGGATCTTCAGCAATTGCAAATATGACTAATTTTAATAAATTAAGTCATGGAATAAAAATACCAGGTTTTATACTTACTTGTTCAACTAGAGATGTTAGAATATTGAAAACTCCAAAACAAAAATTAGCTCATAAAGTTGTTGATGATACATGTATTAAATGCACACTTATAAATTATAAAGGGAAAGGTATTTTATTAGCTATACTTACCAAAACTGGATTTGTTAAGTTTTGTTCAGTACCTTCATTATCTGATTTATTTAATATCAAAATTAATAAAGAAAGTTTTAAAGCATTAGCTACTTCATTGGAATCTGATACATTTGCAAGAATGAGTGATTTCTCAAGCAGTGGTGAAATATATGCACGTATTTCAAAAACTGAATCTATTTATGCCACATTATACGAAAAACCTAAAAGAGAACTTCCAGAAGATCAAACATCTGATTTATTATTTAATGAGAATGCAATTATACCTGCAAGACCTACTGCTTCAGCATTGAGTTGGGCTAAAGGTGACATCAATTATGTAAGTTTACAAGATTTGATATTATTAATAGCTGGTCCAAATAGAAAAGCTCCAAAGAATAAAGAATCTGAATTAGCTTATAATATAAGTCCCGAAGCTAATCCACAACAAAACTATGGTAGAAAACCAACGAATAAACAAGAATCTTCACCTTATGATCAACCAGTACGAAAAGCAAATACTCAAACTTCATTTGGATCGAGAGGCTTCTTAAATACATTATCAAGTTCAATTCAAAATGTTGAAGAAAACTTACATGAAGGTTTAAATAACATTGGACAATCAGTTGGAGATGGGTTTGAATCTCAAAAAAAAGATTTTTATACATCAGCTTTGAAAAGTAAATTTGGTTTCTAATATATAAAATTTCTCGTAAAAGGTAAACAAAACATTTTCAAATTGTAAACAATGAATAAAGAAAATATTCCTACAACACCACCATCTTCTTCACAAAATTATAGAAATCATTTGAAACCTATCTCACCTAATAAAGGGAAACGATTGAATTTTTTGCAAAATGATAACATTGATGATTATTTCAATAATTTGTACCTGAATCAAAATGATATTCAAAATCAATTATATAACATTGAATTAAATACAAAGCAAGCTTCAGTTGATCTTGAACAATTGTTTACCAGGAGTAAGAATAATAATGAGAATTTAAATAAGATTTTCGAAAATTTAAGAGAATATTCAAATGAAGTTGTCAATGAAGGTAACGCAACAAAGACTGATATGACGAAAGTTTTTAAAAAATTAGATGAATTGAATACAAAGTTGGATTCTAAAGATATAGAAGAATATACTGAATTGAAGATTGATATTGACGGATTAAAAAATTTGATACAAAATAATGATAAACTTATGAAACAAAAGCTAGATGATTTACCAAATAAACAAATAATAGACTCAATTGTGAAAGAAATTGAATCTATAAAGTTACAGAATAGTGTGGAGGATAAAGAAGATATAAAGAATTTGATACAGAATAAACTTAGTAAACAAATTAGTGAATTACCAAATAAACAAACAATAGATTCAATTGTTAAAGAATTAGACTCCAAATTAGAAAATGTGAACGGGTTGAAAGACTTTATACAAGATAATTTTACACAGAATGTAGACAAGCAAGCAATAGACTCAATAGTGGACGAAATCAAATCAAGCTCTCATAGCAATACCAGAATCATCAACAACATCAAACAACAACTACCACCTACAGATCTTGTAAATCAAATATTGGAGCCAATAATTAAAGAATTGAAAAGTGTTTCTTTGGATAATAAATCCGTTTTATTGCTAGAGAACATTTTAAATAACATGAGTAATTTGAAAAATGAAATAAATAATGATAAGTTGAATGAAACGATTGATAAAAACCATACAATACTAAATGATAAATTAGATCAATTGACAAAATCTCAATCATTGCAAGCTGATTATGATAAACTACAGAATAATTATAATCAATTGAAATTGAAATATGATCAGCTACATAATGCTTATACTGATAAATTTCAAGAGTACAAAAATCTACAAAATAACTTTGAAAGTTTAATCACAGAAACTAAAAACATCACAATATCTCAACCAGTTTCAAAAATGGAAAAAGTTCGAAAATTTCATAATGAAAATTTAAAACAAATAGACAATCACGACTTCATTCAATTAAAAAAGAGAATTGCAAGTACACCATTAAATTTACATGAATTTCTGAATAACTCAGATAATGAATATTTATAAACTATATACAATTTGGAGTAATATATTCTTTATCATACATGTATGGTTGTAAAACTTTAGGTATCTTAATTCTATTATTCTCAGGATCATAATTTTGTTCAATGATTGCAATTATAGCTCTTGGAATTGCCATTGCTGTACCATTCAAAGTAGCTACATGTCTATATTTGCTCTTCTTTGCAATTTCTGATTGTGGTAATTTATATTTAATGTCCAATCTTCTAGCTTGATAATCACCACAATTTGAACAACTTGTTAGTTCACCCCATTTTTCTCTACCTGGCATCCAAGCTTCAATATCATACTTCTTCATTGCAGAAGACCCTAAATCACTAGTTGGCATGTTTAAAACTTTTGCTTTCAATCCCAAATCAGATACAATATCAATTTGGAAATTTTTCAAATCTTCCAATTCTTGACTTGCAAATGCTGGGTTTGTGAAATGAAATAATTCAACTTTTGTAAATTCATGCACTCGATATAATCCTCTAGTATCTCTACCACTGGATCCTGCTTCAGCTCGATACGATCTTGAAACACCAACATATCTTTTTGGAAATTTAGTATCATCTTCAAATTTGGATACAGAATGAAATGCACCCAAAGGAATTTCAGCAGTTCCTGTTAAACTCTTACCTTCATGTTGTATTTCATAAACTTGTTTTGCGTTATTTTCATCATTTGGTTTATATCCACAAGCTTTAACAATCTCGGTTCTCACTATGGATGGTGGGGTTATAAATGTGTAACCTTGCAGAATAGCCTTTTTCAAACTATATTGTATCAAAGCTTGCTCTAGTAACGCTCCATCACCAATTAAATAATACCAAGCACTGCCCGATACTTTAGAAGCATTTGAAAAGTCAACTATTTTAAAAGATTCCATGATTGTTTTATGATCATGAGTTTCTGATGCAGGTAAGCTTTCAATTGCATTTGCTTCTGATTCACAATTTATAAATTGAACTATTTCTTCTGCATAAGGATCTAGTGGTACTGAATCGTCAATAATATTTGGTAAACTCTCAGCTATTTGGATCAAAGAATTGTCTAATTCATTGAGTCCTTCTTGTAGTTTCTTCAACTCCTTTCTTTTAAACTTCAATGTATGTTTATCTTGAGATGCTCTCAATCGAGAAGCTTCACTAGAATCAAACCAATCTTTCTTAATTTGATTAATCTTTTCATTGAATCCATTTTGTAATGTACGAGAATTTTCAAGAAATTTTAGATTTTTCAATAATTGAGGTTCATTAGCTAGCTTCCTCCTGGTTATTGCATCAACATACTTTTGTGGATTTGTTGTGAAATCAGTGAAATTGAACAGAGGTTTAGTTAGCACTGCTGTATGTTTAAATCGTTTCAATATTATCATGCCACACGTCAGAAATCTGATCAAGTTTTCTCACTGTAAAAATTTACCACTTTTAGTCATTGCACTATGTAAAGTTGGTTACCAAATATCAACCCATTTTACTGTACTCTGATCTGCTTCTACAATGATTGATAGATTCTTATCAAGCCCAACGACAGATCTACGAGTATTGTTGAAGTATCTCACGTTTATCAATACGCAAGAACTCATGCTTTCTACAAATAGTCTTTCTAATTGTCATTATTTCATTAATACAGATCGTAACATATAAAAATAGTCTATATACAATTATGCAAACATAAATTTCAAACCTCTTTTCCAGAATGGAATTGTTTTCCATTTCTCTTTTTCTTCTTCTTTTTCCAAATTTAATATTTCTTCATCAAATATAGTTCTATCCAAATTGATATCGATATCTTGTAATGGAATATATAATGACCAATTTCTTGTCCATAATTTATGACAAACATAAAATAATATCAAAACAATTGCACCCAAATAATTTTGGAAAAAGTTTTCAGCATCTGGTTTTGAAGCTCCAACAGGATACAATGCAATCCAAAATTGTGCAATCAAAATAAGGACATACCAAATACAAGCATAGTATGATCCCCAAACACCAGTTGAAGCTTTATAACCTAAAGCATCGGTAGATATACCATTAAACTTCAAAGCTTGTCTAAATCTAATGTGAGATAAACAAATACCACCCCAAGTGAAAATTTGTGATAAACCTGAAATGGCTAACAACCAATCAAAAACAGTTTCTTGCTTCTTGTAAGCTGCAATAAATGAAAACAAACCAATGATTGAACAAACACACAATGCTCTAAATGGTCTACCAGTCTTGTCAATATAATTAAACCATTTTGGTGCAAATCCTTGTTCTGCTAATGATTGCAAAGTTCTTGATGATGAATACAAAGCAGATGATGCAACTGAAGTAACTGATAACAAGATAGTTGCATTGATAATTGATGGAACAGCTTTAACACCATGCAAAGCAGCAGCTAAAACATAAGGACTTGCATGTGATCCACCACCACCTGAACCCATTAATCTATCACTGTTATATGGAACTAACAAACCAACCATAGTTAAAGATCCTAAAAATAAAATAAGAATTCTCCAAAAAATCAATTTACAAGCAGTTGGAATAGCTTTTCTTGGATTTGGTTGTTCAGCAGCTGATAAGGCAACAAATTCAGATTGACCAAGTGAAAAAGCACCAGTTACAAAGACTGAACATAAACCTTTAAAATTAGTATGAAAACCAGGATCATGCCAGTATCTACCACCGATGAATTCTCCAGTAGGACCTCCACCTACATCAACCACAATTGCCATTATTATAAAACCAACAATCATCATAATTTTACAAGAACCCAAGATGAATTCACCTTCACCATAACCTTTTGCACCAACAAAGTTAATAAGCAAAATAACAACAAAAAATATAACAACCCAAACATCAGCATTAACAGATGTGTTCCAATAACTTATAGTCATTGCAGCTGTAACCAATTCAATTGATATAACGGATAACCATTGAATACAATAATTCCAAGTAATTGCAAATGCTAAACTTTCATCTATAAATCTTCTTGGATAATTGTTGTAACCACCTGATAAATCAGAATAATTAACAGCCATTTCCCCTGCTGCTTGTAAAGTTGGAAACAAAAATGAACCAACAATTGCATAACCAATGATAACAAATAATGGACCTGCTTTATGCAAAACTTGACCACTCCCAACTAAAAGACCGGTACCTATACCTGTGACCAATGCCATTAAAATCAAATGTCGTTTACTGATACCCTTTTCCAATTGCTTTCCTATTTCATTATCGTTTGGATCAACTTCTTTTCTTTTAAATGAGTCTATAAAGTTACCCCATTTCGAGTGTATTTTTGAATCTGATGCTGATGATGAGGCAATGTATCTTGTGTCAGATTCATCGAATGAATTAAAATCATCTGGTTTTGTTTCCGTCACTGGTTGTTTTTCCTTTTGATCTTTATTAAACATAACAAAAAGATTATATTGTGATTAAGAAAAAAAATGAATAAATAATGTCAATTATTAGATATCAATAGTTTAGGAAATGATTATTGTTAAATATAAAAAAGAATAATTTTTAGTGTGTACAGTTTTGGGGAAGCAAAAGCGGAAAGTTTAAAATTATAATCAATCTTTTGATAGGAATTTGAAATCAGAAATTAGAAAGAGGGACGCGTGATGACTAAACATAATAATAACATTGAAAGCTTAAGCAAGCGTATGAGAGCGGTTTAGAAAAAAGAAACAACCGCCTAAATTTTATTTGTCCATGATAATGATGCAGATTATCTATGCATGAGAACATTTCATTTATCAGGCCAGTGATTGGGGTTAATAACCTTTATAAGCTAAGCATGGATCTACAAGGCATTTTGGTTGAAAATTTTTACCAACAACTTATAACCATGAGGTGTTTTATCTATTTTGTACCTAGTTTTTAGCTTTGTGTAATATTTTGTGCTCATCACGGGAAAAATTTTATTTCTTTTGAAATTTTGATAGGTATTGGCAAGTGTTGCACGCTAGTTATTCCGGTTGTTTCTGATCGACAATAGGTAATTTCATAATCTAAATTGATCTTCTCTGTAATCTAATCTGTAAATTATCTGACTTTATCTATATAACCTTGGATTTACAGTTGATCAAATTATCTTTATCGAAAGAAAAAAATTCTGCCGCATAATTTATTATATTTCAAGGCATTTCTAATTATAAACCAGGTTTTGTGTAATTATTTAATATGCCGTAATATTTTATCATCGAAATTTATCAATCTCTATTATACTTTTAGTTCAATGATTGTAACTCAACATAATAAGACCAAAATTTGCGTTTGATCGTAGTCTCAGATTACTTTTCCATTTTCAAACTTCTTTGAAAATAACTCAAAATTATAAATGACGCACTTGACGTAAATTTTCTGCTTGAAAATGCAAGGTGAGATTGTATACAATATCAATTAAATGCAGAATTTCGTTATCTTAAAAAGCACAATATGTGATAAGTTTTTGACTGAATCGGTAATTTTCAGATAAAAGTAAATCTTCGTAATTAATTAACCAACCAAGAGATTGAAGATCTTAATAAGTATTTATCAATTACTTGATTTTAGACAATTCGGAGTTTAGCTGAAAGTAATGAGTATTACAATGTTTTTTAACATTCTTGTATAAATTATACCGACTTTCAAACTGAAAATCGTTATGTTATGAAATAGTAATTTCATCGTGATTGTCAATTGCAAATATAAAACAATCTACTAAAAATCATTTAAAATTGACAACAAAAGTATTTGAAAATGAAATGATCCTGATTAAAAATAAAAATAAAAATAGAAAACTAAGTGTAAAATTGAATTGTTTGAAGTGAATTGTCAAATGTAAGATAGAATTTAATAATCAATAACTGAATTTCATCAATACCACAACCATACACTCACTAATTATAGTCTCTTTTAACACAAAACAAAGAATCAAGTTGTTAAGTTTAGTTTAAATAGATAATTGTATTTATAGAATCAATAGTTGAAAAAAAAAAGAATAATTGTGATAAAGCTTAACTGCGATAAAGCTTAACTATGACAAAGCTTAACTATGACAAAGCTTAACTATGACAAAGCTTAACTATGACAAAGCTTAAATGTAATAATCCCAATAAGAATAAAAAGAATAAAGTTTAATATACATCCAAGAAAAAATGTATAAATAGAAGCTAATTTGCTGTATTTAACAAATATCGAATTATGTTGTTAAAAAATGTTGGCAGAACATAACTGATATTACTAATGATATTGTTCTATCTTAGCATAATGATCATAACACTTCTTGCAGTCCTGAAGTACAAATACGATACCCAAATTGAACTTGATTATTTTAGGTTGTCGGTCAAAATATATTACAGCCTTTGAAAACACAACATATAGTGTTTAAAGTACAGCTTTATCAACTGTATAAGCTACATTTATTTGTAATGTTGAGTACATTAAAACTGGAAAGCTTAAAAAGGAATAAAATTGAATAAAAAAATTGAGATAAATCTTTATGTGTGACAAAGTGAAACAAGAATAAGTGTGATGAAGCGAAATAAGAACAAATGTTGAGAATAAAGTAATGAACCTTATAAGAAATAGAAATAGATGTGTATCGATAAAGTGAAATGTTTAAGGTGTGAAAGGTTGAAAGATAAAGTTTAACAAAAATAATTGTGATGAAATTCAATTAGAATTGATGAGAGAAATACTATATATAGAAGCTAAATTGCTGTGTTTGATAAATAATGAATAATAGTGTTAAGAATGTCTACAGTAATATAACTTATGTTACTTGTGATATTATTTTATTTTAACAATAAAGTGTGATGAAGTGAAATAAGAAAAAAGTGAAAAATGAATAAATGTGACAGAGTTTAATATGAAGAATAAGTAGTGATAATGAATGAAGAATTACATAAGTAGAAGCCAGTTTACAGTGTTCAAGAAATGTCGAATTATATTGTTATAGAATGTCCCTGTTGAAATTGAACCCTTTGATTAGCAGTTTGGGTTTGACCATCAGTAGCATTAGTTTTATTTTCTCTAGGAGGAGTAGACATTTTATTACATTAAAATTCGATATTTATTAAAACATAGTAACATACCTTCTATTTATACATTTCCTCAGTTATTATTTCATTCGCTTATTCTTATTGAACTTTATCACTTTTATTATTATTTCACTTTATTATTTCAATTTTTCTTATTTCACATTTATTCGTATTTCACATTTATCACCCATTATTCTTATTAAGTTTTATCATAATTATTCTTGTCAGCAGTCTGCTACTCTTACAGATAATACAATTAATGCTACTCATGGCTAATCCAAAACTGGTAATCAAGTGGCTTTGTTTCAGCATAATTTGAATATCACATTCAATTATTTATATTAAACTTTATTGAAATTATTCTTATTTTATTTTTTTACAATTTAATTCTATCACAATTATTCGTATTTCATTTTATTACGATTAGTTCTATTAATCTTTATTATCAATATTATTGTCATAGTAATCCATTATCCTCAACACTGAAGGATCTGAACTATCCCAAAAGTTTTACGAAATACTACACATCTATAACTATAATAACAATTGGTCGAGGGGTTTTTCTATATATATAGTTTCCTATACACCGGAACATAGATTAAGCTTGTATATTTAAAATTAGGATATGTAATTATGTTTAAAGAATTCAATAAGCGATAACTTGAAAATAAAATAACTGTAAGAGATACGTTTGGAACCAAATCATAATCAAATTATGTGCAAAAATATAAGATATGAGTTATTAATAACTTTAGAATAAACAATGAATACCGAAATTCAATGATGCAAATTTTAAAATAATGAATAATATCTTTAAAAACTATAAAAAAAATTTTTTTCCCGTACATATTTTCCAACATTAAACCTGCCAATGTTAGCATGAAGCAGTAAGTCTTTTCTTCTTGTTACGTTGGAAGCCGCAAACTTTAAAATGAGGTAGAACCCAAAAACTGGAAGATTAGGTCTAGATCAATATTACTATAATCAATTGCTCTTTTTGAAACAATGATTGTTTCTTATTTTTTTCGTACAAAATTTTGAAAAATATTTTTTTTTTTTAACGTAAATTAGAATTTGCGGGTTGTAACTACTAAACTACACTTTTTATTAAATCGTAATACCAACAATAATTAAAATTAAAAATTTTTTCTTAACATTTGTTTGAATAATAGAATTAATACCTCTATACTAATAAAATATCGAATTCAATCATTTTTATTAAATTATTTATGTATATGTGGTCTAAATATACTTTCGCGATTTTTCAGTAACCTAATTGCATCCAACATCAATACTTAATGCGCCTAAAAAAATCTCGCAAAAAAATAAATGAAACAAAACCAGTAACAAGTAAAACGAGAGTATAGAAATGATGGTTTTACTAAACCAAGATAAGGAAGATTGGTTACTTTGGTATGTTAACATCTACTCATAAAAGAAATACTTTTTAAAATTATTATCTTGAATGAAATAAAATATTTCAAAATTATTATCGCTAAATAAAGAAAGGAAATATTCAAAATAATCAAGCCAAGAAAAATTATATGATAAACGCTTGAGGTAAGGATGCAATAAACGCTTGAGGTAAGGATGCAATAAACGCTTGAGGTAAGGATGCAATAAACACTTGAGGTAAGGATGCAATAAACACTTGAGGTAAGGATGCAATAAACACTTGAGGTAAGGATGCAATAAACACTTGAGGTAAGGATGCAATAAACAC